>CAKNXH010064143.1:242020-277831 GCA_932178445.1 Andricus quercusramuli
CACCGGAAAAGTTCTTCGTGCCTCTAAGTGCTTTTTTCACCTCTTCGGCAGTTAGAATTTAAATGTACTCTCCCCCTCTTGGTTAGAAGCGGTTCGTCGTTATAGCTCAGCCTAGTAATCACGGAAAAATAAGGTGTCGTGAGTGTTTATGTAACACACAAAATGTCGTGAAATTGAGACACTAGAGTTGCTCTGCCTAATAACGGTGATGTACAAATATCAAATTTAGCCCTATTACGAAGAGCAGCAAATTAAAAGAAAATTGTCTCTGCGAACCTCTGCTCTTCCTAATTGGTAGAAGTAGGACTAGGATTACAACTACAAGGTAAGGTTGAAATTTATCGATTCAATTTTAATTTTGATGTCTTTTACCTGTAAAATTGTGAGTGTTGAGCAAGTACCGCTATTGAGCCCAAAAGTGTACGGGATTTATTAGAAGAGTGTTCTTGTTGTTGAATGAACATTTTACGTAAATTAAAAGTCTCAGAGTTGAAATATTAAAAACAATCTGTGATCTTTACCATTGATTTTAACCCTCTTCCCAATTAGGTACAACATTTTTCAGTACGAAAAAAGTGAAAAACGATCCCATAAATAAAAAGGAGTACGTAAACAGTACTCTGCAGTTTGGTAGCCTCCCATCCAACTATTTAACGTGACATTTAGCATTTCTTACCCGTGACATTCAAGACATAATTCTTATTATTAAATTGAAAAATTCTAAAGATTAAACAGGATACTTGGTTCGTAACAAACTGATGGTGGCAGCGGTGAGATAGTTTTCACGCTGTTGCTGCCGCCACGTTACTAGTTACTACTAAAAAGTAACACACCTATCATCAGCAAATTTGATATTAGCTTTTTTTTTTTAAAGAAAAAAATCTATAAATCACAAATTCTTAAAGTGTTAAGATGTTTGTAAGTTCATGGATTCATGGTTCACCGAGTGAATTCTGTCGGCTCGAAGTAAATTAGTTGATTAACAGTAAACACTGCTAATTTTTCTTCACGCTCGACTAACTCGGAGGAAAATTGGAAATTTTCTAATCAGCCAGGTCGATGTCGACATAGGCCGATTTAAAAGTTTGTAATTTTCGAATTAGGAAAGAAATGTAATAATCAACTTTTAAGATTGAATAAAAGAAAATGTAATGTTTCCGAAAAATCTTTCAATTTGAAATTAACAAAAGGTCGAGTAGGAATTTCAACAGTGTTAAATACTAAACAATGTCCTACTGTAAGTGAATTTTTGCTTGGAATTATCACAACAAAAGAGAATAATGTGCGTGATTTCCATATGAACAAAAATTTCAAATGGAACTTTCGGCAATTCTTTCACTCTGTAGAAACACATTGAGTCATCGACTCTGTGCGTCCACGTTGAGAGATTGAATAATTGTTCTTTTTCTACATAGAGCAAAAAGAGAGAAAAATTTAAATTGGAATTCCTTTCATTTGAATTTGTTCACAATTCATCCACTCTGAACCTTAGAAAATTCAGTTTTTCAGTTCGTCGTAGTGCTTGAATTACTTTTTGCCCCATGTCCGCACAAGAAAATTCCACTGTAATCAAACAGCCTTGTAAGAAAAGAAAACGTTCCAGAAAGAAACACTGTAAAATTTCTACTGTGCCTAGCTCTTCGGAGATATTTCGAAATTTAGTTTTCCCTGTGCAAAAGATCATACCTACATGTGCGTTCAAACCTACAAAGCGAACTGAATTACCAGTACAAGAAATTTTGCCGGTATTAGCCCAAGCCCAAGTTGAAATAATAGACTTGGAAGTCGAAATCGCTCTTGAACAACGACAACAGGCGTTCAGGCAAGAAAATCACACATGGAATAGGAATAACCTAATTACGGGAGAAAACCCACAAACAATAGACATTTCCGATAGTGACATTTCTGATGCAGAAACCGAACTGGCTGAATCCGATTCTGGCCACTAAATTCTTAGTCGAATCCAACCAAATAAAAATTGTAGGCATTTGCGATACAGCTTGCTCAGCCCTCACTAATTAATTAGTTATTTAATATCTAAGTGAATCACCATCACAGCTCCTGAAAGTAGTTCACGAGAGGAAGCGAAGTTCATGTAGTAAGTTCGCTTATTAAAATCTTTGTCAAACTTCACAAAAATGCCTGACCCAGCCAATACTACCCCTGATCCTGAATCAGAAGTGAATATAACAGGGAGTAGGCCAAACATACAAAATAGGGGTACCCTGTTCAATCTAGATGCAAGCACTGCAATGGCATCGGTCCTGGAATGTATGACTCTCCAACAGAGCACTCATCACATTCCAGTGTTCGATGGTAAGGAACCACCTTTAAAGGAATTCATTCAGGACATTGCAAATGGCGCTTTCTATATCACCAGTGCTACAGAACCGGGATTCATTAAGGCAGTCCTATCTAAGCTTAAGGGAATCGCCAGGGAAAGTGTGCGCGGAAAACAGTTTGCAAAAGTTGATGACCTGATAGCTCATCTCAAGGAGCGCTTCGCTCCGACTAGAGAATACGAGTGGTACATCGAGTCTATAGTTAATTTCAAAATGAAACAGCGCGAGACAGTAAGCGATTACAACGACAGCCTAACAGGGCTTTCAAGTGAAGCGCGACATGCCCTAGCAGAAAAATATACGGAGGTTAATGGAGGAGTCAAGGAAAGTGATAGTATGATGAAGCCTATCATGATTTGCATTATGATTGCGCATTAGGCGCATTTGTCAGAGGTCTCCCTACTCAAATGTCTGTATTTGTGGACGCACGTAACCCTAAAAAAATTGAGGAAGCGTACGACCACGCTAAACATTTTGAGGAACGACTAAAGAAATCCACTGATATATTAACCATGGAGAATGTTACAGCGGCTTTATATCACATCTCCCAAGCTAAGGAAAAGACTCCGGAGACTACACAGTCTCCAAGCCCTGTTCCAAAACAACAGGGTAAATCAGACAAATCAAAATTAATGAGTGATAACTAGGAGGGCGGATATCAGCAACAATTTCCATATGCTGGAGGAAACAAGGCCGGAGGGTCATATCAAACTCACTTTCAATACGCTCTCCAACCTCAATATCCGCACCAACAACCGGGATACCCGCCGTACCCTTACCCACCTCAATATCCTCATAATTATCGGTACCAATACCCTCCTCATCCACAATTTCCATATGGCTATCCACCATACAACTCACAATATCCTCCTGACAATATGTACCAAAACGTGTCCTGGAGAGGACAAGGAAAAGTAACTGAAAGTGCAACCCCGCCCAGGCCAGCATCACCGAAAGCTCAGGAGAATATAAACTACCAGAAGACTCCTTGCCCGGACGCGACAACGAGTCAAAATCCCAAGGAGCGTCCGACCAAACAAGTACAGTTCCCAGAGAGTACTATCGGGTCCTACGAACAGGGTCAAAAGTAGGAGATTCCCCAGTAGTCGCTCTAACCGCACCCGAATTCCGAAATCAAAAAGCAAGTTTCCTTGTAGATCCAGGTTCTGATGTGAACCTGATTAAAATTCAAGCCTTACAACGGGATCTAACCTACGAAGCTCAAAATGCGGTATTTTTGACAGGAATAACACAGCATCCAGTGAAAACGATTGGGACCGCAAACATCTTGTTACTTAGCGTCCCCGTAGAGTTTCACGTAGTGGAAAACGTTTTCCAGATATCACCAGACGGAATTATTGGCAGGCTTTATTGGAGAAAAGAACAAGCTCAAATTTCGTTTCGCCACAATTCGTTGGTCACTCTATCAGACCCTATTACCCCGATTCCTTTTATCGACAAGGAATCAAGAGAAGCTAAGCAACTACTAAAACCTGAAATTAAACCTTTTGCCCGAATTCTGAAAATCAGAGCACGGACTCGGCAACCTGTAGATATTGAAGTTACAAATCCAGAGATACAGGAGGGATATTTACAGAAGATCGCAACCCCGGAAGGACTGTATCTAGGCGAGGCTATAGTTTCGTCGGAAAACGGGAAATGTAACGTTCTTTCCATAAATACGCTAGAAGAAGACGTGAGTATAGAAATTCCGCCTCAAGAACTGATTCCTTTTGATTTTTGTAAATTCTCAGGAGAGGAATCCTCCGATTCTAGCACGGAAAACCCTCCGGAAAATTTGCAAGAAACAATAAACGGAAATTATTCCTAACGAGTGGAAAATGTGATACAAAGTTTACATGTATCTCACCTAACGGAAGAAGAACAACGATTAGTATTTCGGTGGGCTGAATACTATTCTGATATCTTTTATCTAAAAGGGGAAACAATGACAAGTACCCAGTATAAATATAATATAATTATATTGAAATTTATAAAATATAATTTAAATATATATATATTTATATTTATATAAAGGGATATATATAAAATATAATATAAAACCTGTGAATGAGCTCTAGCTACTATATAATGTACCGGAGGTTCAAGCTGCCAAATTAGTTTATTAATTTGTTTAATTTTTGTGGGATCGTGACTACCATTTTATTAATTTAAGATGTTCCCTTTTTCGGCTGTCCTGCTACCGTTGAATTTCAATGATGAAAAGGATTTTCTGTTGAGTAACTAATGCACTGACTCTAGTTTCATTGTAATGTATTCAAATTAAAAGAGAACGAAATAAACAAAAAAACAAAAAAAACAACAACGGATGGTGAAATTCCAAAGGAATCAAGAAGAAAAAGTACAAGTAATTTTCACATTTGACTTACCCTAACTTACAGCTACTGCCACACTTCATTCGCCAGAGAGAAGGAATGAGCGGGCAAGGATTAGATTTCTGGAGTTTTTGGAATAGGATGTAACTGGTCAGGTTCACACCTTTCCCTGGACCATCGCACTTCGTAGATAACTGCACTGGGCCCGAATCGCCGTTTCTATTCTGGGTGCTCTAAGCTGATTCGCAGAATCGACACATCCTTCACAGTGGGAAACGAACTCTGCTGGTTTTGAATTTAAGTGGCTACACGTCTGTAGGTCGTTATGTCACTTAAGTTCGGTATCGGTCTTCCGTCGACTAAAGATCCGAAAGAGTTTTACGTCCGTACGTAGATCTGTCTGAGCGAGTCAATTAAATTGTCAAATTAGGTCCATTGATGCCGTCATTCGATGCCGTCCCGGTTCGTCCGAATTTGATATAAACGTGGGTCCGTTGATGCCGTTTGAAGGGCGACGTCCGTTGATATCTAATCAAAAATAAGGGGTCGGGTCAGTGATACCGTTTGAAAACGTCGTTCCTGGCCAATGACTAACTTTAATTATTAATGACGTTGCGGCCGAGCTCAGTTACGCGTCGAGTGCAGACGGGCAAGAGAAACCGTGTTTTTCCCGGATTCCTTAGTACTTCTAGTTGGTACAAGAAGTAGTAAAGAACAGCCTTGAGAATTTTGAGTATGACTGACTAGAAGGTATGAATGCATAGGTGAGGCAGGGCATTTTTGCAAGCATTGCTAATTTTGATTGGTTGATCGTTGTCAAGCGACAATTTGAGAGAGACCCATGGAAGGAAGCTATATTGTGAATCGCTGACTTCTGAAAAATTGCTGACTGTCAGAACGTGACTTAGAGATACGTTTGATTCCTTTAATTTTATACTCTTTCAAAATTTTAATTTTAATTTTACTGAATATTGGTTATTAATTGTTTCCAAATTAGTTTATTTATTTCAGTATGAAATTAATAACTAATAATCTTGAAAATATTTTGTAATAGTAAGGAATTGTCAATTAGACAAGGGTGATTTATATATAAATATTAAGGGTTAATTATTATAGGTCAGATGAGCTGTTAAAATAAATCATTTGTTTACATAGGAAGCACGTTGGAAGATAAGGAAATGCACGCGCACTGCAAGCAATTTTGCATAGTCACGTCTTTCTATCTTACCCTAACTTATTGGCATGGGTGAAGGAATGTTCATGCTGGCTTATGTTTTAAAAATGCTCATGTTGCGTATATGTTCCTGGAGAGTTGAATTTAATTTTGAATTGGTTGAATACAAAATTTAATTAAGTACCAGGACAGTTCGTAACAACCCCACCCTGGAGTTTTTGGTTATTGTGCTCGATAACTGGGTTCAAATGAACAGTCCTTTCTCATACTAGTTGGATTAATTATTTTCTTACAGTAAAATTTCTGAGTTATGTAAGCGCCTTAGTCATTATATCGAAAAGTAATGTAATTTACATTTAATGCTAGCCACTCTGGAAATTTTGGACTTCTTGCGTATTAACACTTAGGGGCTTCCTTCTCTTTTGTTTTTATAGAGATCACTTACAATCACTGATCACTTCACATGGGTTGAAGTGTTTGCACCGGTAGTTGTACTTTGGGCAAGGGCATCCCCGATACTTTTGATGTATTGGCTGCATTTTCAGTAGCCTGCTGGATGATTTCCTTGGAGAGGATCTGATTTGAATTTGTGTTAGTGGCTCTTGGAGCTATTGTTGGTAATTCTAACTCATCTTCATGGTGTTGTCGGAAGTCAGTATTTTTGAAATTTTGAGTATTTCGTTTAATGTCATTAACCCTCAAACGGCACACTAGTGCGAATTCGCACCAGCAAAAATTTCAAAGCGATGCTATTTTTTCTAAAACTATTTTCAAGGTCTCTCACCGCTACGTTAAATATGTCCATACACCCACAAATACATGAGGCGTAAACAGATAGTCATCCGCCTGCGAGCAGCCGAGTGAGACAATATAAAAGGTTCAAGTGGTGCGAATTCGCACTAGTGTGCCGTTAGAAGGTGCCAAGTAGTGTTTTATGAAAAATTGTAAAACGTTGTTTGTGTGCCTGAAACAAGATCTTTCATAAAAACGTAAGTTGATTTGTTCATAAATATGTCTATGAAAAAAAGAAAGATTATAAACAATAATAAATAACATTTCATGAACCAGTGAAAATATTGTACGAAAAGCACAAAGTTTACAATTACTCGATATTGTTAGACTTTAAATTGATATGATGATATTTTTTCAACCATTTTTTTTATATTAAGAATGGCGGAGTAAGGACGTCGTTACAGTTTGGGAAGTTCTAGGGCTGTTCTGCAGGCACTAGCAGAAGAGTCTGAAGACGATGTCCGTCGATCACAGAGCTTCTGTCTGCGTTGACTGCATTGGTCTTAATGAATAATGTTCAATGATGATTGTCATATGAGTAATAGTTTCACAATATAATAATGTTAATTTTTTCTGAAAATAGGTAGTAAAACTTTGTTCTTTTCTCTAAATATTCTATGTACTTTTACTCTTTCCTAACAAACCCTCACGTCGCACATCACCGCCCTGACACAATTCACTGATCAATCTTTTTACCAATCAGTCACATGGAGAGCTTCCCAAAGTTATAATAAAATGAATTCTTTCAAACTTTGACACAAAAACACTATTTATACAATAATATGCTTGTATACTACAAAAATAACCATGTGTGCTGTCCTGCACTCGTGATATACTTCATACAAAAATACCGAAAATCTGACACATCTGGAAAAATACTTAATCTAATTTTATCGGATAGGCATATTTTTTTCATGAAACAACATCTATTTGAATAAAGAATCGCGTTAGTTACGTTTCAATACCTTTAATTTTGAAAAAATTATGTTTTTTTGTTGAAAATGTCTATTTTTCAAGAAAGCCTTTTTTTAATAACAATTTTGTGATGAGTTGATATAATTTTGGATAAATTCAAGTTGCCCCAACGGATTGGGCGAGAAATTTTACCCTAAAATCATATATGTATACGCAGATTTTGGAAATTTTTTTCATATTAAAATGTTCAGCTGAAATCACAAAATCCCAATTCGCACTAGTGTGCCGTTTACGTATGCTGGGTTGAAGTGTGCCGTTATAAGCATTAATTCCATGATGTTAATTTTCTTATTATTGTGTCCGACGATAGGTGATATTTTTGTTAGGTCTAAATGTAGAGTTGGCTCATAAATGAACTCTGTAGAATGTCGATTGACTGAAAAACTGGTTAAAATTTCGGACACTGTTTTCAATATACAGCCTGGAGCTAATTGGACTATTCCCAATTCTGATAACTGAACTTTTATTAAGGGTTGCATTGGGCAGATTATTTCTGCTGACTGTTCCCTGTCGAGAGAGTGAATCCATCCCGCTGAAGTCTTCATTTTAATCCAATAAGGGTCTCTCCGGTATGAAATTTTGATATCGCAGATTTTAAACGTGTCTTGTGTTGGGTGGAGCAGCATCTCACTTTTGCAAATTTCACTGGGCGGCGTCTCGTGGATGATAAGATCTTCCTTGCAAAGATGATATTGCTGAAGGTACTTACATTCCAAGAATTGATCTTCTGTCATTAGGATGTAGGTTCTTTAAGATTAATCTACGGCGATATATCTAGACTTAGATTTATATACACCCGGCCAGAGTTGGTTACAAATATTTCTTGAGGTACTGGTAATGAATGAATATGGTAGAGTTGATAATCTGTTTTGTCAAGGAGTGGTATATCCATTACGAATCTTAGAGATCCATTCCTCACCATGATCGTTGATGTTGATGATTGTGCCAATTCCTCGATACTGACTTTTGGTCCTCGAGTAGGAAACATGATTTTGGGAGCTTGGTCCTGTACATCTCGATACACAACCTCTAGCTGGTTAGTTGTTAACAGAGAGGGATGTAGATGTCCTCTTCTAGCGTCGTGTATGGAATTTAGGAGTTGATCGGATGATCATGTGTAGCTATCGAATCCGGTTCCTATCATTCTTAACATATGATTCAAAGTGTTTGTGTAGTTCATTCGTGGCATATATTTCTAATTTGATTGACCGCCACTGCAGATTGGTTGAATCAAGTTTAAACTGATTAAGCTGTCTTTCTTCATTTTCTTCTCTTCGGTGAATTTGCTCGAGATTAGCTCTCAAAACATGAGTTTGTTGCCCAATGAGGTGAGATAAATTCTTTTGTGCATCATTCACTTCGTTGATTTTTGCGTCTAATAGTTGCTCATCATCATAGGTGACAAGTCCTGCGTTCCAGTTCTTCCATCTCGAGTTGAACGTCCATCAAACGATTTTCAGCAAAGTCATGTTTTCTAGTCAATTAGTAAGATTCGAAGATGTTGATGCAGTCTTCGCCGAGTGTTACTTTGCAATTTTCCAGTAGAGATTTGGTTCTGCGTCCATATGTCTCTAGGAAGTTCTGATATTTTTGAACGTCCATGAAAATGGTGAGTCTCCAGACACTAACACTCCTTCGCAAGAGTCCCTCCTTCTCGTAGTAGATTCCGGTACTGCTGGTGAGGGGAGTGATCCTGTATAGCTGTTCGCCCTGTCCAATGCCAGTCGCTGCATATAAATAACATAGAAGGATCCAAAGACACGGGCCATACATTTTAGGACAATTGGAAAATTCTGCTTTTATTTTCTTTTCCTGTTGCGTTTGGATACACTTCAATTTTCTTAATTTAACATTTACCAATTAAAATGTTTGTATACCCTTAATTAAATTACACTTGATTACAGTCTAGGATTTATTTAAGGGTGGAGCAGTCACTACACATTGAGAAAGCATCGGCATGTGTTTCGGTATTTTCACCACCCTTATTTAGGGTTACAATGGACAAGATTTTAATCCTCAACCCACAATCATTTAGGAATAAGTGATTGTCTATATCTTTGATAAAGAGTTCTTGAAAATAACTATCCAAGTTATTTTGTAGTGAATTTTATTACGCCCTGAATGAATTAGGGAAAATTATAGAAAAAAAACAATTGAGCGGTTCACCACCCCGGAATTATTTTGAAACAAAATAATTCCTGGGTAATCCCGAACTTCATTGAATTTATTCGGATTTAATGTATTTTCAGTGTTTCCTTTCTTTTCTAGCTTTAGTTTTAATGCCTGTGTTAACCTTGTTTTTTCAGAATACTCTGAGGATGGCCTAATACTATTAGATTCCTAATCGTAATTGCATCGTTGCTTTCTCTAAAGGAAAATAATACATTATTTTCATTGTTTCAACCGGCTTAAATCTTAATTACCTTAAGCTTGTCAGCATGTTTCATAAATCGCGAGCCATCTTCACTTTCTAGAATTACATTATGGTTCTCGGTTAGCCACACGACCTTATATGGACCAAGACTTCGCGAATCGAATTTTCCTTTGCGTACATATTTCATCACGTATACTAGATCATTCACTTTCGCGTTTAGCGGCCTAGTCTTTTGATCATAGTATTTCTTTGATTTTTCCATTGCATCAAGGAGATTCTTTGCGGCGATTTTCTGAATTTCGTTTAATCGGACGATAAGGTCATGCAAATAGGTGCCATAGGTTTCCAGGTGGTCATCAGACGGGAACAAAGTGGGTACCCGTGCGGTTCTTCCGAAGACCAATTCGTAAGGAGTGAACTCCGGCGCTTCATGAGCCGACGTGTTGTACGCAAACATGGCGAATGGAAGCAGTCTGTACCATTCGTCATAATCGTTCGCGTAATGTTTTATATAATCAGTTAAAACTATGTGGCTTCTCTCTAGGGATCCATTCGTTTGAGGACGATACCCAGAAGTCGTCAATTGTTTTACGTTGAAAAGTTTCTCCAATTTCCGCATCATTTTACTCAAAAATGCTCCTCCTTGATCACTCAGGATGCACTTCGGGGCACCGTATAGAGAGAAGAGGTCAGTAGCAACGGCATGTGCGATTGTGGTTGTTTTAACATCTGGAATGGATACCGCTATGCAATACTTGCTGAAGTTGTCCTGAATAGTTAGTATATGTCGGTTCCCATTCGGGGTTGTAGGAAGTTTTCCTACAGTGTCAATTGACACTTTGTCAAATACGCCAAATGGTGTATCGGTAATAACCATTGGCTCGTGTGTACGGGCACGCATGAGTTTATTTTCCAGACAACTACGACAATTTCGTATGTAGTTGTTTATTTGGTCTCGCAGGCCGGGCCATGTAAATCATTCTCGGACCCGCCTGTATGTTTTGGTCACACCTTTGTGTCCTCCCACTAGACTCACGTAACATTCCCGTATTATTTCTTGTCTTAAGTCCTCCGGGTGCACTTCGATTCTACCATGAAAAAGGGTGACTTGTATGTTACCACCCCGGAGAATAGGGGCGGAAGTATCGCGCATTTTATCTTGGGGCAGCGAACCAAGCAAGTCACCCGAATTTGCAATACGGCATGTTCTCTGCTCATCTTTTTCTAGAGCGAGGCGAAGGTTCTTTAGTCCAGCAATCACGTCATTTCAGTCAATTTCATCGAAATGTCTCGTTTTTACAACGATAGAATACGTCTTGTATCGACCGTTAGGAGTGACCAGGATTTGTCCCTTCTGAGGTCGGCTTTCCCAGAGGTCTTGTAGATCAAGACATTTAAATGGGAAAGGTATAGACTGTTAAACACGCGCTCCGCGCGGGTTTGTTCCTTCTTAGCTACATCTTCATCTGATTCCGTTGGCTCTGAATCGGAAGATTCTTCCCCTTGAATCTTAAAGTATTCAAAGGGGATGATTTCTAGAGGGGGACGGGCGAGCACGACTACCTCTTCAGTAGTGTTGATTAATAATACATGACATTTCCCGTTTTCATTTGTGACTGCAGCTTCACCTAAATATATTCCGTCCAGAGTCTTGATACGGGGTAGGTACCCCTCTCGTACTTCGGGATTTGATACATCCAGTGCGATTGCTTGACGATTTCGAGGTTGAATCCTTAATATTCGAGCAAACGGTTCAATTTATTATTTTAATCTTCTTTTTGCTTCCTTGGATTCTTCGTCTACAAACGGAATTGGTGTTGCTGGGCTAGAGACCGTGACAATAGTATTGTGTCTGAAGGACATTTCGACTTGTTCCTGTCGGAGAAATGGTCGGCCCAGAATTTCATCTGTAGAGATAGGATAATTATTTCTTACCACGTAGAATTCTATCGGGGCCCCTAAAACTAAAAGCTCGAGGGTGCCTCGGGTTTTTACTCCGTGCTCGGTTATTCCATACATTGTAGTAAGTTTGTTCGGTGGAATCACGAGTTCTTTTTGTAACGCTTGAAGTTTCATCAGATTGACCCCTGATCTTGGATCGACCAGGAAGGATGCCTTCGGATTGCGAAATTCCGTGGTAATCAGCATGACTACCGGGGAATCTTCTAGTTGTTCCCGGGTTCGCAACACCCTACGGAATTCTCCAGATCCTTCACAGTTCGTGGACGCTCCTGAAACTTGAAGCTCGTCGAGGCGTCCTGCTGACGGGGTAGATTAAAGTTTAAATTTTTCTGATCCTTGCTGCCAGAAAGCCCAGGCGATGCTGACCGTGGCAAATTTGCGTCTCTTTCCTTTGTTTCAGAACCCACGTACGGCATGTACGGGTAATATGGACATGGTAAAGGTTATCCTGTATATGGGGAAGGCGGGCATGGATATCCAGGAGGGTATCCAGGGAATTGTTGAAAGATTGGCGAAGGGTATGCCGAATTGAACATTGCATTTTTCATGTAAGGTACCTTGAGAATACTTTTCTGCTCGGGATGTAAAGACTTTTCTTTATAGTGGGACCATAGGCTTGGATGTGTGGCTCCTTCCGCCTTATCTGTTTTATTTGTCACATCCAAGGTGGCTTATTGTGCCACCCTATAGGTTGAGACCAATAAATCTGAAGTGGAGTTATACTTCTTCACTGCTTCGACATGTAAAGCATACTCGTATGCTTCCGCTAAATCCTTTGGACGACTCGTATCCACAAAGGTCGCCATTTCGTCTGTAATTCCGCGAATAAACGCCGTTAAAGACTACGTCCTTAACTGGCCTAGTCATTAGTTCACTTTCCTTAACTTGCACCGAGTTATCTGTGCTTTTAACGTATTCGTCAGTGTTTTTTCCTTGCAAAGCATGCTTTGCCCCGCTCAACAGCCCCTGCATTCTGTCATAACAATCACTAACCGTTTCGTGCTTTGTCTTCGTGAATTTAATGATTTCCTAAAAATACCATTGAAATCTCTTGGCAGGTGCGATAAAAGGGGCTTGATTATCTGACGGTACGTAGACCGCTCCATTAACTATGTCCTGCAAGAATTCCTTCAAGGGGATGTTCTTTCAATCAAATTGAGAGATGTGATATGTAGCTTGTTGCAGTGTGATTTGTTCTAGAAATGAAGACATCGCTCGCGTTGCATCGAGGTTTAACGGTGTGCCGCCCGGGTTGATGTTAGGATCGAAACCGGGCACACTGGTTCTATTGAACTCTGTATTTTCGTTTTTGTCCGTCATTTTGATTCTATGGTTTGTAGTACCTTATTCAATGATGAAGATTCGGATATACAGAGTTCTAACCCTTTAGAGCCCTAATTCCCGAATAATTTAAATCTTTATTTTGTTCAAGATTTAAATATTCCTTAGTCATCTAGCACGTCCAGAGGATTCTAGATTAAACCCCTTTCCTCAATAATTTGACTTCACTAATCAATATTTATTCCATTCAACCACAAGTTCTGATAAAATGTTTATTAACATTTTCCAATCATTCGTTAGGTCGTTCAAAAAAAACCTTTCAAAATCACTAGTAGATCATACTAAACGCTTTCCAAGAGTTACTATTGCTTGCTCTATTTCCGAAATAGAAGTCAACAATTCGTTTTGGGCTATTAGTCGTTCCGACATCTCATAAAGACAATTGACACCACGCAGGATATAAATTAGAGTATAAGTTGGGCGGTCCGAACGTCGGGGGGTTACTGACATCAGAGCTTCAGCCCTAGCAAACAAAGAATCAAACATCGCATGAAATTCCACGTCGTTTCTAATTTCGTTGAATTTCAACATGGGATCTATTGGCGGGGGGTTGACAAAAAGTACTTGTGTGTTTTGAGATACTGTAGGGGCTGATTCTTGTACCACGGGAGGAGGTTCGATCTCAACCTCTTTTTGTTTTAGTTGTGATTGTGTCTTTTTACCTGCGCATCTAGCTGATTTTTTCAAGGGGACCTTAAAAACATTTAATTGATCAGCCATTGGCTACTAATTGACAGAGAAAATTCTTTTCGTTAATTATTGAAAACTAGAATTTTCTAAATAATCTTCTATCCATTGAATTACGTCATCTAAACTTTCAACATGGCTATTTTGAGATACTAGAACTGAGTTTTGTTTCCCGACTAAATCCGACAATTTTATTTAAAAGCTAGGTTCACTTAGCTTTTTTCTATGTGCTGCTTTGCGAGGAGGGGAGATGTTAGGCATGGGACGCGCTTCTCTCTCTCTCTCTCTCTTTCTCGACTACTCTGTAGTACTGCTCACTTTGTTGTGAGCACACTCTAGCACATTAACGTGCATACATTAAAAAAACACACGTTACAAATTTCACCTGACACATGTGATCGCTGACATAATGGAAATAATTTCGCACTTTAAATTGGCATTAGATATTCAACTTTTCTTAAGACTGCTATTAGGCAATTACGTCATTTTAATTAACAAATTGTTATTATGCCGCTTAAGACGCTTTTAATACAACTATGTAGGCCGCATGAGGCCTTACTATTAGTTGCCAAATGTTAGTATCAAAGGATTATAGGCCTCCAAATGATAGTAGCATTTATTTTCAGGTGATCTAAGGCACTAATATCAATTCGTTAATTGATTATTTATCGTACGCCATTCTAATAGTCGAAATTAAATGTCACAAGAAAATTAAATACCAACGTCAATTATCTCAAATTTAATTTCCTTAAAATACTCGACCGCATGTATTCAATTGGATAACTAAAGGTAATGATGCCTTACGAACCACGACGCCTAGGAAAACCAGGAGCTAGAAACAGCTCAGATTTTGGTCTGATTAGCGCAGGACGCAAAGTTTCATTAACCCATAGTTGAAATTTCCTCAGAAAATAACATTATGAATTTGGCTCATAACGTGAAACAAAAGCAAGGGCTAAATGCAGCTCATGTTTTAATTCAATTTATACGTTCTTGAATTGCAATTTTTTTCTATTAGGAATAATTCAATAATTCATTCTGCTATTCAAATAAAAACGAAAAGCAAAAAGCAGCTCATGTTTTACTTCGAAATTTAAAGTTAAACCGAAATTTCTTGTGAACATTTGAAAACCTTTTTCACCATTTTATAGATGAATCAGATTGAAAATGGGTTTTAGTAAAATTCCGAGTAAACCGGTAACGCTGCCACAATCAGCTTGTTACGTACGAGATAATAATTTCTAATCTTAAAAACCTGTGAATGAGCTTTAACTATTATGTAATGTACCGGAGGTTTAAGCTGCCAAATTAGTTTATTAATTTGTTTAATTTTTGTGGGATCGTGACTACCATCTTACTAATTCAAGATGTTCCCTTTTTCGGCTGCCCTGCTACCGTTGAATTTTAATGATGAAAAGGATTTTCTGTTGAATAACTAATGCACTGACTCTAGTTTCATTTTAATTTATTCAAATTAAAAGAGAATGAAATAACAAAACAAAAAAAACAGATGGTAAAATTCCAAAGGAATCAAGAAGAAAAAGTACAAGTAATTTTCACATTTGACTTACCCTAACTTACAGCTACCGTCACACTTCATTTGCCAGAGAGAAGGAAGGAGCGGGCAAGGATTAGATTTCTGGTGTTTTTGGAATAGGATGTAACTGGTCAGGTTCACACCTTTCCCTGGACCGTCGCACTTCGTAGATAACTGCACTGGGCCCGAATCGCCGTTCCTATTCTGGGTGCACTAAGCTGATTCGCAGAATCGACACATCCTTCACGGTAGGAAACGAACTCTGCTGGTTTTGAATTCAAGTGGCTACACGTCTGTACGTCGTTATGTCACTTAAGTTCGGTATCGGTCTTCCGTCGACTAAAGATCCGAAACGATACTGTTTGAAAACGTCGTTCCTGGCCAATGACTAACTTTAATTATTAATGGCTTTGCGGCCCAGCTCAGTTACGCGTCGAGTGCAGACGGCCAAGAGAAACCATGTTTTTTTGTGGATTCCTTAGTACTTCTAGTCGGTACAAGAAGTAGTAAAGAACTGCCTTGAGAATTTTGAGTATGACCGAATCGAAGGTACGAATGCATAGGTGAGGTAGGGCATTTTTTCCAAGCATTGCTAATTTTGATTGGTCGATCGTTGTCAAGCGACAATTTGGGAGGGACCCATGGAAGGAATCTATGTTGTAAATCGCTGACTTCTGAAAATTTGCTGACTGTCATAACGTGATTTAGAGACACGTTTGATTTCTTTAAGTTTATATTCTTTTAAAATTATAATTTGAATTGTACTGAATATTGGTCATTGATTGTTTCTAAATTAATTAATTTATTTCAGTATGAAATTAATAACTGATAATCTCGAAAATATTTTGCAATAGTAAGGAATTGTTAATTAGACAAGAGTGATTTATATATTATTATCAAGGGTTAATTATTATAGGTCAGATGAGCTGTCAAAATAAATCATTTGTTTACATAGGAAGGACGTTGGAAGATAAGGAAATGCACGCGCACCGCAAGCGAATCGTTAGGTGTAGTAGTGCATAGGTAGAAGCGTCAAGCGGTGTTAGTATGGGTGCTCTTCTTGCAATGATTCCTATTGTCGTCTTCTCTCTTTCCTTCTCTCTAGTTCTCACGTCTTTCTATCTTACCCTAACTTATTGGCATGGGTGAAGGAATGTTCATGCTGGTTTATGTTTTAAAAATGCTTATGTCGCGTATATGTTCCTGGAGAGTTGAATTTAATTTTGACTTTATTGAATACAAAATTTAATTAAGTATCAGGATGGTTCGTAACAACGAGGTGGACCTAATTTCGGTGGAACGCGATCCACGAATGAAAAAAGCGAAGGTCTCAAGTAGTAAAAAATATCAACAGCCAATTCTTGAGGTGAATATCGAAAGCATTGAAGACATGCCCAGCAAGGCCGCAAACAGGGGGGGATGATGCGTGTTTCATCTACCCCCCCCCCCACACACACACACAGAAATTGTTGAAACATGTACCTAATATACATATACACGCCAGTGTGCCGCTGCATACCCCCCATGTTTTCTTGCTGTATACCCCCCCCCCCATGTTTTCTGTTGTATACCCCCCCCCTCCACCCCGAAAAAATTTTCTGGCTACGGTCTTGATGCCCAGTGACAAGTTTGCACAAAATCAGCAACAACGTCATCATCAACAACAACATCAGCAGCAACAGAAACAAAATCAGGCTGAATTGGAAGAGAAATAAAAGCGGGAAGCTGATAAGGCTGTAAATATGAAAATCGAGGCGTAAAGTGTAGCAGCAAAAATATTTTTTGAAAAGCTGCAGAGAGGAGAATGCATGTGCAGAAGATAAAGGAAAGCCATAAAAAAACAGCCAAACCCTATGTCAGGAGGAACCCATTGGAGCAGAGACTAGTAGTCCAGGAGAAGAGAGCAAAAAAATCCTGGCCTACAAAAATAAACAAGAAAAAGAGAATTCTTTGGTGGTTTTGAAAGATAAAGTGACGACGGCCAAAAAGGAGTTTAAAAAAAAGATTCTCTAAAGCAGCTTGACCATAATATGGATGAGATGCTGGCAAAACTGTCGGACACAGAGGAAAATATTTTCCAAGGTAAAATTATACTAATAAATATGAAAATACGTATTGAAAAAACAGGTTGTAATAATTTTTCTCATATAATAATTCCTTTGTGCAGGACATAGTAGTTGTCCAAGTCGGTGCAGGTCAGCAGCCTGTGATGGTCATCAGTGAGCCGATGCAGGTGGCTGAACCCAACACAGTGCCACATGTGAACATTGGCACTTCTCATCTTGGTGAACCAAGCAGAGCACCAGAACCACCAGCAACGTACAGTCTGGACGATGCACAATGAAGGAATGGGAGAGTGGAAGATTAACCGTTTATACATAAAATTAGTGAAATTGTAGAGTATATCCAGAAATTCAGGTTGTATGGTTTGGAATTGAAATTTAAAATTTCTCCGCCTGGCGAGAATAACCCCATGGAATGGCTCGATGTCTTTTATTCTAACATGAGACTGTTAGAAGAAATATACTTCAATCCAAGTCATCCGGCCTCCTGCAGTGGCGCTGAAAAAATAGTTGGTGCGGCGTGAGGAAAAGTTTCTAGCGTTGAAGTGCTTGAGTGGCTAAAGTCGCATGACACATTTACGAAACATAGGCCTATTCGTAGAAAATTTCAAAGATTACATTATGATGTTAGCTCTATTGATAATGTCTGGAAGGCTGACTGAATTGACCTACACAGCTTGCCAACTTACAATAATAATCATACTTCTCTACTAGTAGTGATTGGTGTTTTAAGTAAATTTGCCTGGGTTCAGCCTCTTCGAAATTAATCTGCTTTAAAAGTAAAACATGGTTTCAAGCGTAGTCTTCTGAGAGGTAACAATCGTGTACCCATCTGCCTACAAACGGATAAAGGGGAAGAGTTTTCAGGTGCTACTTTCCAAAAATGTGTGTCAGATAATTGAATAAAATTTCAAGTAACACGGGACCCTAATGTTAAAACAGCGGTAGCAGAACGCTTTAATCGAACTCTCAAATAACACATGTGGCGTTACATTAAGCATAACAAAAATCGACGATATATTGATATCTTGCACCAAATTGTAGATGCTTACAATAATGCTAGGCACAGCAGTACCAAAATGGCACCGGCTGCAGTTATTGTATACAATGCGTCCACAGCATGGTGGCATCTTTGAGAAAGGTTACAAGTCAGGCTAGAGTGAATAAATATTCCTAGTAAAGCGAGTTCTAAATCAAATACAATCACCTTTTGTTTATGAGTTGAAAGATTTAGCAGGAGAAGAAATTGATGGACTGTCTTACGAGCAAGAATTGACCGGTGTGGAAAATAAAGATATAGCTGGGAAGGAGATATGGATTGAATAAATATTACAGACTAAAGGCAAGGGAAACAAAAAGCAATTTCTTTTCAAGTGGATAGGTTATCCTGGCAAATTTAATTCGTGGATTCCAGCTTCAATTCTGAAAACATTGTAAAAATGAATGCTGATCAATTCTACCTTATTTTGCCAAGCAATAGTGGTGTGAAATATTTTCCCGAGAATAGCACTTCCAATTTTATAACACAACTGCCACATGAGATTCGGTTGCAAGGACAGTGGGCAGTGGCGCTCACAGAAATACCACGTCCTCGTACATTTCTTCATGTGAGACACGATCATTCATTAAAAAACCGTATTACCCTTACGAATGCTGGGACTGACGGACATACCATCCCACAATTTGAAGGTAATATTAAAAATAGAAAACCCGTTAAGAATGGTATTAACCTTCTTCAAAAATATAAAGTGCCTATTGCAGAAGATAAAATAAATTATAAAAATATGAGAGAAGAGTTAGGAGATTCATTAGAACTTATTGTCATTGAAGAAAATTTGAAATATGAAGAAAAGCCTCTTATGTGGAAAAAACCCCTTGTTAATTTCTTAGAACCTGGCCTTTATACCGATATTGACTCTCTTCTAGATAATCTAAACAGTCTTCCAGAATTGCATCAACATATTAAATTTAAATATAAGAAATTCAAAAGCAGCTACATACGCACATAAAAACAGAGTGCAAAATTATGTCTGACGAATGATCAACATTTTTGGTACTTAGTGATAAATTATCACGTATTCGCGGTTTTGTACCAGATAATCTACGTCCAATTGAAAATAATGAGTAAACTGCTAGACATTCACCTAGTCTAGCTAGTGGTCTTCCGGATAAATAATTTGTTTACTGTAATATTTGTGAACCTCGCGTTACTGGTGATGTGAAAGCAACACTTTTGCGTACCCTTTCTTGACTAGAGAAGCTCGTGTAGTCAGGAAAGAAACTCTTAGAGCTGGAATGAATGTTATAAATGATTTGAATGCTAATATTTCACTTAAAAACTCATTCAAGAATCGTGTTGGAGAATCTGGTCAGAATTTGAAAGGACGTGCTATTGATAAAATGCAGAATATTAGGAACGGTTCGGTCATAAAAACATTAGGAAGAAGCGACTGTTTCAGTCGATTTCTAATCTTGGTGCACTTAAGGTCGTAAGTCGAAATCCTATTATTAAGACAAAAAATAAAACCTCGGAAAAATTAAAGAAACGTGGTACGGCGTAAAGGAAGAAAACTACAAAGAATAAAAGAAAAACAAATACTACAAAAAACTGTGCGAAGCATGAAAATCTGGAATATCCTAGTGATGATATATTTAGAAATTGATAGTTTATAAAATACGCATCCGAGAAAAATATAATATTTTGTAAAATGTTGTTTCTACATTCTCATTCTTGTAACTGCTTAAGGTTAAGTAAGATATATTTTTGACACCTCCTACACAAACTTTGATAGAATGCTCTCTATGGGTGCACCATAAACCTGTTTCATCCCTCAACGACGACTCGCCTATAGAATTTGTCGTTTCTGGTCATGGTAATGAATACATTGATTTGGCTCACACAATGCTAAGTCTTAGGGTGGAATTAATAACACCCACTGGGGTTGTCACAAATGCCGCACACTTGGATAGAGTTGATCCTGTAAACAATCTACTACATTCCTTACTGAATCAAGTGGACGTCAATTCCAATCAAAAAGTAGTATCTCCACCCAGTAATTCTTATGCTTATCGGGCATACATTGAAACTCTGCTCAACTATGGTCCTGTTGCTAAAAATAGTCATCGGATTACCCCTCTTTGGTATAATGACACATCTGAAAAAATGGATGGTTTCGATAATAATGAGGGATTAAAATCCCGCTAAAAATATTTAAGTGCTGGTAAATTTATTGATTTTAGTGGACATCTTCACTGAGACGTTTTTAACCAAGAAAAAATTCTTATTAATGGTGTGGAATTGAGACTTTTTCCAGTACGCTCCAAAGATTTATTCTGTTTCATGGATAGCACCAATGGCTGCAGTATAAATATTCACGAGGCCTCACTAGTTGTACGACGAGCAAAAATTAGTCCAGGTATTCTACTAGCTCATGCAAAAGCTCTATCTCATGACACTGCAAAATACCCTATTACACGTGTATAAGTAAACGCCTTGACACTACACTCAGACGTTCACGCGGAAACGCTTGATAATGTGATTTTCGGCCAAAGGCCAAAGAGAATAATAATTGGCTTTGTGGACAATGCTGCATTCAATGGAAGTGGAAACAAAAATCCTTTCAATTTTCAAAATTAATGTTGATGGCACTCAAATACCATTCAAGCCACTACAGCTATCATTCGGGAATACGAAGTAGTAAGTCGAAGCTTATCACACATTATTTAGCGAAACTAGTATCCATTTTCCATGGCAATAATATTGGCAAACAATATTATCCAGCAGGAAACTCACTGGAATCTTGTAAAACATGGTAGTCTTAGAATTGAGGTGCGTTTCGAGGACGCAATGACTAGCACTATTGATTGTCTTGTACATGCAGAATATGATAACGTTCTGGGAATAGACTCATCCAGGCAAATTATTGTCGACTCTAGTGCTTGAGTGGGGGCGTAATCAATTGTAAATGTGACTCGTGCATTTCAAAGACAGTTGACTTCACGCTTCCTTCGTGAAAAGTTGGTTTTCTTTTCTGCATTTAAAAAACAAACGTATACATGAAATCATGGTTGACTACGAGATTGAGATACGAGGCTTTCGAGACGGTGCTGGCCGATTTATTCCTAAAAAAGTAGCTGTTGTTTATCTGGATCGTTATTGTATTTCTCATTGGCTTATTTTCTCCACCATTTTCATTTTCTGATCTCACGAACCAATCGCAACAACGAAATAACTGGCTCAGTTGTCATCATGATGACACTGAGTGGTTTGAAGGAGATGTCCCGATGAATTTCCTTCACGCCGATCTACGTGACATTGCTCAAACGGCCAAACTGATGTACACCCGAGGACATAAGAAAGCCGAGTTACTACAGAAAATTACAAGTAGACAAGTCATACATTTGGAGAAACTAAAATGCCCATTGTTTGTAAAATTACCATTCATAGGCGAGTTTTGTTTCCATCATGGTGTCAAAAAGGAAGCAATATTTATATGCGCTCTTAATAATGCACTTAAGCTTTAAACTGGATCGAGAAGCAACAAGAAGGTAATCTACTCTCATTATCCTACAATAAAATGCAAGGCTACAGTACTAATACGCCCAGTTCCCTTAAAACCTATGGACAGAGCATTGCGGCCAATTCTGAAGATTCCGATAAGGATACGATGGACTGGATTGAAAAAACTACCTTACCATTATCGTCTGAAAAGTATGAAGAGCTTACAAATTCTACAATTACTTCGACTCCCAAAAGCTCGGACATTCGGCGTATTCCCTGCAGATCAAATTCACGATAAAATTCTAACATTCACAGCGGATTTAAAACAAAAATTCACCCGTACGTTGCACTTTAATTGTAAGTAGGAATTTAGTCGACGATTTCAAGGTTATCAATTTATTTTTTAATGTTTGATAAGATTTGAAGGCATCAAAGAACTTGTTTTTTTCATGCACTCTGTTTCACCGACTCTAATATACATGTATATTAATTCTTACAACATGATCGTATATCAATAGTTATTTCTGATACAAGTGCGTGAAATAGGTGACTGTGTGCCATTGTGAATTTTTTAGCATAAGCCAAGGCGAATGATGCATTCACACGAGTTACCAATCACCTACGCGCACGTGTATCAGACACTATTTTTTGCGACGCCCGTCCGAAAAAGTTGTTAGGAGGTGCTAACGAAAAATACTAATTTTATATTGCATAGAGTGGAGAGAAGAAATTTTTTTGCAAATTTTTGTTTGTTTTTAATGTTTAAAACAAATTTAAAAGAAAAATATTGGAAAAAAAATGTTCTGTAAAAAATTTTGTGCAAAAAAAAATGTGAAAAAAAATTTCTGAAAAATAAATGTTGTGAAAAAAAATTCTTGAAAAAAATGTTTGTGAGAAAAATTGTTGAACACCAGTGTTTAAAGTTACCTCTGCCAGTGTCTAAAGACCTCATCTCGGAACTGCGCATGCGCAGCTTTTTCACCAGTGTCTAAAGTAAGCCATCTTCAAACTGCGCATGCGAGAAAATTATTTCACGCACAGTCTGCTCAAATAACGTCTTCTAGGCACCATTTACAAGCATGAAAACGTCAACTTTTGCGGTGGGTGTTGCAAAAAATTTATTTACGGTATATGTTAATGACTTTGCTCACATGCATGTATATTAAATTTCGATCAGATTTTTTTAACAGTGTTTCTCCATTGTATGTGTAATGGTTATTCTGTGTTTGTTTTCACTAATTTTTTTACGAATAATTTGGAAAAAAATGATTATCTTGTGTGACAGTTTTACAAAAAGTTGTTGAAGAAATGAGGGGCAACACCGCATAAGGGCGTAAGTGCCAAAACCCGAATTTTACAGAAGAAACAAAAAAACTGTAGAACTTTCACGCAATTAATTTAAAAAAAAGAAATGCGAAAACAGTTCGATGTACTGTTAGGCTTTATCGATCCATGGAACTGACATCGTGAAAGAAGCATCCATCTCCGAGAAAACCTTTGTCAAAGGAACGGCGCGTCCCCTATAAATCTGATTTTTATACATAAAGAGTTGCATAACTTTTTTATTTTTGAATTAAAAAAAAAGAAGAGAGTGCCTTCGAGCTATTCGTTATCTCTATTTAATCGCGAAAAAAGGCTCCAACAAAAAAAACCATGTGCGAAAAAACCCTTGTAAAATAGCATCGCATCCTAAAAATTCAAATTTTGACACCTAAAAAGTTGCGTAACTGTTTTATTTTTGCATCTAGAGAAATAACAAGAGAGTACTTTCGAGTCATTAATTAACTCTATCAAACCGCGAAATAAACATCCTAAAAGAAGCAGTCACATCCGAGAAAATCCCTTATCAATGGCGCGGTGCGTCCCCAAAAACGAAAATGCGGACACACAAAGAGTTGCATAACTTTTTTATTTTCTGAAGAAATTAAAAAACAAAAAAGTTGTTTTGAGCTATTACTTAGCTCTATTGAATGGTGAAAAGAACAGGCAAAAATATTTAATCACTTTATAAAAAAAATAACAAACATATGCAGAAATCGCCAAGTTTCTTCCCGGTTCCAGACTTGGGCCAGGCTGGGGGCCCCTAGCCTGGATCTCGCTCGAATTTTGCAATGGCTCGAGCTTGGGCCCAGCTAGTGTCAAAGTTCCAAAAAATGACGACAGATGGCGTAGTACTATTCTCTTTGTTTACTCATTACTTGCGAGTGTCGAGTGTAAATCTTTACAAAGTGGCAAATTTGGTATAAATAAAAATTCGTAAAGTATCTTAATCAGTAATTTGAGTGATCGTTTGAGCCAAACTGAACTCATAAATTTTGTCTGAGTGGTTGAGAATAGTAGTGATAGTGCTGATTGATGATGGTCGATGAACAAAAAACAAATCATCATTGAAATTAAATTGATAAAAATGCATAAAATAAAAAGCACTCTAAGAGTCCGGAGGCATCGAGCCTCGCATCGAGCACTCGGCAGTATCCCATATTTACGCGGAGAAAGTGCAAGTAAGTTCTTATATTAATTCTAAATAATATTTTCACATTAAGATAACACGTAACTTCTAACCTCAAATTGAGAAAACTTTTTCATCGAATTATCAAGTGTAAATATGTTGTTAATTTATGTAATGATGTTTAAGACTTTAATTTATGAAACAAATATGGCGGACGTAAATTAAAAAAATTATAGTATATAGATGATGATGAGGCTGAAAGGTGGTAGAAATTTAGGACGCGCAAATCGAATGAGTGACTTTCTGAATTGACGTTTTGATTTTTTTTCGAGTTTTAAATATTACATATTCATTTGTTAACTGCGAATTTGAATAAAAAATATTTCTCCTTAATTTCGACTTTTAATTTGAAAATTAAAAATGGCTAGGAATCGATAATAAGCTAGGGCCAAGCCTGGGCCAAGCTGGGCGATCGAGCCTGGCGATATAACCTGGCCCTGGCCAGATTTGGCGTTTCATTCAAGCTTGGCCCAGGCTAATTCGCCAGGCCAGGGCCTAGTTTTGCCAAGCCTGGGCCCTGTTTGGGCCATGACCAAATTTCTACACGGGTAGAGTTTGACCCACTCCTAAATCGAACCGGACCATAATCTTTTACGGAAATATGAGTTAGGTTAAAAACATTATGTCAGGCTAATAAAACGCATTTCCGATATTTGGCACTTACGCCCTTATGCGGTGTTGCCCTTCAAATATAAACTTAAACATAATATTTCTCGAGTATTGAAAAGGCGCATACGAGGTAGTAAATATTTTCAACGTACAGATCTTGCATCATGTATGCAAACGTCAAGGGCGGAATTAACCACTCTTTCCTTATTCTGAAAATATGTAATCTATGTTTTTCCTCAGCATTATATAAATCAAACAAATGAAATTATGTAAAATGTTACCCTTTTTTATCCACCGGCCTTTTATATACGTAGTCAGTAAGAATAATTTCAATTGCACATCACTATGCGAAAAAATTTAAATGTCCGCAGATTTTATATTTTTTCTTTGAATCATAATAGTTATATAATACAAATAATTTTTTTGATTTTTTTGCGCGTTATTTTCTCAATATTAATATGGGCTGCTCATTTATAAAAAAAATATATGTAGAAACATTCTCAGGGGCGTGTCAAATTGCGCACCCTTAAGACGTCTGCAAACATGTGTCTAAGAGCGGCTGGGGGTAGGTCCCACCATCAGGTCAGTGCTCCCAATCTTGCTCCCCAACCGCACTGCGCATGCGTCGAGCTGAATTTCTGATTGGCTGCATAGCGCGCGCTTATTTAAAATGTTTAAAATATGCAAATTAATTTTTTTAAACAAATAATAATTAGAAAATGCATAAAAATACATTTTTCATTGTAAAATAAACTTTCGGAGTCATAAAAAAACATAATAATAATTTAGTTTCACTGCTGAAATCTTTCTTCGATGTCTGAAGGAATAATGCGTTTTCAACAGTGGAATCAAATAATTATTATATTTCTGACTGCAAAAGTATATTTTGCAATGAAAAATGGATTTTTATGCATTTTCTCATTATTATTTCTTACAAACAATTATTTTGCATATTTTAAACATTTTAATTAGGCGCGGGCCATGCAGTGAATCAGAAATTCAGCGCGACGCATGCGCAGTGTGGTTGGGGAGCAAGATTGGGAGCACTGCACGAGGTCGGTGTCATAGTGATGCGAAGGGGTACGGTAAAAGTGGAGGGGGTAGTCTATCCATAGTGGCCCGGTACTACTGCTGCTGTTAATATTTTAAAGGTCCGTGTATGCTCGAACGCAAACGCAAACGCGTACATGCGTTCCATTGTGCTAAACATAGGATGGAGCTATGCTCGCAGTGAGACCAACCGCACATTTTACGTTCAGAAAAGTCTACGGGCTTCAATTTTGCCCCGATTTGCGATTTTTTCGTTGCTAATGGAAGAGCGCTAAATTTCAAAGAGCACGTTGGTCATAGACATTTTAAAGTTTCATTTTTTTATTTATTATATGTTTACTCAAAGTATGGGAAAATCGAATCTTGAATCAACGCAAGAGTACTCCCAGAATACAAATAATAATTCGATTTTTATATGTTTCAATTATTATAAACAAATTTAATTGACAAATAGTCAAATATCGTAATTGCGGTTGAAAAACATTTGTTCTTGGCTAAAAATGCTCTAAATTATCGTGAGAGTGATTGTTAGTCAGTGTGTGGAATGTGTGGAAATATGAAAATGTGAAAACACTGAAATGTATTTATTCGCATTCAGTTTGTGTATGTGAGTGTGTGTGTGTGAACTTGTCCGACCATCTTCCTTGACAATTCAGTGTGCAAGTTACCGAGCACCGCGCGCGTCATGATGGGCTTATGTACCTAAGCACAAAATGTTATTCATGAAAAATCTCATATATGTGAAAATTTTGTGAACTTAAGTGCAACTCGTTAAAGAATAACAATAAAGTGATATTTATATTTCTTACTGCCAAAAATATAACTATTTTCTTTGCAGTTTTTGCCTATCGACTCCGTGCATGCATAGTGATTAATAACATGATTTTTATAGAAAATTATTAACTACAAACGATAACATTTTCGATCCTTCTAGCCGGATACGGGAGTGCAAGGAAAAATTAACTCAAATAAAGAAAAAATTGGCTTTAAGTTGTAATTAGAAAAGTTTGCAAGGACAAACTGTCGAGAAAACCAGTATGGCGTCGACAGTCGTTACATTTGAATTTCAAGTGCCGTGTTCGCTCAATTGATTCGGACCTGGAATATTGTTGTGGAAAATTGTTCTCACAATTTTGTGGCCTTCTTCTTTTGGATATAGTGTCATACACTTACTGAGAGAATTTCGAACAGTGCAATGATCAAAAGATTAAGTGGAGAAAGATATTCGGAGTGAGACATAGTACTGCTCGTGTGTATTGCGTGCGTGAATGACGTCACACGAACGCAAGGAAAACCACGACCATGTTTAACTGTGAACGATGATTGCATCTCTCTTCACCGCTTGCTGTTTACCATCCATCTCGAAGGAACCTTATCTTTAGGTGCTCCCATCATTTATGCCTTCATCGATTTTCTACAGCTGCCAGTTTCTAGTCCAATCAGCTGTTAATCGTTGTCTTTCTACTTCTTCGTGTTCATATGGAGAATCAAAGCAACGAAAAGTGTCTACAACACAAGTCTTCCGGTTTTCAGCTTCGCACTGTAAGGAGTTTTCAACTGTCACCTTCGCATTACGCTGGGACAGTCTTATTATGATTATATAAACACGTAAGGTTGCTTTACTTATCCTCTTATATTTGTGCTTTTGACAGCATCAGTATTATTATAATAGGAAAATCGCACACTATATATTTTACCTTTACGGCTGCTTGTACGCCAAAGGATTATCTTTTTCACTTGAATGTTCAACAAGTTGGCTGAATGTTTCCTCCTCAGCTAAACTCGAATTTTTATACTCAGTTCTAGCTTATTATTGCTAGTATTTCTGCATAATATTTGTTCAAAACATCATGTCTAAAATGGAAGCATTATGTATCGAGCTTGTTTCATTGCACGAAGCTATTATGCGTAAAGAAATTAATTTTAAGAGACTCGCACTCGATAAACGAAACGAAACAACTGTTAGAGGTCGTTTGATCTTGTTAAATGAAAAATGGCATCGATGCTTAGAACTAGATTTACAAGCTAGAGCGCTCTATACGTCGGAGGAGAAAAAGACGATAGACCATTTTTCAAAAACTCAATTTTTACAAATTGAAGAAGCTTATCTCTCAGCTCTCGATAATTTCTATTCAAAATTGCATACTTTTGTGTCAAATGATGCGGCAACAACTAATCTATCAATGTGAGAAAACGTAACTCGACAAGGTTCTACTATTCCTAGGCAGGGCGGTCTTTAGGGTTGCGGGGGCCCCGGGCCGGTTACATTGTGGGGGCCCATTACCGGACTTAAGAAACGTTATTCCTCCCTGGCTTCTACAAAAAACGAAAAAAAAAAGGTCATCGAAGTAGGAGGCGATGCAGAAGTTTGTCCAGTTTGTAGTGTTTTGTGGGGGCCCCTAAAATGTGGGGGCCCCGACGGCCCTATTGTAAACACGGCCCTGTTTCTAGGTTACCGCCATTCTCAGGTAATTATATTGAATGGGAAAATTTTCGTGATTTATTTCAGGCGTTGATTGTCAATAACGATTCTTTATCTAACGTGTCTCGTTTACACTATTTGAAAACTTCTTTGATAGGTGACGCTAGTCATATGATTACACATGTAACAGTAACAGATGCGAATTTCACTACTGCTTGGGATACAATTAAATTCCGCTATGACAATAAACGCGCTCTGATTAATGCTCATTTACAAGCAATCGCGTCTACTCCGAATGTCTCAAATAATGCTGTACTGAAATTGAGGGTGTTACGCGATACTACAAATGAAGCTTTAACATGTTTGAAGAATTTAAATCGATCAACTCAGCACTGAGATGATGTTATGATTTTTTGGATATTGCGTAAATTGGATATGTCGTCATTGAAGGAGACGCATTTGGGATCTGATAATGACTATCCTACTTTCAAAACTAGCTGTGAATTTGTTCTCGAGTGTTTCCACTTTGTTTGTATTTATAATTATATGGTGCTCATTTCACGAGCACTTTGCTTCCCGTAAGCAAATGTATTCGCTTCCTCATAGAGGAAGCATTAGTTATTTTTTTCAATAATAGACAAACCAAACTCTTCATTTTGCTCAATTTAAAAATAGAAATTTACCAAAAATGAAAAATTACAAAATAATACAAAAAATGTTTTAAATACAAAGACAAATCAGAAAAATTAAATCTTGCGTTCGAAATAATAATTTTTTGAGCTGGAAAAGGGAAAGGAAAAGTTCTGACAGCACCCTATCCCTTTCCCAGCTTTGTGATTTCTTCACAAAAATTGTCATAATATTAGGGGAGAGTGCCCTTGGTTGGGACGTTTTTTGTTTTTTGCTTATAAGAATAATAAATATATGAATATAATCAATTTTGTATGCTTATACATAAGAGTGATGCTTAACTATAACTTTGAAACAGATAACATGAAATATGAATACAAATTGTTGATTTGAGAATGATTGGTTTAAATCGATGAAAACGTCCCAACCAAGGGCACTCGGTCTTTGGTTGGGACACGTCGGTCCTTGGTTGGGACACTTAAAAAAAATGTGTATTTATGAATGAGTGATCAAACTAAAGTGATATAATATTTAGAAAGAAGTAATAAATATAGGAAATGTATAAGGGAAACAAGATATATCATGTGAAATTTTTTTTAGTAAATGCAGCAATATATTACAGCTGTGTAAAATTGGCCAGTTTCAGAAAGTTTATATTGAACAAATAAAACAGTTCTTGATATAACTGGCATTATTCACTCTGAAATATAGAGAATGATATTAACTAGAAGTAATATATATATATATATATATATATATATATATATTAATTTCACAAAAATTTGAAAAAAAAAAATATATGAAACTTTTGAATTGGACTTTTTGTCCATCTAGTACATGTTAACAAATCTTCAAAATGTCGGATAATCAAAACAATTATTTTTAAGTAGAAATCACATGATTCCATGAACAATTGTTATTCGATTCACTTATTTAAAGATATAGCATTCATAATAGAATGTTTTATAGGTTATAAATTGAAAGAAAAACGACTTCTGCCAAGTTAACTCAATATTCTTATGTGAAATTTTTGTAATCATTATTTTATAAAGTTGAATAGCTTGCCTCAATGTTGTTCTCAATAAACAATCTCTATTTACAACATCGACGCTATTTACCAGCATCTTTCTTCTACTGTTATCGAAAGCGAAAACAAAATCGAATGTAATGCGCATGCGCGAAGTGTCCCAACCAAGGAACATGCAGGTGTCCCAACCAAGGAATATTCCGTGCGCATAGAAAATTATTTTTTACACATATTTAGTGTTAGTATTTTTGAAAAACATGAATGGTTATATAAAACTAATTAAATGGCCCACAAGCAGATATTTTTTATTTTTCAAAAATATTTCGATAAGATAATAAAAATTCACTGGAAAAATACCCTAACATTTTACTTTTGATAGCTGTGAGTGATTTATGTTCATATCTAGGGGTAAGCTAAACCAAAATAATTTTCACTTTAGCCATTCATGCCTTATAATAAATGAAAACTGAAATAATTTTTTCAGATTTTTAATGCTTAATCTATAACATTTATCCCTGCTGTCCCAACCAAGGACCGTCCAAACCAAGGGCACTCTCCCCTACTCTATTTGAAAATTTATGATCAAAAAGTCTTTTCTATTCATGCATCAACTTTGAATTATGCTAATGAAAAAAGTTTTACTATAAAAAACCGTATTTTAAAATATTATGCATTACCATAGCTTCCTTACTCTTCAATAACATCCATTAATATTATAGGTCGATCGATTCGACTCGAATCAACACACCTTTTCTGTTTTTGCATCAACTTTAAATTATGTTAATGAAAAAAGTTTTACTATAAAAAACCGATTTTCAGAATATATAAATTACCAGAACTTCCCTACTCTTTGATAAAATGCATTATTATTATAGGTCAATCGATTCGTTTCGAACCAAGGAATCTTTTATATTCTTGCATCAACTCTGAATTATGCTAGTGAAAAAAAGTTTTACTATAAAAAACCGATTTTCAAAATATATAAATTGCCATAACTTCCCTACTCTTCAATAAAATGTATTAATATTATAGGTCAATCGATTCGTCTCAAACCAAGAAATCTTTTATATTGTTACATCAACTTTGAATTATGCGAATGAAAAACCGTTTTCTAGTTATCCTGTTCACAAAAAAGCGTGACATCCACACATCCACACACCCATCCACACATCCACACACCCATCCACACATCCACACACACACACATCCGGACAATTGCTTAGAACATTGCAATAGACATTTTTAAATTAGGGAGGGTTTAATTAAATGAATTTAAAAATTTTGAAAAATGTCACCATTACAAAGCTTCCTCTATGAGGAAGCAAAATTAGATGATTTTTTAGCTACACGCATTCGCACTTTAGAAGCGATTCAACTGTCAAAATCTAATCTCTCGGAAAAGGGTAAGAATACAAAAGGGCAAACAGTTAAAGGTCACAACTCCTGTACCAACTATAAATGTTTAATGTGTAAAGAGAGTCATCATTTATTTAAATGTAAACAATTTAGAGAATTATCGATTGACCAACGCAAGGAACTTGCTGTGCGATACCTGTTGTTTAAATTGCTTAACGCCATGCTATAAGCCATTTAATTGTTCGAGCAAGTATACATGTGGTAAGTGCAACCTAGGGGCTCCTACTTCGATGACCTTTTTTTTTTAGAAGCCTGACCGGCCCTGGAGCCCCCACAACCCTGCACACAAATTTTTTAAACAAAGTTACGCCACTGTCCCTATCAATAAAGGGAGTTCATCATTCAAATGCACTAGGCTCTGTCAACAGTGATGCCGATGTTAATATTAAAGTATATGGTACGCAGGTAGGCAAAGGTGGGTAGGCAGACCGTCAGTAGACAATACAAAATGTGGTAGCCACATGTTTTGAAACGGCGGAGAAATCGCTAAAATGATTTTCCAACGAAGAATCTGCAACTGAAGGTACGTATAATAAAATTTGATATAGCGGTAGGCTCTGAGGGGACACTAAATAATGTGGTGGCCAAATGTTATTCAAATTAAACGGAAATCCCCTGAATCCATTTTCCAACGCGAATTTCAAGTATACGCCAGGAATTCAAAAATACATTTCATAATAATAGAATGTTTATGTACGTTATGTCAAATATCTACTAATTTATGCCGAAAAGAAATAATTACTCAAGATACAAAAATATTCGCGGTCGAGAATTACCTCATGTTCCTGATGCTCACAAAATTTCTTGAAAACAAAAATTAAAATTTTCAATTTGTCAACAGCATTTTCTACGTTTCTTACAAAAACAGTGAGTTCTATCAAAAAACGGTTACATATGGGATGTTGAAGATTTTTTTGAGATTAACCCTTATTCTTTGAACACTGCTTTTTTTATCTCGCATAGTTCTTCTGTAAAGTGGAATTTTCCATGTTTAATAACATTTTTTACGATTAACAAAAACTATGCATTCTATCAAAAAAGGTATAAACCAAAGTTCATCTTTTTGAGGTGGACAATTTTGCTTTTTAACATTTTTGTTTACATCTTTTATAGCTCGGCAGAAAAATTGAATTTTGAATTTTTTAAAAAGCATTTTCGATGGATAAAATCAGAACCTTTTTCCAAAAAAATTAAAATAACAAATATTACTAAGTACAATCCACTTGCATTGTTTTTAATCCATTCAAAATGTAATACTTCGATTTTGCCATTTTTTCTGATATCTATATTAATATAATAAATTTTAAATAAACAAAATAAAAAATCAGGAAGCTTAAGTTTGCTAGGAATTTTGTACTGAGCAATTAAAAAAAAAAGTGAATCGGTTGAGAATTGCGACCCGCAGCTTCATCCTCCCGTGAACATCCATTCCTGAAGCCCTGTGTGGTTGCCACAGTGCAGTGGACCACGACGGGTTTTTCTGGTGCGCCTCCACTCAGTATAACTCAAAAACGCGTTCCAAAGTGCGTCGCATCAGCGTTAATGTTCGCTTTTGCGTTTGCATTCGAGCATGCATGAACCTTAACAGTTATTTTAGTCTTTTTTCAACTGTCGAATAAGCATTTGTTATATTTGATTCAACATTTCCTTTAATTAATTTTAAAACAGTTATAAAATAGAACCAATACCATACTAGATAAGCAATAAGCTTGTCTCTTATTTAACATTATATAGTTCTTCATATATATATCATAATGCTATATGTTAAATAAATTTAATTTCTTAAAATGTACATATGTGTATTTCGTCACTGCCACCACCTGGAATCATATTAGTTATTTTTAAATAATGAGGAGACTCGACACATGTTTTACGATTCTAACAGCTTATGTACGGTTGATAATATTCCAATATCTCCTTCTCTTCCTCATCCTCATTGAACTTGATTAACTTGAACACTTGTAGCTCATACAAACAGCAGAATTCAAGATCTTCAGTACATTAGTCGGCATTATTAAATTAGATTGCTTTGAAACTAAAATATAAATATGTAAGTAGTGTAGGGCAGCAATGGGGCGCCGTTATCGGCGTAGCCTTATCCCCCTCTCTACCCTGTACCCCGCGTCTGGCGCCTACGTGTCACAGCAGATAAGATGGACTAGCCGAGATCTATGTAGTTGGAGAGGGGGAGAGGAAACCCCGAACTTTAAAATTCTGGGTCTAGTGACGTCAAACATGGAGTTCCGAAACTTGAAAATGGAAAGGTGGAGGAGTGGAGATAGGAGATTCCCTACTGGCGAGTTCAGGGCCGTGTCACGTAATAATGTTGGGGTTTCCCCAGAGAAAAAGATACTCAAGCGATTTTTAATATTTTCATCTAGGCAGTTAATGTTTTAAATTGAATAATTTTGAGAAACAAAATTCAATTTTCATTTATTAGTGAAATTAGTTTATGAAAATAATTATCTAAAATATAGGAAGGGTAAATAATAAGAGCAACAGTTTTTCGTCAAAAACATAGAAATATATTTTTATTTCAGTATTAAAAAAATAATTTGTAATCAGTCTATTTTATATTTATAGTGAAAGAACGAAAAATCGGATCTATCTTATGCTAAATATATAAATTAATACGCACACACACACACGCTCACACACAACAGAAAAAAACACGCATCACAAATACATACACGTACACATACAAATTACACAGGCTACAGGGCATTATTTTTAACATAACAGACTAATCTTAATCCTCATCTGTCTCACAATCACCCTCATCGTAGGGATTATCAACTTCATCACAGTCATTCTCGAAAACTTCTAGCGGGGAACTAGAAGCTATCGGACGGAAATGTACTCACTTCGGAATCCTCATCCTCAGATAAAAGGATGCTGGATTCATTATCTGGAATAAGAGAAATTATATAAGTAATTTGTAAAAATTATTAACCGTGACTCCATGAACCGAAATTCGACCAACAATAGGTCATTCGGAAGGTTATTTAATAACATTCCAGATGGTTCGATTGATTCTTTTGAATTCTTAGAATCCTAACAGTTCTATTGAAATCTCGTGAATTCTTTGAATAATTTTGGATGTTTTGAATTCTTTGAATTCTTTAGAATTCTTCTGAATTCTTTAAATTCTGTTGAACTCTGTGAATTTTTTTTGCATTCTTACGATACTTTTGAAATCTTTTGAATTCTCTGAAGACTTTTGAATTCTTCTAAATTGTTTCAAAGTCTTTTAAATTTTCATTTTTTTCAATTCTTCGAATTCGAAAATTGAGTATTGCTCAAGATTAAAACCAACGACCTAAAATTAAAAATTAATTTCAATTCTTTCAACAATTTTGGATTCTTGGAACTCTTTTGAATTCTTTTAATTCTTCGAGTTCTAAAATCCTTTGAATTCTTCTGAATTCTATAAATTCTGTGAATATCTGGAATTCTTCGAGTTCTTTTGAATTCTTTAAATTCTTTTGAATTCTTTAAATTCTTTTGAATTCCTTGCATTCTCTTGAATTCCTTGCATTCTTTTGAATTTCTGAAATTCTTCCGAATTTCTTGAGTTCTTTTGAATTCCTTCCATTCCTTTGAATTCCTTAAATTCTGTTAACTCGTTAAATTCTTTTAATTCTTTCGAATTCCTTCAATTTTTTCGAATCATTTGCATCAAAAATTAAGTATGGAGTCGTGCACATAATACGTCACACGCTCTTCCTTTTTCTAAATGAAAACGAGAACAAAATTGTCTTCTATAAAATATAAAAAAACTATAAAATGCTGAAGAGAAATGTTATTTTTTCTTCTAAATGTTACTATTATCTTATTTTTCAACGATACATTAACCAAGTTACACGATTATCATGACCTTCACGATTACTGGGACACTCACTCACTTACGATTACAATAAGCGACCTAAAATAAAAAATTCATTTCCTTGAATACTTTTGGATACTTTGAATTCCTCGAATTCTTCTGAATTCCTAGAATTCTTCGAGCTCTTTTGTATTCTTCGAATTTTTTTGAATTCTTCGAATTTTTTTGAATTCTTCGA
>CAKNXH010064148.1:0-39144 GCA_932178445.1 Andricus quercusramuli
AAAATTACTTTTTTCATTAGATTGGTTTTAGCCCTAAAAACAATTTTTCATATTCTGATCCACTGGAAATTATTTTGATTTAGTTTCTACATTGGTTTATGACCTGTTTTATTAATTTTGAAAGTCCCTAAGGAAATTTTATGACTGAAACGTGAGACATTTTTTTTACTTTGTTGATAAATAACAAATTTTATTTGATCAATTGATTTATTTATTCGTTTATTTATTTATTATTCGTTAATATTCATTGATATATGAAAAGACATAAAAATCCATTGAAAATTGTACTGTCGGGCGATTTTTGATCAAAAAGGTGAATTTTTTCACTCTGCGCCACTCGCATCAGCGGCACACCTCTATATTTTTTATGATAATTCGAGATTCAGTAAAGATTTATAAATTCTCTTGGGCTTATTTTAAAGAAAATATTTTACGGTTTATTTTTCGTGATTTTGAAATTTCGACCATTATCTTCATAGATTTTGTCAGGAGTTGAAGTTGAATCATGAAAATTGGCAAAACTAAAAAATTAGATCGGGCTTCCTCACTCACTATCTCAGTCCCTATTGCCCAAAAATATTTGGATTATGGCTCATTTCACGCGAAATTTAATCAAATTTCCAATGCTTTTCCAGAAATTATTCTATCTTATTTTGTCTCCGAGATATCCTGAGAGAACTAAATGCTAGTTTGTTATGCCTAAAACCCTATTTCTGTGTCCAGTACGGTATTGGACTCACTCCCAGCCGACACTGTAGTTCTTTCAGAATGTGCCAATTTTCTCTACATACGATTGGGCCACTTTAGACTTCGCTCCCCTGCTTTTGACCGTTTTTCACAACTCTGAAAGTTTCAGGAAGGAAGAAAGTAAAAGAATTATTTCAGTTTCAGACGAGATGGAAGTGCAGATAAAGGGAATGGAGGAGAGTAGTTTCTTTTCGGTGAGGCTGCCTGTTCGCGAGAAAAGTGGCTGGAGGGTAAAATGTCTGGGCGGGGCAGGGCGGTCCACCCCTAAACTAGCTTGTAAGAAAAGGCAGGGGTGAAAGAGAAAGAGAAACATCAAGAGCATAAAGTAGGAAGAGAAAGATGGAAAGAGAGAAAGAGGTCCACCCTTCTTGAGCGTCAAGAGGGTAACGAGCTTGAGGGCGAAATCGAAAGTGAGCGCCGAGAAACCCCCAGCTCCGGCCCCGGTTTCAGTAGGGGGTATGATCGGCCATGTTGATTTCTTTATTGTAACATGGCTGCTGCTGTTGGCAGGTCACTGCTAAAGTCTATCGCACGTTCTTAGAGTGATGCTTATCGAGCTCGCCTTTTCAAATTATATGAATTATTCAATAAGTACGTTATGCCTATCGAATATTTTGAGAATGAGAATTTATAAATTGAAACTAGAAATTGTGAAGAATTCATTTAAATTCTCGGGCGATTATTCGCTAATTTAGATCAGTTCACAAATTTTGGTTACCCTTACTGTATTCTTGGGCGTGACACCTCTCTTTATACGAAACAAAAATTTCTTGCATTTTTCTATCATTTCATCTTATTTTTTATTTGAAAAGACCATGTTGTACTAAAAAAACACAAAAATACTAGGGGTACGAAGCGCTGCAGGTAATCGGTCAAGCAGGGTAATAGGTAGCTGATTACTCCAAACTGAGGTAAACTTTCCGCGGTTTTATACCTATGACGTGCTGCCTCGAGCGGAGTCTGCCGAAAATATCTGCGATTCACCACGGAATGTTTACCTCACATTGAAGTACACACTTCGCTATCACCCTGCTTGACCGATTACCTGCAACATTACTAACTCTCATTTTTGTCTGTGTTAGGAATAGACCAATTTTGCTGTAGAGTGTAAAACAAACTTTCTTTTTATTTCCAATTCTAGTGATTGTAGGCTGTCTTAATTTAGAAGTGCGACAGAATTTAGGCGATAAGATATATTTAAAAAAATATATTCAAAAAAATAGCAGGGTAATAGTCAGCTGATTCCTCCAAACTGAGGTAAACTTTCCGCTGTTTCAGGCCTCTAACGTGCTGCCTTTAGCGGCGTCCTCTGGATATATCTGTGATTCGCCTTGGAAAGTTTACCTCAGTTGAGCGTAAACAATTATTTGTACGCTGTTTACCAAGGTTTACTGATTACCTGCAACATTTGGTACCCTTATTTTTTTATGTGGAACCTGTATCCCAAAAAACTGGGACTATTAGGGAAGCCCTTGATTCTGAATTTTTGAATGCATTATTTGCTTCTTCAAGGTAAGAAATATAGAGTTTTGTTAATAACAATGGTAAAACTTCAATTTCGAAACCTAGAAGAAGCAGTATTGGGTTTTGAATACAGAAATAAGGGTGAGCCGCTTTCCCCACATATGTGCCGCTTAGCCCCAGATTACGATACTCTCTTCAGCCACCCTATGATGAAAGTTTAATTGTTTAAACAATGGGGTTTTTTGGGAATGTTGCGAGATAATTATATTTTTCAGACCATAAACGAATTTATTTTTTATTTAATATGCTAAATTAATTAATTAATCAATTTATTATTATTCATTTGTAGCTTTTTACGTGATGGGGAAACATTTTTTTGAATTTGTTAAAGAACGTCGCTGTTATTATTATGTATTTACTATATTTAAATTTTCAGCCAATTTTTAAACAATTAATATCTGTGGAAATAATTTTTTTCACAATAGGTCATGAAAAATTAGCATTTTTATCACGATTTCATTACAAGTGTATAATTTTTGCTACTTATTTAAAAATTGACATTGTCGTTATTACCAACACTGGCTAACTACATCATTTATAAAAAAAAAAATTTCCATGAGTCACGAAGAGAAAAATTGTTTCAACGAATAATAATTATTTAAACAATTGGGGATGAACTTCTGAAAAAAAGCAAACAGATTTTGTATTCCTTTTCTGTGGAAATGAATAAAAATTAATTGCTCTTTACTTGAAAAATTTAGAAAAACGTATCTTAAATAAAGAAAATGCCTTCTAACACTGGTTAATTTTGTCTTAATGACCCCCCAAAAAAATTCAAAATTCTTAATAAAATTTAAAAAACTTTCAAAAAGTCAACATTTTTTTGCAGATTCCAGATATCTCAAATCAAAATATGAACAAAAAAGTTAATTTTGGGAGAAAGAATAATGTAAAACAAAATTGATATTCAAAAAAAATTCTAATTTCAAATCAAAAACAGTTTAACTTGTCCGAAAAAGCCAAATTTTCAAGAAAATAGTTACATTTTCAAACTATGAGATTAATTTTTCATTAAAATTATGAATCTTTAACCAAGATTTTAATATCAGTCTAAAAAAGTCAAATTCATTTGAAAATACGAATTTTGGAACAAAATAATCAAATTTTCAATTAAAAAAAAAATTTCATATTTTTCCAGGAACTTAAAAAAAATAGACTTCCAAATATCTTTTAATCAGACTCAATTTATTCCAAAAATACGTAAAAATCTTCAAGACTTGAAAAAATTGTCTTAATATCTTCCAGATTTTCTTAGACTTACTCAGAAATCTTTTGAAATCATATGAAGTTTACTTCAAAATTATTTCTTTTAAATAAAACATTCTATATTTTCGTAAACTACCAAAATTGAAAATTTTTGCTTCAAAATCGTCTACATTCTTTTGCAAAATTTCAGGAAATTATTTGAAAGGTTTTGAAATCTTTTTCAGTTGTCTTTTGAAATTAATTTGAAAAAAATATACCATTTAAAATTTTTCTGAACGTATCGCGTATTTTGTAAATGATCCGTTAGAAATTTTTGAAAATATTTCCAAAACTTCTAAAACTTTCATATATATGTTTTGAAATATTTCAGTTTAAATTTAAATCCTGAAAAATTAAAAAAAAATGTCTTATAATCTGCCAGATTCTTTTTCGACATATTTTTAAATCTTCAAGACTTAGAATTAATCTTTTAAAATAAAACCGAAATCATTTCAAAATTTCCCAGAAATCTTATTATATAGGTACCGGTAATTTTTTTTGTTACCTGTTCCGACAATTTTTCAATATCGTTACCATAATTACATTTTACTCATCTCTTTAAAGTTTAACAAATTTGTAAATTATATTGTGGTATCATTATTGCTTCGAAACATTAACAAATACATCTTGTCATAAAATAAAATGACTTGTTTGGAACTTTCAATTAACAAAATTGATGCTGCGAAAATTTCGTAATCCTTATGAATATATAAACAAACTAAAAACAGTGAGAGAGATAAAGGAAGGCCTCGGAATTCCAAAAAATATTGTATCCGAAATTACGAGTCTGATTTGCGAAAACGTGGCCCATTCCTCGCAGCTTATTCAGCAATTTCTGGTGAAACACAACCTTACGCAACTTTGGCTGCCCCCAAACCATCCTGAACTGGCTCCCTGTGATTTTTGGCTTTTTTTCAAATTGAAGTATCCTCTTAAAGGAAAACGACTACAAAACGTAGAGGAAATGAAACAGAAAGCAAAGAAGCATCCGTTAGCTATTTCAAAAATTTTCTCTAAGGAGTGAAAGTGGGATGATCGCTGGAAAGAGGTTTTGGCTTCCAAAGGAAAATACTTTAAAGAGAAAATTATCGCCATTGACAAAAATTAACTCCTACACCTGGTACACCGCAAGGTCGGATACTTTCCGGACAGACCTACTATAATATTCAATTTGCCTAATTTGTAAGAAGGCGAGTGGAATCTGGCGAGAGCTGATGGGATTCTAATAGAATAATAAGTAACAAATTGAGTGTTCGTTCTTTTGTCGAATGTAGAAGTGATGGTCTGAGACGACGTACTTGCAAGACAACAACGAATGACATTGTCGGCTCATCAGGACGATATTCCGCTTATGACGAGAAGCAATTTTCTTTCGTGCTTCGCAGCAGAGAAAAGGCTATGGACAAGATGCCACGTTGGGACGATGAGAAAATAAGCGAATTTCCGTTCCACCCTCTTATCTCTCAGAAGGAAGGGTGACGAGAAAAGATGAAGGTAGGGGTTGAGGGGTTGAAGGGTAGAGGTTAAGGATTCCAAGAGGAGGAGGATGAAGGTAGTAGGTGAGTTGCAGGTGCGGGTGAGTTCGTTCTCTCCGTGCGGAAATATAAAGAACAGCCTAACGCGGCTTAACCTTTTTAGGTTGTAAATTTATTACGCCGGGAGGGTGGGTGGGTGCCTTCCTTCGTCCAATGCTGCTGCCTCGGCAAATGATATCGCGAGATAAACTCGTTGGGATGGCACGAATGCCAGAGAATCGAGATAAAATGGAAGTACCTAATTCAGTTAAATTAAAATTGAGAGCCGGATCGCAAGGTATTCACTTCGCGGATGTCTTCTTGAGAGAACTGGAGACTGAAATATACTCCGAGTGCTGGTATTATCTTGGCGAACGTAACAAGTGTTTGTCAGTTAATTTTATGCTACTCGGATATTCAGGCATTCGAATATGGGGCTTAATTCACAGTCTCAACTCAATTTCTGAGAAGATGATTGCTTGGAATTAGATGTCTTTGGAGTTGTTCGACGTGATTAAAAGCTTTGTGAAAACTGTTTTGTTTTAAAATTTCTTTTAGAAATAATGTGGATATCTCAAGGCTTAGCTGATTAGGTTATAGCAAAATGTAGAGCATGTAGTTCGATATTTACTCTCTATATAATCAAAATTGTGTTGGAATTGATAAAAAAAGTCAATTTCAGGTTTTCGTCAAAAGTACACCTGTGTTAAGTTACTTTTCATCTTCCCTAATGTGGTGCAGTGCTCATTTGTCTTGTAATAACAAATCAAAAAGAACTTCATGAGGAAATAATATATAAGGAAATATAAGGAAAACATTATGAAAATCTTTGGAGTTGTTCGACGTGATTGAAAAGTTTGTAAAAACAGCTTTAGAAATTCGTTTAGAAATAATGTGGAAATCTCGAGGCTTTGATAATCCGGTTATAGTAAAATGTAGAGCACGTAGTTCAATATTTGCTCTACATATAACCAAAATTATGTCGAAGTTAATTAAAAAAGTCAATTTTAAGTTTTCGTCGAAAGTACACCTGAGTTAACTTACTTGTCATTTCCTATAATGTGGAACAGTGCTTATCTGTCTTGTAATTACAAATCAAAAAGGAGTTCATAAGGGAATATAAGGAATGTCAGAAAAATCTTCTGAGTTGTTCGACGTGATTAAAAGGTTTTTAAAAACTGTTGCAAGAATTCTTTTATAAATAATGTGGACATTTATAGGCTTAGCTGATTAGGTTATAGCAAAATGTAGAGGATGTAGTTCGATATTTACTCTATATATAACCAAAATTATGTTGGAATTGATGAAAAAAGTCAATTTTAGGTTTTCGTCAAAAGTACACCTGTGTTAAGTTACTTGTCATTTTCCCTAATGTGGCACAGTGCTTATCTGTCTTGTAACAACAAATCGAAAAGGACTTTATAAGGAAATAATATAAAAGGAAATATAAGAAAAATATTATGTAAGTCTTCTTAGTTGTTAGACGTGATTAAAAGGTTTGTAAAAACTGCTTTAGAAATTCGTTTTGAAATAATGTGGAAATTTTAAGGCCAAGCTGATTAGGTTATAGCAAAGTAAGAAGCATGTAGTTCGATAGTTACTCTACATATAACGAAAATTATATTGAAGTTAATCAAAACAGTCAATTTAAGATTTTCATTAAAAGTACACCTGCGTTAAATTACTTGTCATTTTCCCTAATGTGGTGCAGTGCTCATCTGTCTTGTAATAACAAATCAAAAAGGTCTTTATAAGGAAATATAAGGCAAATATTAGGGAAGTCTTCGGAGTTGTTCGACGTGATTAAAAGGTTTGTAAAAACTGCTTTAGACATTCGTTTTGAAATAATGTGAAAATTTTAAGGCCTAGCTCATAGGTTATAGCAAAGTAAGGAGCATGTTGTTTTGATAGTTAGTCTACATATAACAAAAATTATGTTGAAGTTAATCAAAACAGTCAATTTAAGATTTTCGTGAAAAGTACACCTGCGTTAACTTACTTGTCATTTCCCCTGATGTGGCACAGTGCTTATCTGCTGTCTTATAATAATAAATAAAAAAGGACTTTATAAGGAAATATGAGGAGTATAAGGAAAGTCTTCTGAGTTGTCCGACGTGATTAAAGGCTTTTAAATACTGTTTTGACAATTCTTTTAGAAATAATGTGGAAATCTCAAGGCTTAACTGATTAGGTTATAGCAAAATGAAAAGCATGTAGTTCGATAGTTACTCTACATATAACAAAAATTATATTGAAGTTAATCAAAACAGTCAATTTAAGATTTTCATTAAAAGTACACCTGCGTTAAATTACTTGTAATTTTCCCTAATGTGGTGCAGTACTCACCTGTCTTGTCATAACAAATCAAAAAGGTCTTTATAAGGAAATGATATATAAGGAAATATAAGGAAAATATTAGGAAAGTCTTCGGAGTTGTTCGACGTGATTGAAAGGTTTGTAAAAACTGCTTTAGAAATTCGTTTTGAAATAATGTGGAAATTTTAAGGCCAAGCTGATTAGGCTATAGTAAAGTAAGAAGCATGTAGTTTGATAGTTACTCTACATATAACAAAAATTATGTTGAAGTTGATTAAAACAGTCAATTTTAGGTTTTCGTCAAAAGTACACCTGTGTTAAGTTACTTGTCATTTTCCCTAATGTGGCACAGTGCTTATCTGCTGTCTTATAATAACAAATAAAGAAGGACTTTATAAGGAAATATGAGGAATATAAGGAAAGCCTTTTGAGTTGCCCGACGTGATTAAAATGCTTTTAAAAACTGTTTTAACAATTCTTTTAGAAATAATGTGGAAATCTCAAGGCTTAGCTGATTAGGTTGTAGCAAAATGAAAAGCATGTAGTTCGATAGTTACTATACATATAACAAAAATTATGTTGAAGTTAATCAAAACAGTCAATTTAAGATTTTCGTCAAAAGTACACCTGCGTTAACTTACTTGAAATTTTTCCTCATGTGGCACAGTGCTTATCTGTCTTGTAATAACAAATCATAAAGGAATGTATAAGAAATTAATATATAAGGTAATATAATTTCTGAGAAGATGATTGCTTCGAATTATGTGTTTTTGGAGTTGTTCGACGTGATTAAAAGCTTTGTAAAAACTGTTTTGTTTTAAAAATTCTTTTAGAAATAATGTGGAAATCTCAAGGCTTAGCTGATTAGGTTATAGCAAAATGAAAAGCATGCAGTTCGATATTTACTGTATACATAACCAAAATTATGTTGGAATTAATTAAAAAAGTCAATTTTAAGTTTTCGTCAAAAGTACACTTGTGTTAAGTTACTTGTCATTTTCCTTAATGTGGCGCAGTGCTGATCTGTCTTGTGATAACAAATCGAAAAGGACTTTATAATAGTATAATAACAAATTTTAGTGAAACAAATTGTTGGAAAAAAGTTTTTAAACTTTTAATTGATAATAAATAAGTTTGGAAGCTTTTCATAAAATTTCAGTCAAAAAGGTTTCATAACTAACCAAAGACTGGCGAAGAAAGATTACGAATTGAAAATAATGTAACTACACTATCAAGAAAATATTTATGCACTTAATCATCCCTAATAATTCAAGATGTTGATTTAACCAAAAAAATGTATAAGTTTCCTGCAAAATACTTTATTTTTTATTGATATTTTTCAAAATATTTTTCAAATTTATATTTTTAATTCAATAAATTACTTGACTAAACTTTTTAGGATAGACATGAAACATTTATTTAACATTGTGTAATTTTTCCCCGATCATTCGATAGATTCATTTGTTGGTCTAATGTTACCCTCTTCTTTCCAAATTGTCTACAATCCCTATATTAAAAATGTTGGTCTATCCCCCCCCCCCTTTTTTTTGAAGTTGCAATTATTTTCTCGAGAAGTTCGCAAAATTCGCGACCATTGATAAAGAAATTATGAGTAGCTTAGAGAAAGAACCATCCAAAGAAAAAGAAAATGAGGAAATTGTCGATGATTTGCTCAAAAAAAGGAAAAGAAGGGAAATGTAACCGGATTGTTTCCATGATATTTTGAAATTGAAAAAAAATCAAACTTCATCGAGCTACTTTTTTTCCGATAAAATATTATTTATAAATGAGATTTGGTTTTATTGTCCTATCCTGTCTGACAAAAGTTGCGTGATATTTTAAAAATCTCGTAATTATTGTTGTTGAAAGCCTGATTAGTTTTTTATTACTTGAATTGAAACTTTCAAATCATAGAATAAGTTATTGATATTACACATGTTTTATGTTAGTGCTTTTCGCTGGGATTCAGTATTTTTAAGGAAGAATTTCAATATAAAATCATAAAGATTCAATGAAACAAAAGACATCTTAAAAATTGTCAATTTTCAACAATTTTAGGTTATGTTAGCGTTTCACAGCGGAAATGGATATTTTCAATCAAAAATTGTTAGATTTGAAGGATTTACATTTTTTCAATAATTTCATTTTTCGGTTTGTCATTGTTTTTTTTAACGGAAATTGACATTCTTGAAAAAGTTTCAATCTAAGTAGGAATTCGCACCAAAAACTGGTATTTTGAACAAAAATCATTAGGTTGCGAAGCGGATTTACAATTCTGATCATTTTTCAGTTATGTTGAGGTTTTCCGTTCGAAAATTGTATTTTTGCTAAAAAATTATTAGATTTCAAGGAATATAAAAAGATGTCAATAACTTTAGGTTATGTTGGTTTGTTTCACTTTAACTTGGTATTTTTTTTAAAAAGTCATTAGATTTCATTGAATATTCATAATTTTTTAATAAATCATTATAATGATAATATTTTTTCTGTATTTTCAATTGAAACGAAATTATATTTCAAACATTTGAAAGATGGTTACAATTTTTTTTTACGGTTGTAGGTTAAGCTAGAGGTTTTCACCTGAAATATCGATATAAGTGTATAAAAAATTGTGCAATTTTGGAACAATTTAAGGTTATGTTACTGTTTCCACAGGAAATCATTTATTTCAAATAAAAATCATTGAAATTTGAAGAAATTCACAATTTGAAATAATGTTTTGTTATATGATGTTAGTATTTTTCGTCCGAAATTTGTATTTTTCAAGAAAATCATTAGATTTCCAAATAATATTAAAAACTTCGAACAGCTTTAGGTTAGGTTTGTGTGTTTCACTTAAAATTAGTATTTTTGGATCAAAATTAATAAATTTCACAGGAGATTCATAATTCTTGAACAATTTTAGGTTAGGTTCTTATTTCAAATCTAAAATTGGTATTTTTCAACAAAAATTGTTATAATTTGGAAATTTTTTTTAGTATTTTTGAGTGAAACAAAATTATATTTCAAAAATTTGATAGAAGATCAAAATTTTGTGTGTAACTTAAGCTAGCAGGTTTCACCAAAAATATCGATATAGTTTATAAAATATTGTACATTTTTGCAACAATTTGAGGTTATGTTATTGTTTTCACTGTTTTTCAATGAAAATCGATTATTTAGAAAAAAAGTAATTCAATTTTAAAGGAATTTATAATTTGAAACAATTGTTTGTTATATTATGTTAGTGCTTTTTGTCCGAAATTGCTAATTTTAATAAAAATTATTAGATTCCACAAAAATAATTAAAATAATCAACAACTTAGGTTAGGCTAGTGTGTTTCACATGAAATTAATATTATTAAATAAAAATTCTTAGATTTGATCAAAATTTATCATTTTTTAATAATTTTAAGTGACGCTTTTGTTTTATATCGAAAATTGGTATTTTCAAACAAAAATTATAATTTCTGTAATAATGGTTAAGTTTACAAAAAATTGCCCAATTTTGGGACAATTTAAGGTTATGTCATCGTTTCCCCTAGAAATCGGTTATTTAAAAAAATTATCGAATTCTGAAGAAATTTACAATTTGAAATGATTTTTTCTTATATTGCGTTAATATTTTTCATCGGAAATTGGTATTTTCAATAAAGAATTATTATTTTTTTAAAAATATTCACAATTTTTCAACAACTTTATGTTATTTTAGTGTGTCTTAGTGAAAATTTGTATTTTTAAATAATAATCATTAGACTTCATTAAAGATCCATAACTTTTAAATAATTATTATTTACGTTATTGTTTTACATCAAAAATTGGTATTTTCAAACAAAAATAGTCTTGCTCTACTTTCTTATTTTTTTAGATGATAGACGTTATGAAATATCAAAATGTTGTATGAGTAATAATTTTATATTTCAATTTAAAAATGGTGTGAGATAAACAAAAATAATAATCAAGCGCAAAGAAAAATTCCACTTTTCTCCGTAAAATTGACTGCTGAACTAGTGTGTTGAAGTATTTTATTGTCACATTTTAAAATTAGGATTTATTGAATTTTCTACATTTTATTTATTTTATTGATTGAATGAGACAGTTTTTCCCAAGAATAAAAAAAATATTATGTCAAATTAGTCAAAGAATTTCGATAGCAATTTAATGATAAGTCGTTGATCAGATACAGGCAAACATTCATGGAAGGCATCAGGATTCGAACCCGCAGCAGTGGCTATTACTAAAACTGAAATGTGGTCTTAGCACTCTACCAATTCAGCCACATTGCCTCCGTCTGATAAAATATTTTAATGAGTTTTTGCGAAGATTTTTGAAATCAAATATGACTTTATTAATACCGGAATAACAAAATAGTGTTAAATAAATATTTTTTGAGGCTTGACTGAATCTAATATATAATAAACACTAATTTTACCATATATTTTCAAACCCCTGAAAATACAAATGCATGTCTTGTTTCATCGCAATGATATTGTATATGTATCTCTAATGGAAGAATGTTAATTTAAAAGTTCATTATAAATACACAGTTTCAAAAATCATATTTTTGTATAAAAACAAATTATGTTGAAGACATCTCTAAGTTTTTCCTGTAAGTACCAAATTTTGGATTTCTCGTAATATTTTTCCATTCTTCTGCCTCAACATAGATATACTTAAAATTGCATTATCCCCTATCTTTCCCCTTTATCTTTCTTTTTGGATTAATGCCAGTTAAAATGCCCCATGAAGGGTTACCTACATCGAAGCGAAGGCTTTAAGGACCTACTTAAAATAAAAAAAAAATAAAAATAAAAAGAGAAGATTTGGAAATGACACGGAAGCGTGAGATTTGTCGCGACACTTTGCTCTCTCGTCACAATCGCGACTCTTTTGAGGAACCGCCATGGACAATGCAAAATCTACTAATACACCAGGAGCCCGACAATGCGCGCGCTCTCGCGTGAACACCGGGTCTGACCGGGTATACCTTTTACCGGCGCTAATCCAAAATCGACAAGAGCCACAATCCAGACATAATGCGATCATCGTCCTGGAACGATCGAAAAGCGCTCTGTGTATGCGAAAACTGATTTCTGTCGCGATATCCAAGCTCTTACTATTGTCAGTGAAGTGCTCGTCGCCTTATGTCGCGCTTAGGGTCGGTGGGTCGGCGTCGTTTTCAAAAACAATATGGCTTCTGTAACGATGTTAAAACTCTACACAAAAATAAATCCATTTTCTTCGTTTAAAAAAAATGATATTCAGAGCCGCAAGCCCCATGTAGTTTAACACATATTTCCCATAAGAAAAAAAGAAGTTTATGTAAATCTTATTCAGAATCCTCAATATTATCTCAATCGAGTTGTAACGCAACATTTCTCTTCACAATTAGCAGAAGAATACGAATAAAATATCACTTTTCAAATATCAACACCATAAGTCTGTTTTATAGGGTCCCAAAGAAACCCCATAACTGAAAAAATGGGTTTTGCGAGTTTTTCGCGCTAATTGTGAGTTTTTTTGAGTTTTTTTAATGAACATTGTTTCCGGCACTTAAAAGACTACTTTATACTGATAATTATATGTCCACACAAATTGTTTGAACAATTTATTATTGTTTTTAGCAATTTTCTCATAGAATCCCAGGTGGAAATATTATATATAGTTTATATATAGTGTGAAGTATTATATATAATATTCATTTGTTTTATACATTTTTTATATAAAACAAATGAATATTATATATAATACTTCACACTATATATACACTATATATAATATTTCCGCCTGGGATGGAGTTAGAAAGATGTGGTTCTTTCAGAAATTTCCCACTCGTCCAATTTTCAATTAGAGGAAAGTGCTAGTTCATTAATGTTAACAGGCGTGATTGTTTAAGCAATTTATTATTGATGCTAATAATATTCTCTCAGAAAAATGCTAAAAAATTGCAGTTTAGAAAAAATTCACTTATAGTCAAATTTTCAATTAAGATAAGTTAAATAATTAACTAGAGTCAAGTATATTAATTGTTTGAACAATTTGTTATTACTATTATTAATGTCATATTTGAATAACGCTAGAAAGACGTGGTTTGTTCTGAAATTTCTGGCTTTTTGACCAATTTCCAATTGGAGTGAAATGATAATGAATTCAAGTTACCGAAATAATTGTTTAAACACTTTATTATTATTGTTAATAATATTCTCTTTGCTTCATTAGTAGAATGTTGCGGCTTTTCTGAAATTTTCAACTGTTTCTCTATTTTTCATTAGGCGTGACTTGATAATTAATTAGATTTAGCAAAAATAATTGCTTAAACAAATTATTATTGTTCATGGCTATCTTCATCTATATCAGTGCCTGATAGGTGCGGTTTCTCGGCAGTTTTTACCTTTCTCTCCTTTTTTCACTTAGTGAGGTAGTAATTAATTAAAGTTCACAAAAAGTTGTGCAAACAATTTATTATTGTTTATAACTATCTTTTCTTATATAAGTGCTAGAAAGTAGCGGCTTTTTCTGAAATCTTCAAATTTGCATCATCTTTTTATTTATGAACAAATAATAAGTCAACCACAACAAAAATGATTTTTCGAATGGTATCTTACAAAAGTTTTATGAAGATTCAACTCCTTAGGATTAAAAACATTTAAAAATCTAAAAAAAGTGATATGATATCCTGGTACTTATCAAAAGTAAGGTTGCCTTATGGGATGTTCAGATATAACTTATTAATATTTATTAAGACTTTCAATAAATGAAAGCATGCAACCCTTAACACCTGCAATAATGGTTGTCTAAGGAAGATTCAATAGAATACTTTAACCAGGTTCTTTGAATATGTATATTCATTATAAATAAAAATAATTTTTTTTCTGTTATTCAACTATTCTCATAAGCTTCACAGTATGTAACAACAAACAAATTTTTGGTGTTGCATAAATTATTCTTGATATTCCTGAAATCATTAATCTTTAATTAATAAATTCTAAAAATCTGTAAAATTAAAAAAATGCAAATGCAACTTAGAGATGAAAACTATTAAATAGATTGATTTATTGAGTACTATGTCACTGAGATAATCGTTTGTCCAATTACTAGAGGTTGTGAAAGATGTAGAGATAAATATTCACAAAAATCCAAGTAATAAATTGCAAGAATTCAGATCAAAAATATTAGGATTATCTAATGATTTTGTTGCAACTAACGAAGTATTATCAATTATTGACAAAGAATTAAATGAAGGATATAAGCTAACGAATGAATTTTCAAAGAAAAATCCTGATCTCCTGATAACATGTGCAGATAAGGGTAATATTACAATTTCAATTTTGAAAAGTGATTATAACAAAAAAATGATGACAATTCTTGATGACAAAAATATTTTTGAAATAATAGAAAACAATCCTCAGAAATACCATAGTGTGTTGTCAAAACATAGAATCACACATGGACATGAGTTTGATTGGGATGCCGTTAGAGTCCTATACAATGAAAGAAATCAAAGAAAAAGGAAATTCATGGAAATGTTATACATAAAAAAAGAGGGAAACAATGTAATCAATTTGAAAAAAGACCTTTCAAAATATAACAAAGCTTTTGATAGTTTTATCAAATTTTTATAAGAAACTTTGTAAATTTATAAGGTTCTGTTCATTCTCAATCAAGACAAGTATTATTTGGCATTATTGATTTCCGAAATATTAGGGATTGACACGTATACCGAAAATTAAAAGTTTGAAATCTGTCCAGAAGAAAATTAAAATAATGTGAATAACAGTATGATAAGAAATTTCAGTCTCATACATACATACATTACTAATATTAAGCATAAGATAGGTAAATATGTTCTCAGTATCCTATAAAATTATACCCTGATGAGGAGATCTAAAGTGGTCTCGAAACATGTTGGTTCCCAAAAGTAGTATAAAAAAGACGGTATAAAAAAAGTATAAAAAAGAGAAAGGAAACTTATTTTGAGGCCTTTCCATGCAATTCTTTTTTCATATATTGAGATTTTCGAATATGTTTTTTCAAAATAACTGATTTTTGGATTTATAATGTTTCTTGGTATTTTTGTTCAAAAATGGAATTTTTGACTTGATAATATTGTGTTTCTACATTTCTTCTTAAAATATTTAACAGAGACAAGCCATAGACCTTGATATTTGTTCCTTTGGGTTCGGATTTTAATGCTGTTCTCAGAGAATAGGTTTCTGGGTCAACCCTCAAAATATAATTAGTTATTAACGCTTTATATATAAATTCTGACTATAGTTCGTTTAAATTTCGAAAGAAAGGAAATTTTGATATTTTTGACGTCTTTGAGAGAAATTGGGCATAATTAGGGCAATAAAGAGTCCATTGACTGCTCATATGAATGAGGATTAAGTTGTTTTAAGGGGTAACCGAAGGTACATCGCGAGTCGATTACATAGTTCTTCTCAATACTGCAGGGGTGTGCAGGCCTAGACTCCCGATCCTGAAACTCTGCTCATGGTATGTGTAGAGAAGGGAGATGTTTGGAGAGGGTTGGAGTCTATTATTCACCGCTCTTTTTATACCCAACCCTGTCAAACTGTCGGCCAAATTCAATCCTCTGCAGTCGTTCTCATTCAGAGCAATTGTCCCGAATTGTCCCGAATTTTCCGAATTGTCCTGCACCCTCACAAAGTACTACATTTTCACAATGATATTTGTTAGCTCTTATTTGGTGCATCATCTATTCAGAAATAAGGGCAGAGTGATTCTGACATTTCGAGATAAATCCGAACAATCTTTACAATGGGCTGTATACTTGCAGAATATCAATATTTAGCTCAGCATATTTTTTAAGGGATCTGTATTATCATTAGAGAATAACAGAAAATTTTTAACGTCTTTTCAGACTGGAAGGAGCTATGGAAGAAAAATTATGTTAAATAATTTTTTCTCTGTAAAAATGTTTTCTCCTTTCGCTCTGCTGGGAAACGAACTACTAATTTTCGGTGAAAATCAAAACCATTAAGCTACTAGAGAGATCGAGAGAAGAAACTCTTTTCAGAAATACACGCATTATTCAGCTCTCAGACTAGATAAAGCTGTAGAAGAAAAATTATTTCAAGTCATTTTTTTCTGAAAGAAGATCTTCTTTCGCTCCTTTCTCTGCTCAGTGGAGCGAAAGAGAACTTCTTTTATTTAAAATAATTCTTCTTTCATAGCTCCATATAATCTGAGAAGACTTTCAATATTTTCTGTTATTCTCTAATGATAATACAGGTTTCTTGAAAAATTTCATTTGTACCATGTAGCAAAATAATGCGTGTATATTTCTGAAAAAAGTGTCTTCTCTCGATCTCTCTAGTAGATCTAAAAATTGTTTTCGTCGTACAAGTATTTCCTTAGATTTATTTGGATTTCAATTTCTGAAAGATTTACAACTTCCTTGGACCAACAGAAACGGTTTCTCCAGAAAACGTTCAACTTCCATCTAAAAAATATAAATTTTCTATTAAAAATGGAATGGTCACATTTTCTAATGAAAAAATTAATTTTCGAATAAGCAGAAGAGAATTTACAACGAAATAGTCAAGTTTTCAACAAAAGAGGTGAATTTTCAACTGAGAATATTAATTTTTACCGAAAAAGATGAAGTTTGAACCGAATAGTTGAATTTTTAACCAAAAATGATGAATCTTCAAACAAAATAATGAATTTGTAACAAAGTATTTCAACTTTCAACCAAGTACTTGAATTCTCAGCCAAAAAGATGAAATCTCAACAAAAAATGCAATAGTTAAATTTTCATCTAAAAAAATCAATTTTCATATAAATGAAAACGAATTTACAACAAAATAGTTGAATTCTTAACGAAAGAGATAAATTTTTAACTAAAATTATAAATTTTCAACCAAAGCAATGTATTTTTAACAAAATAGTTCACCTTTCAACTAATTAGTTAATTTTGGAAAAAGTAATTTTCAAATAATTAAGAACGAATTGGCAACAAAATAGTAGTTGCATTTGGAATGGAAAAGATAAATTTTCAACCTAAATTGTGAATCTTCAACCAAAAAATGTGCTTTCAACAAAGGATATCAAATTTCAACCAAATAGTAAAATTTTCAGTATCAAAAAATAATTACCTACTAAAAAAAGGAATTGCCAATAAAAAATAAAATATATGATTTTTCAACCATAAAGGTCTTAACTTTGAATCAAAAGCAGTTAGATTCAAACAAAAAGAAAAGTTTTGAACGGAAGAGTTGAATTTTCAAAAAACAAGGATTTTTGAGTTAAGAAAGAAAAAAATTCAACCTAATAATTTCAACTGAATTCAAAAAGATTTTTCAGTCAAGAGAGAAAAAAAGTTCAAATAAAATTTATGAGTAGTTGTTTCATTACTTTAAAACTTTAAAATGCAAAATAAAACTCAAAACTTGAAACTTTTTTATTTTGTTCAATTTTCAACACAAAAAGAAGAATTTTCAACCGAATAGATTATTTTCATACCAAAAAAGATGAATTTTGAAGCATATATTTGAATAGAAAGAATGATTTGAGTAGAAAAAATTAATTTTGAACAATAGTTCGGATTTCCATTTCTTGAAGATTTATAATTTCCTAGGACCAACAGCTATGTGTTCTTCAAAAAACGTTGAACTTGCAACTAAAAAATATAAATTTTGAATTTAAAAAGGGATTTTCCAATTTTCTAATGAAAGAATTAATTTTCAACTAAGTAGAAACGAATTTACAACAGAATAGTTACATTTTTAACAGAAGAAGTGAATTTTCCAGTGAGAATATTAATTTTTTAACAAAAAAGATCAATTCTCAACAGAAAAATACAATGGTTAATACTTCAACCAAAAAATATGTTTTTTTTTCAAATTGAAAACAGTTAAATTCAACCGAAAAATAGTCAACCAGAAAAGTAAAGAAATGATCATTCTTCAGATAAAAACAAACAAATTTTCAACACAATAATTGAATTTTTAAAGAAAAAAATACATTTTTAACCAGAAGGAATAATTTTTCACCGAAAAGATAATTTTTCAACCGAATAGTTGAATTTTTAAACAAATAGTTGAATTTCCAATGAAGTAGTTCAATTTTTAACCAAGTGGTACAATTTTCAACTGACAAGATGAATCTCCAAACAAAATGATAAATCTGCAACCTCATTATTACATTTTTAACAAAGTAATTTCACTATTAATTCAAAAAGGCTAAATTTTAACCATATAGTTGAACTTTTAGGTAAAAAAAAAATTTTTCCACAGAATATTTGGATTTTTAGCCAAAGAGACGAGTTGTCAAGTAAAATGATGAATCTTCAAACAACAAAAATTAATTTTCGACAAAAGATTTCAACTTTCAGCCAAGTAGTCTAATTTTCAACGGGAAGGATAAATTTTTAACAAAATAGTTGAAATTTCAACCAAAAAAGATCAAATTTCAATCAAAGATGATGAATCTTATACTGGAATTCTTAAATTTCAAATTTTTAAAATTTATTTTGAACCTAAAAACCTAAAAACGAAGATGGAAATAAATTTCCAATTGAAATTATAAATCTTTGTACAACAAAAAGAATTTTTAACAAAGGGGTTTACTGTCAACTAATCAGTTGAATTTTCAACCAAGAAGATTGATTTTCTACCAAAAAAAGACAAATTTTCAAGAAAATGTTTGCATTTCCAATTAAAAAAGGACAATTTTTGAACAAAAATTAAATAGTTATATTTTCAATCAGATAAAAAGATGCACAAAAAAATTTTTTAAATAATATTTTTGAATTTTCAACTACGGAAGATGAATTTTTTACCAAGAATATTAGTTTTGTACGTTTAATTTCTCACAAATTAGTTGAATTTTCAAGAAAAGAAATTAAGTTTCAACTAAAATGATGAATCTTCAGCCAAATAAAAAAATGAGTCTTTGAGTTTTCAAGCCAAAACAGCAAATTATCTGCAAAAAAGTTGAATTTTCAGCTCGTGAATACAAATTTTTAACCAGAAAGTTAATTTTTAATCTTTTGGTTGAATTTTTAAACCAAAATATGAATTTTCAACAAAATAGTTAAATCTTTAACAATAAAAAATTATTTTCTAACAGAATTGTTCAATTTTTAACAGAATTATTAAATTTTCAACAAAATAATAAAATTTTGAATTTTTTTTTCAGTCAGAAAGAATTAACTTTCAACCCGAAATAGTTGGATTTTTAACCAAAGGGATGAAATTTTCACGAGAAAAGATCAATTTTCAACTAAAAGAATAAATCTTTAACTGAAATATTTAAATTTTAAGTTGAAAAAGTTCAATTTTCAACCGAAAAATGAACAATTTTCTACGAAAAAGTTAATAAAAATAGTAGAATTTTCAACCCAAAAGAACCAGTTTTCAAGAAAATAGTTAAATTTTCAACTGAAAACAATATTTTTCTAACAAAATAATAAAATTTAAAACATTTTTTTTATCCAGAAAGAATTAACTTTCAATCGAAGCAGTTAAATTTTTAGTGACCAAAATTATTTTTCCACCAAAGAAGCGAATTTAAAAAAAAATGCAAATTCTGCATGAAAGCGTTGCATAAAATTTTCATCCAATTTCGGTATCGAATAGATTACCTACCATTTACTGTGATTCTATTCGCAAATTTCTTCAGATTTTATATTGCCGAAAGAAAATTTCTACATTATTTTATTGTCAAAACTCAGGGTAGCGGCCGTTGGTACTGTGAACGGTATCGACATGATGGAGGTTCGCTTCCTCGCGGCGTTGCATTTTTTTTCACGAAAAAAAAACTAAAAAAATATTATACATGGTCTTAAAATGATTTAAATTGATTGTTGACATTAAACAAGGATGTTATTTTGACGCAATGTGCTCTCTTTGACAAATATTGTGAATATTTTCCAAGTTTGATATAAAAGTTGAGAATCGCTGAGAACCTCCTACAATAAAGCCACCCCTGTCGTTGAGTGTAATCACCCTTAAACACTCCAACGCCCCGCTCTGACCCCATCATAGTACGATACAATACTAATGTGCTACAAATAACATCTCAAACACGAAACGATTTCACTTTTACAATGCAACTAAAGAGACTCGTCCTGGTGAATGATCTGGTTTTTTTCAGAAGCCAACGACGGATTCTTCCCCTTTTTATACAGTATTATGATCATTACGATGACTATATTTATGAAATATTTAATTTTTCTGCAAAATAAAATTTTCGAAAAAAAAAACAAATTTTCAATATAATAGTTAAATTTTCAACTCAATATGTAAATTTTTAACCAAGAAGACTAATTTTTCACCGAAAAAATGAATTTTCAAACAAATGGTTCAACTTTCAATAAAAACAGTTAAATTTTTAGTTTAAAAAATCAATTTTCATGTAAATAAACACGAATTCATAACAAAATAGTAAAATTTTTAACGAAAGAGATTAATTTTTAATTGAAATTATAAATTTTTAATAAAGAAATGTATTCTTAAAAAAAGAGTTTAACTTTCAAATAAGGAGTTTAATTTTCAATCAAAAATATGTATTTTCAATAAAAAATGGATTAATTGAATTTTCAGTTGAAAAACTTATTTTTGAAATAATTGGAAACGAATTGACAACAAAATAGTTAAATTTGGAATGAAAGAGATGAATTTTCAACCTCAGTTATAAATTTTGAACCAAAAAAATTTACTTTTAACAAAGGAATTCAAATTTCAATCAAATAGTTGAATTTTCAGTTAAAGAAATTAATTGCTCACAAAAAAAAAGAATTGTCAACAAAATATGTAATATATGATTATTCAACCATAAATGTTTTATTTGAAATGAAAAACAGTTAAATTCAAACAAAAAGATGAATTAAAAAAAAATTGAATTTTCAAAAAAGAACATTTTTTTTTATTCAAGAAGTGAACAAATTCAACCTAATTAATCTAACTGAATTTAAAAAGATTCTCCAGTCAAGAGAGAAAAAAAGTTCAAATCAAATTGTTAAGTAGTAGTTTCTTTACTTTAAAACTTTAAAATAAAAAATAAAACTTGGAAATTTAAAATGAAAAAAAACTCAAAACTTTTTTATTTCGTTAAAGTTTCAACCTAAAAAGAAGAATTTTCAACTGAGAAGATTAATTTCATACCAAAAAAGATGAATTTTCAAGCATACTTATATTTGAATAGAAAAAAGCTTTAAGTAAAAAAAATTAATTTTGAACAATAGAGTTGAGTTTTCAACAAAAAAATATTTTTCATTCAAGAAAGGAAAAAGTTCAACCAAATTAATGAATTTTCTAACAAATAGTTGAATTTTTAAGGAAATCATTGAATTTTCAACTAAATGGTTAAATTTTCAGTTTGATAAATTAATTTTCTACGCAAAATGATTTTCCAACCAAACCATTTAATTTTTAATCAAATATTTAAATTTTCAGATGGAAAAAATAATTTTTAACTTAATGAAAACAAATTCACAACAAACCAGTTCAATATTCTATGGAAGGGGTGAATTATCAACTAAACTTATAAATATTTCACCAAATAATGTAGTTTTAACAAAGGAGTTGGACTTTCAAACATATAGTCAAATTTTTAGTTTAAAAAATTAATTTTTTTACAAAAAAAAGAATTTTTTGACAAAAATGTAATAGCTGGTGTTACAACCAAAAAAATATTTCAATTCTAAATAACAAATAGTTCACTTGGAAAAAATAGACGAATTTTAAACAAAAGAGCTGAATTCTCAAAAAAGAAAGATTGATTAGCTAAGAAAGAAAAAAATTCAACTAAATTTTTGTCATTCTATCGACAAAAAACTGTGCTGATGAATTTTCAAGCGAAATGGTCAAATTTTCAGCTTAAAGTTAATTTTCACTGATGAAGAAACGATTTTTCGTTAAAAAATGTAATATTTGATATTTCAGCTTAAACGATTTTAATTTAGCAATAAAAACAGTTGAATAAAAAAAAGGATCCTAAACAAAAGAGTTGAATTTTCAAAGAAAAAAAAAGATTCTTTAGTTCAGAATGAAAAAAGAATCCAACTGAATGGTTTAATTTTTAACCCAATGGTTTAAGTTCCGAATAGAAAAGATGAATTTGAAGCCAATAGCTCAATTTTCAGTTTAAAAATTATTTTTCAACTAAAAAAACAATAAATTTTCAACAAAATTGGTCAATTCTAAACCAAGGACTATAACTTCAAAACAAAAAGATGAATTTTTAAAAATACATGAATTTTCAACTGAATATTTGAACTTTTTACTGGAAAAAATAAATTTTTACCCAATCGCTAAATTTTCAGTTAGAATATTAATTTTCAGCCAGAAGTAAACAACAAATTTGTAATAAAATAGTTCGATCTCAAACGAACAAAAATTAATTTAAGAACATGGGTTCAACTTTCAATATTTTCAAAAAATAGTTGAATGCTTAACCAATGCAAATAAATTTGTGACCAAATTATATGTTTGAATCGAAATAATAGAAACAAATTATGTTGATCGGTAAGAGAAGAAAATTAAGATATTATAATGCATGCTAATCTTTTCAGTTTGCTCTTCGTACGCTGCCTCTGGGTACGCTGCATCTGGGTACGCTGCATCTGGGCACGCTGCCTCTGGGTACGCTGCATCTGGGTACGCTGTCACTGGACATCATTCTCTCAACATGACCAAACCATCTCAAGAAATTTCATTCACTGTCGACAAACGGCATTTCCTATACACCACATTCGTAGAGATTCATAATAAAATTGATATTATTTACTCGTCTTTGAAAAGGCATGCCCATTTTAAAAAGTGACTTTAATACTGTTTAAATGTCAACATGATGATTCAACTAATTACTTATCTAATTATATATTAAAATCGAAATAATGAAAACAAAATTATGTACATCGGTGAGAGAAGAAAATTAAGATATTATAATACATGCTAATCTTCCTAGTTTGCTCTTCATAATGTTTTAATAATTTAAACTCATTAGATTTTCATGATATGAAAAGTGCTTTATAACGCCTATAAAATTTATTAGACTTTAATTAGTTTCGGAGAGAAATTTTAGCTACTTTCAAGTTTCAACCTTTTCCCTTCATTTTCAAGGCAACTTCAAACACCGCGCGCGAGTGCTTCATAAAACGGTGACGATACAAAACAAGGGTTCTGGCTCTTTGAAGAGGGGACTTGGAAACCAATGAAACCGCCTAATTCGCCAAATTAGCCTTATGGCCTTCGTATTTTGACACCGTGTGGTATTGTCTTGCTATTTTTTTTTCACCATTCTTCAACGATGCCCGTCACTGAATGCACCCATTGTGCAGCTATACAGGTATGAGGCAATATGTCTAAAAACGCCAGAAACCTATTTTATAGTTTGTCATAGGTCAGACTATGAAAAATAATAAAAATAGAACAGATGGGGGTGACTTCTAGTTCAATTAATGAAACACGTGGCTTTTGACTTTTAGTCTAAAAAAAAAATTGATCGCAATTAAAATTTGTTGGACCTTTCATCAAATGCGAGCACCCCCCCCCCCTCCCCAATCCTTGCGAATAAATTCATTTGAGGGCACTTAAAGAGTATACTAAAGCCCAATCTAATAGGTTAATTCTTTTGAAAGTCATCGTGCTAACAAACTGAAAAACTACAGACATACAGACAAACAGACAGACAAACCGACAGAAAGACGAACCGACAGACAGACAGACAAACAGACAGACAAACATACAAACAGACAAACAGACAGACAAACAGACAGACAGACAAACAGACAGACAAACAGACAGACAAACAAACAGACAGACAAATAGGAGAAAAACAGACAGACAAACAGACAGACAAACAGACAGAAAAACAGACAGACAAACAGACAGACAAACAGACAGACTAACAGACAGACAAACAGACAGACAAACAGACAGACAAACAGACAGACAAACATACATACAGACAGACAGACAAACATGAGAAAAACATTCAGACATAAAAACAGACATACATACATAAAAACAGACAGGCAAACATACAAACAGACATATAAACAGACATATCAACAGGCAGACTAACAGACAGACAGACATATATTTTGTAAAAACCTATTTTTTGGGTTCAGGGGGTCTCAAAACGTAGACTTTTGACAAAAACGGGGGGCAGGGGGAGGAGTCCAATTTTACACAAATCTAATACCTTTCATTATAGGATAAGAATGTAAAAATACAGACATATTTTAACAGACTTCACAGTACAAAATTTGAAAAAAAAAGGAAAAATAGTGTGATTTTTCAAAAAAATAAGGAAATAATAGGAGATAGTTTTTTTTTTAATAACGTATAGGTAACATATTGAATTGAATATGAAAGGCTTAAGTAGAAATGTATTGCATTTTCAACAAAAAAGTAGATTTTTCAACCAAAATTGAATAATTTGGATGATTTTCTAGCGAAAGAGTTGAATTTTCAAGGACAAATTTGAATTTTTGAGCTGAAAAATCGAATTTTTTAGGAAAAAGTTTACTTTCAATCCTGGAAAGACGAATTTTTGACTATGGGATATAATTTTTCAAACAAATAGTAGAATTTAAAAAAAATAATTTCAGACTAAACAGTTGCATTTATAACGAAATAGATGAACTTCCAAGCTAATTTTTTTTCAGAAGACAGTTGATTCTTCAACCAAGAAAAATAACTTTTTCACCAAAAAGGATGAATTTTCAATCCAGAGGAACGAATTTTCTATTCAGCAAGACGATTTTTTAATGAAAAAGTTAAATTTCCAACCAAAAACGAGAAGATTTTAACAAAATAACCGACTTTTTTAACAATAATTAAATTTTCAACAAATTAGTTAATTGTTTAAATGAAAAGATAAATCTTCAATTGGTGCATTTTTAATCCAAATTTATTATTCCTCAACGAGAAATATAATATATTACACGTTAAAAATAAAAAAATAAAATATAATAAAATGTTAAAAAATATAATAGCTGACATTTCAAGAAAAAAAAGTTTTTGATTTTAAATGAAAAAAAAACAGTAGAATTTAACTAAAGAGTTTAACGCTCAACGAAAAATGTAATAGTTATTATTTTAACTGAGAAAAACTAGAATTTTGAATAAAAAACAGTATAATTCAAACAACAAAGACTAATTCTCCACAAAACAGTTAAATTAACAGCCCAGAAGTATACATTTACAATAAAAAATTCAATCTTCAAACAAATAGTTGAATTTCTTACACAAATAATCCAATTTTCCACCCAAATAGACGAATATTCTACAAAATATTTCAATTATCGACCAAGAATATATCTTTTCAACAAAATAGGTGAATTTTTCCAAAATGATTAAAAAACAAATTTTCAATGAACTAGTTAAATTTTGTACCAAAGAAATGAATTTTTAACTGAAAAAATGAGTTTTCATCAAAAGAGTTATATTTTCGACCGCAAGTACGAGTTTTTAACAGAATAGTTGCATTTTTAACAATATAATTAAATTTTTAAGGAAATATTCGAATGATGAATATTAAATTTAAAAATTGGATATTTAACTAAGACGTACAACTTGAAAGCAAGTAGTTGAATTTTTAATTTAAAAAAAGTGATTAGCAAATAATCAAACTAAACCAAAAGAAGAGAATTCTCTACAAAAAATTCAAAATTTTTGACCCGAAAATATTAATTTTGGATCAAAATAGTTTGTTTTGCAGTTCAAATAATACAATTTCAAAAAAAAAAAAATGAATTTTCAGCAAAATAGTTAAATCATCAACTACTAAAATGAATGATTCAAAAGTAGTTTTTTCTACCAATTTTCATTGAAAAACGTTCAATTTTCAAAACAAAAAACGGAATAGTTAAAAACACAATTAAAAAATTAAATTTACACAAAAAAACTAATTTACAACAAAGAAGTTAAAATTTTTAATAAATAGTTGAATTTTGAACCGAATAGATTAATTTTCTACCGCGGAATTAAATTTTGAACCAAAAATATGAATTTTCAACAAAAAACTTAATTTTCAACCAATTAGTCTAATTTTCTACCAAATTGTTGAATTTTTTAGACAAAAGAAAAATTTCTATAAATACAGATAAATTTCCAAATTAAAATAATATAAATTTTCAACAAAGAAGTTGATTTACGACAGAGTAGGTAAATTTTGAACTAAAATGATTAATTTTCTTTTTTTCTTAAGCATTTAAAGAAACTATTATTCACATCAATTTCAATTCCTGGAATGCATTTGAAAATCGTGTTTTGAATCTGAACTGATTTGTATAAAGAATGCCGTAACCTTCGCTTTGAAGTAGAATTTATCCCAATAAAAATTGAAAATTGTAATTTTAGTAATCAGAAAACTTCTTTTGATAGTGAGAGTAATTAAACTCTCTTGTATTAATAATGCATGGAGTTACAACTGAGATTACAACTCCTCATTAATAGAGCAAAACCACCAATCTGCGCGCTCGGAAATTGGATCTTGATGATGTGGAGAGCAGCTTGTTAATATCTCTAAGATTAGAGTATTATAATATTACATGTTTATGAGGTAGTGAGAGTCCCTTCGAAGGAGAGGATATAAATTGAGAGAAATTTTGAAAATATGTTAGACAAAAAGGAACAAAAAAGGTTGAATCTATCATGAATTTCCGCATTCACTAGTCTACAAGTAAGAAAAAAATAAAAATCAGATATGATCACAGAAAAAGGCTAGGCTCGGAATTGAGCCGAATATTCCACTGTTTTTTAGACGCAGCGAAATCTAGCCAGTAAGATTTTCAATTCCCACTACAAAAAAGGTTCAAATGTCGCTGTAGTGTCTCATTCACTCATTTCCACCACCTCTCTCCCAATCGGACTCTGGGTACGCTGTCTCTGGGCGCGCTGCCTCTGAGAACCCTGCGTCTGGGTACGCTGTCACTGGTTGTCGTTCTCCCTTCGTTCTCTCAACATGTCCGACCGATCGCAACAAATTCCTTTTGCTCATGTCAAACAGCGTTTCCTCTATACCACATATTCAGAGATTCATCATCAAATTTATATTATTTACTCTTCTTTCGGCAATAGGAGAAGAGAGGATTATAATTTCTGCTTAGTTGAATCTGGTCGGACGCATCAAATTATTATAAAAGAAATTCGCGCTGACAGCGGATTAGAGTTCACCACCAATTCGTAGTGGTGGATCGGATACGTCCAGAAAATCCAACGATATGTAACGGCTCTAATAACTCGTAATAAACCCCGGTGGAGTCATATTAGCGTCAGCAGCACGCGTACGCGCACAAAGGACAGGGGTCCGCCCTCGGCAAACACTGTGACTTTTGATGATTATTAACTTCGCAGGGTTGTCCCGCGCGGTACGACGTAGAGAACCGAAGGTAATCCATTGCCCTGGAGGCTATGAACCCCCAAACCCCTGTCCACCCCCTCACCCCTAGCGACTCTTCCCATTCTGTCTCTGTTTCTCCTCTGGACCGTCCCCGCTGTCCTGGGAACCAAATTAATAGTCGGTTCTGCAAAATATATCTCGGATTCCGCGTATTCCCTTCTCGTGATGGGGCGGTTCTCTGCGCCTGACATCACTGGCTACTCGTTCGTTAAACGACACGACACAGCAAGAACACGCTTACTTGAACCAACCCCTTTGCTTTATCAGAGCTGCTCCTTGAAAGATCGTATTATGCTTTTTTGCAAGTGACAAGTTGATGTTGGGCATCTCTGGAGCGATTTGATTAGCTACCTGTTTACTTTTTCTGATGCGTGCAAATCTTAGACTGTCATATGTATGATTAGCTGATGTTGTTAGATATCGGCCAGGTGAGAAAGTAATCCAATGACATCAGGTAATCATACAACACGGCCGGAAGAAGATACAAGTATGGAACTTAAAAAAGGGCAGTTTGTTAACAAATCTAACATCTTCTTATTAATTATTAACCTCGACGACATCCAACGATATCAGCTAATCAAACAACACGGTCAGAAGAAGATACAACTATATGGAACTGACAATAGACCAGGATAATAACAGAGATATCATATTCAAATTTAATTTTTCACCTGGTTGACATTCGATAACATCAGCTAATGCTAATCGTACACCAATGTTGAAAGAAGATACAACTATGGAACTTGAAAAATAGACCAGTATACCAACAAAACTATCATCTTCCAATTGTACCACTCACCCTTCCATGGTTCTATTTTGATTTTCAATCTATCTTAGAACCAACATAGTAAACCGTCAAATGAAGAGTGAAGCCTGTATGATGATTGATAACATCTTGATGGATTATCATCCTAGACCTCGACATGAAGAGTAAAGCTTGTGTGCTAATATGGACTCTCCAGTTTTTATAACATACCTGGATATCCGAAAGCCTTTTTCCATAAAAAGACAAACTTCACTCATCAGCAAAAAATGAACAGTCCTTTACTGAATAAAGCAACTCATGCGTCTCAATTACACTTTGATCACGAGACTACCCGCGTGAGATTCAGAAGCTGACCCGTAGATTCGAAAGTTTCCGTCATGCTAAAAACTCGTCCATATCAGCTGATGAATCTCGGAGAATAGTCTGAAGTTTAGTGTTACAAATCCCTCACGATACAGGGTATACAAAACCTGTATAATATATATAGAGAGATAGAGATACAGGACCTGCCCTTCGCTCCTAAGAAATCTCAAACTTTGAAACGGATATATTTTCACCAAGTGACATTCATCTCTCTCTCTGAGCTCAGTAGCTCACCGGGTGCCTTTGTAAGAGATCCTTTCGCGGGTTGCATTTTGCATCTATCATGGCGACGCAACTGCAGCGGCGCGGCGCGAAATTTGATCTTAGAGCCCGGCGTTTGCCGAGGCGAAGAGAGAGAGGAAAAAATGAATGGAAAATCGAGCGGGAGGTGGGTTCCTGATGGAACTGAATACGTTTGTACCTGAGCCCGACAATGGTCCCCGTAATTCGATTACAAGGACCGCCAGCTAATTGTTAATTGCTGCCCTCGAACTCATGCGCCGACAAAGCTTTCGCGATATATTATATACATGGAATATTATTAAAACGAGAGCCTATGTACGGATTCCCTATATAGGTGAGCGTCATCGACCCGCCTCAAATAAGGACGTTCATATCAACCTTCATCGTTCAGTTCATGTTCGTGAGAAACCCGCCTCCGTTAAAATTAGCCCTATCAGCCTCTTTCAGATTCCCCGTTGTTCAAATTATTACTTCCGGACCGCTCTCTTGTTTGATCTATTGATTATTATTCCTAAACTGACTTTTCATCAAGTTTCTTCCGCCCCACGAATTATTATCTGTATTTTTTGAAGAGTTTGAGGCTTATGTTCAAACGGGGATGTTTGAAGTATAAGATAGTATCACAAACCATAGAGTTATTCACATTTGCTATCTTTTCGAAATGTTAGACTGAAACATCCAAGATGTTAAAGTTGTTGTTCGAATGGAGGTAAACGTCATACCTCTAGCGGCCACTTGATGAAGCTTATAGTCAATTTCGTGAAAAATGCTGTCGACATCTGTCGTGAACTTGATGAAGGTTATAGCCAATGTTTCGTGTCATATGTTTACTTGTGAACAAATGATGATTTTAAATATTTTGGTCACAAGATAATAATATTAATTCTGTAAATTGTTTGGATATAGTAAAATGATTCATAAAAGTGCTGGTTCCTCTCCAGAAAAACCTTTGAGGTAAGAAAGCTAAGTTGCCAATATGCCTCTATGAACGTCTGGTGAACTACATGCTTCAGTGATTTTTCAGGAAAATAGGGCCATAATAGGAAAATAAATTCTCCTAGACAAAATTAATGTTGATACTCTACATAATTCAATACTTAACGCTTCAAGTTATTAATAATAACCAAGAAATAACAATATAATAATATTTAGTATATTGCATTTTCAACAAAATAGTTTCATTTTCAAGCAAAGAAGATTAATTTTCTACCGAAAGAGATGCATTTTCAACCTGAAAAGATGAATTTGAGAAAAGACACAGTCATGTTAACAACCAAACAGTTGAAATTTTGAGCAGAAGAGATAAATTTTCAACAAAATGGTTGAATTTTTAACGTAAAAGCTGAATTCTCAACCTGAAAAGATGAATTTTTAAACAAGAAGATTAGTTTTCTACTAAAGGACAAATTTTGAACAAAATACTATTAAAGTTTTCATGAAATATTTTATTTTCAACTAAAAAAGATAAGTTCTTAAACAAAGAGGGAATCGTTAAATTTTTGTTTCCAGAATTCAATTAAAAATAAAGATTCTTCAACCAATTAAATTCAACCCTAAAAAGACAAAGTTCTTACAAAATAGTTGAATTCTTAAAGAAAAAAAAGGTTTCATAAGCAAGAATAAGTTTCTATAAACACGAATTTTCAACAACAAAAACTAATTTTATACCAAATAGTAGAATTTTCCAAAGAAATTATTTTAAAAATTTATTTACAACCAAATAGTTACATTGTCAAGCTAAGAAGTAGAATTTTTGCGTAACAGTTGAATTTGCAAAAAAATTAATATTACACAACCGAAAAAGATTAAATTTCACTAAAAAGTTAATATTCTTCAAGAAAGATGCATTTTGAAATAAAAATTATGAATTTAAAAAAAAAAAAAAAAAACAGTTGAATTTTGGACCAAAATGAAAAGACTTCAACAAAAACATTTAAAACCAAAAAATGACTTTTCTACTGAAAAAGATGAACTTTCAACAAATGAAATAAACTCTCAACAAATATCTTGAATTTTTGACCAAATAGCCGAAGTTTTAAACAACAAAGATAAGTTTTCAACCAAAAAGATTAATTTTTTACCAAAATACAAATTTTAAACAAAATACTGGAATTTTTAACGGAATAGTTCAATTTTTAGCTAAAAAATATAAGTTTCCTTAAAAAAAAGAACAGAAAGATAAATTATGGGAAAACAAGAATAATTTTCTACCCAAAAACACGAATTTTTAACAAAATAAATAAATTTCTCACCAAATAGTTGAATATTTAACTAAAAAAGATCAGTTTTCTTCAAAAGAAGACCAAAAAGATGAATTATGGAAAAACAAGAATAATCTTCAGCCCAAAAACATGAATTTTTAACAAAATAAATAAATTTCTCAAAAAATAGTTGAATATTTAAGTAAAAATATAAATTTACAAAAAAAAATAATTTACAACCAATCGGTTGAATTTTCAACTAAAATAATGAATCTTCGATGATAAAAATGTTTAAATTTAAACCAATCAGTTGATATTTTCAACCAAAAAAGGTGAATTATCAAGCAAACAGATATTGGTTGACTTTTCAATCAAACGAAATTATTTGTCGACTAAGAAGATTCATTAGCTAGAAAAAAAATTAGAATTTTCAAACACAATACATGAATTTTCAACCAGAAATGGAATAGGTTAATTTTTAGTTACAAAAATTAATTTTCAGCTGTAGTAATGGTACATGGTATCTCCAAGGACTTTAAAGTTGTAAAAAAATCAATGGGTTCCAGAAGATTCGAAACATTTTTGAGTATTTTATGAGAATACAGAAAATTTCAAAAGTTGAAAAAAATTTTAAGGGACTTCTAGGGATTTCAAAAGATTTCTAGGAATTTCACAAGATTAAAGAATATAATGTGAGTGACTTTATTCCAACTTTTGAAAATCAATGTTCATCCAGCCGAATTCAAGACAGTCATTTTTTCTTTATTAAAAATAATTCCTGTATTCAGCAAGAATTTTTGCAACATTTTCAATTATGTATTTTTACATGTTACCTAAAACACTGCACAAAAATAATTTTTATACAACGTTTGCACTTATTAAATAAATTAAAATTTCGTTGCAAGTTTTAAAACCTTTTCTGCAGCACTTAAGATTTTGTTTTATTTGAAAAATAATGACCTATGTATGAATAATTACTGACCAATACTGTAAATATAAATTTACAGAAGTAAAGTATAAAATTGTAGTTTCATTTTTGGAAGAAATAAGTCTTGAAGACCAGATTATAATCTCATGGTTTCAAAAGACATAAAAATGAGTTCTTTTCCGACAACTAAATTATAAAGATCAATAAAAAATCAATAAGAAATTTTTTGTGTCAGGTGAAAACATTTCAATTCTTTTCTTCAAGTAAGTTTATAGTGTCGCTTGGGTCATGGTTTTTATTTCATTATCTTATTTATATTTATTTTGTATCAATATTAATGTTCACTACAGTTTTCAGTTAAATCTATCCTAACTGTTGGAAAATAATAATTTTCAAACTAGTGGACACTCCTAATCATAACAGCTTTTTGTTTAAATTCCTAACTGTTGGTTGACCAACCACTATTCCGATTAGCTGATCTTATTGGATGTCGACCAGGTGGAAAATTATTTCGCAGAAGTTAGCTTTGATTGTATACTGGTTGGTATAAGAATGATATACTGGTATACTTAAAATCAGTATACCAACAAAACTGACATTTACTTAATTTTTCACCTGGTCGACATCCAATAACAGCAGCTAATCATACAACATGGTTAGAAGAAGATACATTTGTAAAACTTTACACAGACCAGTTTACCAACAATGCTAGCATCTTCTAAATGATTTGTCACCTGGTCGACATCTAAAAACATCAGCTAATCATGTGGCACAGTTAGAGAAGATACAGCTATGGAAATTATTTAAAATAGACTAGTATACCAACAAAGTTAACACCTTCTACTCAGTTTTTACCTGGTCGACATCCAATGACACCAGCTAATCATATAACATGATCGAAAGAAGATACATCCATGGAACTTCAAATATACCAGTATAACAACAGAGGTAACATCTTTCTAATTGATTTCTCACCTGGTTGACATCCAGTAACATCAGCTAATGCTGATCATACAACAAATGTTAGAAGAAGATACAACAATGGAACTTGAAATAGAGCATACGAACAAAGCTAAAATCTAATTAATTTCTCACTTGGTCAACATTCAATAACAGCAGCTAATATATAACATGATTGGAAGAAGATACCACTATGAAACTCAAAATATACCAGTATAACAAAAGAGCTAACATCTTCTAATTGATTTCTCACCTGGTTGACATCCAGTAACATCAGCTAATGCTGAACATACACCAATGTCAGAAGAAGATACAACAATGGAACTTGAAATAGAGCAGTATACGAACAAAGCTAGCATCTTCTAATTAATTTTTCACCTGCTCAACATTCAATAACATCATCTCATCATATAACACGATTGAAAGAAGATACAAATATGGAACTTAAAACAGACCAGTATAAGAACATAGCTTACATCTTCTTAATGATTTTTCATCTGGTTGGCATTCAGTAACATCAGCTCATGCTAATCATACACCAATGTTAGAAGAAGATACGAGCATGGAACTTGAAAAATAGACCAGTATACCAACAAAGCTAGCATCTTCTAATTGTACCAATTACCATTCTATGGTTATATTATGATCTTCAATCTGACTATCTTAAAACCAACATAGTATAAAGTGAAATGTTTCTAAATTGAATTACTTTATCTAAGAATGATGTTGAAATTTGTCATTTCTCGCAACAATTCTATTTTCTCTCCTCTTGGTGTTTAACAGCTAATCTGCCAAATGAAGTGTTTTTGTGTTTGAGCACAACACTTCGTCTCAATGGAGAGTAAAATCGCCCTCGGGAAAGGGCTGCCGACATGATTGATGCTCGAGGGGAAAGAGAGAAGAGAAGAGGGTTTCCCAACCCTTTTTAGTCAAGCGCTAAACGGAGTACTTAATTGAGCCGCAGACCTCAGAACAGACGGACAGCCAATCTTCCGGACAACCTTTCCTGTCTTTTTTTCTCCCGCACTTTCTGTCATTCAACTCTCTCCTTACACGAGAAAATCGCTTTCCAATCGAGAGCCATGTTTCTCATTTCCTTTTTCTTTTTCTTTTACTCGTTTTCAGCTTCTCGAATGACAGCGAAGAACTACTTTCAAGGACTTTTTCCACGTGGCAGAAATAAAAGAGAGCAATTAGAAAAGTTTCATTACACTGGCTTTGAAGCTTTCACAGGCTTGGAAGCTTTCACAATTTTTTCAATTTTATGCTTATAATATTTTTACAGCAACAAGGGGCCATCCATAAATTACGTAACCATTTTTTTGGTCGAAAGGGGGGGGGGGGGTAATCGATACCGGTACGTAATATTTTTACCTAATCAATTTCATCAGCAATCCATGTTGCTTAACAGGTTAAGCTATTTGAAAAGCTTTCAATGGATTTCAAAGGATTTCCAGGGTTTCCGAATATTGTAGAGGATTTTTGAGAAATTTCCACGAATTTCATGTTATTTTTTGGGAATTTCAGAAGATTTCGGTAATTTAAAAGTATCTTAGAGGCTACTACTTGAGTATTTTAACGAAATTTTCATGATCTTAGAGGATTTCATAGAACTTGAAATATTTCAAAGGATTCAAAAGAATATCAGATTTCATGTAATTTCACGTGCTTCTAAGGTTTATTGTAATATTTTGATAAAATTTCGAAAAAATTATTTCGCAAGGATTTAGGGATTTTGAAGGATTTCCAAGATTTTCAAATCTTTGCAAATAATTCTAGATTTTTCAAGATTCGAAGGATTTTAGGATATTTTACAAGATTTCAAGGAATTTCAATAGATTTCGAGCATTTAGGGAGATTACAAGAGATTACAAGTGATTTCAAACTATTTTGAAGGGTTGAGGATATTTTGAAGATTTATTAGGATTTTTAGGAATTTTATGAGATTTCCAAGGATTTTGGTAATTTTGAGGGATTTTAGGATATTTTAGAAGACTCCATATTTTTTCAATAACTTTGATTTTTTGAATAATTATTATTTGTTTTAACCATTTTTCCCCCTGTTAATCGTGAGAAGTCATAATTTTTCAGGATGAATTGTACGAAGTTGATGATTGTCAAAATTAGTACTTGCTTTTTAATATATTCGGTAATTATTTTTGAGAATTTCGTTTGTTTAAAAATTTCTCACTCTTCGAAATCGCAAGAAATTATTACTTTCAGGAATTCATGACATTAACGCAAGTTGAGAGTAATACATTATTGAATGCTATTTGATAATTAATTAAACAATTTTTATTTGTTTGAACAATTTTTTCCCTGTTAAACGTGAAAAATTATTATTTTCTCGAATTAATGACAAAATTAACGGAAGTGGAGGATATTATTTTTTTATAGAATATTCAGCAATGTTTTTAAAGAATTTTAATTTTTGAGCAGAATTTTTATTTGTATAATGCATTTTTTCATTGTAAATCGTGAAAAGTTATTCTTTTCTGTAATTAATGACAAAGATAACGAATTTGAAGAGTAACTTTTTTCCTGAGATTTCTTGTAATTATTTAAACAATTAATAATCACTGACTCATACATTTCACAGAGGAAGTTTTACACAAATAAAAATGGTTTAAAAAATTGTTAAATATTCTTAAGAAAAAAATATTACTCTCAACAGCCGATAATTGTGTCAATATTTTCCGAAAATAATAACTTTTCTCTCTTTACAGTGGAAAAAAATTGTTTTATCAAATAAAAATTGTTTGAATAATTACCATATATAAACAAATATGAAGAAGAAAATAACTATTTTTCCTATTTGACGCTCCCGGTGCTGGTCAATAACAAGAAAATTATTGAACTTGCCTATGTATCATAGAGGAACATTAATTAAAGATGTGTTAATATTATACATTAAACAAAAAGAAATTTATAAACAAATTATTTGTTGAAAAAATGTTTTCTACGATTTTCCATAATTATATGTTTTTTCAAGTTATATTGCAAGAAATTTGAATGAAAAGAATATTATATTTGGAAAGTTTTCTCTTAAGATCATAATTGTTTATATTATAAGCAAATTTAATGAACAAATGCAGTAATCAGCATTTTTCAACACCAAAATTCTTTTTTCTTTCGATGTAAATTTTTTCATAATTAGGAACTTCATGATAATTTTAGCAAAATTCATAATTTGCTGATTGAACTTATGATTTTTATAAACAAATTTAATGAACAAATGCATTATTCGGGCATTTGTCGGCAGAAAAATTCTGGTTCTTCAATGCCAGTCTTTTTAGCTGGGAACTTTATAACAATTTCAGCAACACCCATGATGAGTTGATAAATTTCATGATTTAAAAAAAAAAATTAACGAACAAATGCATTATTCGGGCATCTGTGGACAGAAAAATTCATTTTTTCCGATGTCATTCTTTTGATTTGGGAACTTCATGATGATTTCAGCAAAATTCATAATTGGTTGATAGATTTTATATGTTTTTAAAAACATAAAAAAAAAACATTGAAAAAGACGAGTATTTCCATAGAGAAATGACCATATAATGAATTGTTTATTGAATTTGTTTAAATAAATCATATAGTTTATCAACTAGTTATGAATGTGGCTGCAATTATCAATAAGTCTCCAATTTAAAAGACTGACATCGAAGAAAAAATAATTTCTTCAGCACCAGATGCCCGAACAATGCATTTGTTTATTAAATTTGTTGAAAAAATATAAAATTCATCAAAGAAAGATTAATTTTGCTTAAGTTATCATGAAGATCTCAATTAAAAAAGTTGACATAGAAAAAAACGAATTTTTCTTTGAAAAATGCTTCAGTAACGTATTTGTTTATTTAATTTGTTTAAAGGATCATAGAATTTATCAACTTATTATGAACGTTGCTGGAATTGTCATGAAATTCCCAACTGAAAAGACCGGCATTGGAAAACCCGAATTTTTCTGTCGACAAATGCCCCAATAATGCATTTGTTTCTTGAATTTGTTCATTGAATTTGTTTCAAAAAATAATAACATTAATCAGAAAATTATGAATTTCGCTAAATTTATCATAAAGTTCCTCATAAAAAAATTGATATCGAAAAAAACTAATTTTTCTGTCGAAAAATGCCTGATTACTACAGTTGTTCGCTAAATTTGTTTATAATATAAACAATTATGATCTTAAGAGAAAATTTCCTGAATACAATATTGTTTTCATTCAAATTTATTGCAATATAACTTGAAAAAATGTATAATTAGGGAAAATCGTAAAAAAAATGTTGTTAACAAAGAATTTGTTTATCAAAACTTTCTGTTTATTGTATAATATTGGCACATCTTTCAATGATGTTACTTCATGAAACTTAGGCGATTTAAACAATTTTCCTGTTATTGACGAGCACCGGGAACGTCAAATAGAAAACATGGATATTTTTTTCGTCATATTTGTTTATTTATAAAAAAATTGAAAAACCTAGTTCAAAAATCAGGCTTGACAACTCTCTTCGAAATCTTATCAGCTTTTTTGAACATTTTTTGTTGAAATCGGTCAATATTTGTGGGCTGTACGTTATTTTGAACCAAAATTTTTTTTTCTACTGTGCGCCAGGCCCACCAGGCCTCAAACACACCACTCGCTTGAATACATTTTTCCAAGTGAATAAGAAAACGTCTAGAATACAAAAACATTTTTTTTCTCTTTTTTAAAAATTTTATCAATCTTCGTCTTATGTATCGATCATCACACGCTCGACCAGAGCAGCGTCGTAAAGCAGGAAAGGACGAGAGGGGTGTTGGCTCTAATGGAGTTTCCAAATATTCGGGGAGCCCTCGCTCAATTTCGAACAATTTGCATTTAGGGTGAAGTGCAATTAATAGAAGCGGGATGTTGTCCCGCGCCGTTCCGTGCCTATTAACACTATATTCCGTAGAGTTTAGCATTTTGGGGTGGGGGTGGGAGATCGGGGGCGGAGGAGCCGGAAGATGATGGAAGGGGTGGCGCACGTGGACGGGGATAAAGTGGGGGAGGGTGGTACAGGACAAGGGTGGCGATATTGAGTTACGCGACAGTAATTATAATACCTACTCATTAGTCGACGCTGCAAGAGTTACCGCTATATGTATATGTGCTATATCTATATATATAGCTCGCGAGTCGCGGTTTGGTAAAGACACGTTCCTTATCCATTAGGAAGCTATTACAGTTACGGTGGAGCACGATCCTTTGCTTACCGAAAATTTCAAAAGCATTAATAGCTCTCAAGATCCTGACTGAAATGTTAGGAGCCATCCGTCAATTACGTAACACAATTTTTGCTAATTTTGTACTCCACACCTCCCTCATGTAACAAGTTGTGAGAAAGTGGTTTGGACACCCATTTCAAGGTTAAAAAAAAGATTCGCTCTATTTGAAAATGTAGAAAGAGATATTGTAATGGCTAGGGGGTAGCGTGTTTGTTGAAAATTCTCGCGATGTTGTGAAAGAAGTATCTGAATTCAATTTTTAAATCATGTGTACACATGTTTTAGTTTTTCCGAAATTGAGTGTTTATTTTTCTATTTTAATTGACATAAATTCATTATTTATTTTAAAGCTATGTAATTGAATATTGGCTACACTTCGTATAAAAGTAGTAAGAAAGTGGTTTGGACACCCATTTCAGGGTTGAAAATAACAAATATTTGCTTAATTTGAAAATGTAAAAAAAGATATTGTAATGGCTAGGGGGTAGCCTGTACGTTGAAAATGTTCGTGATATTGTGAAAGGAGCATTTAATTTTTAAATTATATGTACACATGTTTGTGTTTTTTTTTTAAATTAGTGATTATTTTTCTCTATTAGGTAAGATAAATTGATCATTTATTCTAAGGCTATGTAATAGAATATTTGCTCTAATTCATATGAAAGTCGTAAAAAAGTGGTTTGTATACCCATTTCAAGGTTCAAAATAGCAAATATTTGCCTAATTTGAAA
>CAKNXH010064148.1:43090-55736 GCA_932178445.1 Andricus quercusramuli
ATTAGCTGATGATAACTGATCTTGACCAGGTAAGAATTAATTAGAAGATGCTGAATTTTGTTGTTGTACTGGTCCATAAATCCTTAGAAAGAACCCATATGTATGGTTGGTTTGTTTCATTGTTGCATCTTCTTCTCCCAAACGCATTGTATGATTAGCTGATGTTAATTGATGTTTACCAGGTAAGTACTGATTAGAAGATATTGAATCTTATTAGTACGCTGGTCCAGTATACCAACAACATTCAACATCTCCTAAATAAAAAAAAGATGATTGATCCCGTGTTCAGTCCATTATTTTGATGCAGAAAGAATTGATTTGATTTATGGAATATGATGCAAGAAACATCGAGTGCGAATTTTCTCACCAGCTGCTTTCTGTAGTCATATATATGTAATATGTGGTATTATTGGTGCGATAGCGAGCTTATGTTTCACGGTTGGACTAGCACGAGGGAGAATTCGTGAACTGCGGAACTAAGGGGATTACTTAATCCAGAACGGCCCTCAAAGTCTCTGCAACTCACAGGAATGCATTTGCGGAAAAAAGGACCATATGATGATCCATGTCCCGTGAAATCATAATTCAGTTCCTTTTCGAATATTATCATGAGCAATTGCCATAATAGAGAAACAATCAATCAAGAAGTCAGAGAGTAAACAAAAAAATGTTTTCATCGATTAGAAAATATCCCATTTCGGAATGATTAAATTTCATTGAAGTACGAATCTTTTTTAACGTCTGAAAACCAATACTTAGGAACAAGAAAACTAGAATACCGTTCTCCTCATCAGGGGAATGACAATCAATAAGGAAATTATTTCTAGCGTGAGTATTCCTGATGTTCTGATTTACACTGATTCAATCTTTGATGTTTAGGAAGATGTCACGATCAGAAGATATTGAATTTTGTTGCTGTACTGGTTTATAAATCCTTAGAAAGAACCAATCGGTATAGCTGATTTGTTCCATTGTTGCATCTTCTTACAAACGTATTGTGTTATTAGCTGATGTCAATTGATGTTGACCAGGTCAGAATTGATTAGAAGATGTTGAATTTTGTTGGTGTACTAGTCCATACATTTTTGAAAGAACCCATCTGTATAGTTGGTTTGTTCCATTGTATTTTCTTCCAAACGTGTTGTATGATTAGCTAATGCCTATGTTCAAGAAGATTCAAGGTAGTTATGTTTATGTACCGTTGTAGTCCATGTGCATTATTGATAGAAAATTTCTTTAACGTCCAAGAACCAATACTTAAAAAAGGACACAACTAAAATGTTTTTCAGCTCTATCGAATAAATTTATTCAGTTATTCAGTGAAAACCCCAACGTTTCTAGAACACACATTTTTCATCACCTACATTGAATCATCTTGAACGTAAATAAGACCATGACATCATCCTCAACATCAAGGAATGGATCAACGTAAACCACGACATCAGGGATAGTCCTGCTAGAAATAATCTTCTTATTCATTATTACTACTTTGGATCTTCCTAAACATGAATACGATCGTTACATCTTCCTCAATAACAAGGATTGGATCAATGTAAACCAGGACATCAGGGATACCCACGCCAGAAACGATTTTCTCTTTCATTGTCATTACTCTGATTGTCCCATAGAGTTCAAAAACATTTCAGCTGTTTTCTTTTTCCTTTGTTGAAGTTATTATTTTATTCAGTAAAAATGTTTGGTATGATAGCTGCCATGTCGAGGATAACGATCGCGATTTTAATTCGATAAACCGAATTAAACCTGGCCAAAAAGTATAATATTAATTTTAAAGAAAGATATTTTCAAGTGACCATTGATCAAGTATTTGATATGTATCTAAATTCTGACAAGTGATAACAATAATGATTGTTTTTGAAAACCTATTTGGCTTTGTATTCCTTGAAGTTCATTTATATCAATTGGAGAATTTTTAAACTGAATCTAGAAGTAATCCCTTTTAATAAGAAAAAACCATAGTTTCGAAGAAGACTTACTATTTCTAACAATTTTAGGTTGTGTTAACGTTTGTCACAGGAAATTGTAATTTTGAAACAAAGTTCATTACACACAAATCATCCACAATATTCTCTATTTCAACAATTTTAGGTTATTTTATTTTGTGTTTTACGCCGGAAATTGTTTCTTTCAAGTAATAATAATTAGATTTTTAATCAACTTTTCAATTTTGAACAATTTGACGTTATTTATGTCTTTTTTATTGGTAAATTGGTGTTTTCAATAACAAATTATTAAATTTCAAAGACACAAATTTTGTTGACAACTTCCGATTTTCGTTTACTTTAGCATTTTTCACCGGAAATTAGAATTTTATATTGTGTTGATATAGAAATACCAATTTCTAAGTTACTCTTCAAACTGCTTTTCATTTGCTAAAATACCAAAATTATAAATACCAAGTTAAAATACCAATATTGTCGGAAATGGGTATTTTGAATAAAAATAAGAGAATGAAAAATAAGATAATTAAATGTTATAGCAATTTTGTCAGAAAAATAGTTAAGTTTTCAACGTAAGAGATAAATTTCCATTTAAAATTATGAATATTTATTGAAAAGAAGTATTTTTGAGAAAAAAATTCAAAACTTCACCAAATGGATGAGTTTTGAACCAAAAAGTTGATTTTTTTACCAAGAAGCTTAATTTTTCACGAAAAAATACAATTTTTTGTGACCATTCTTGATCAATCAATAGCGACTTAGAGGCTTTTAAAAAACTTGACTTGAAACTAGAGGAAAATTGTTGTATTTAAGATAATACATGCTTTGCAGGGTGAAAACTTCGTTTTTAAAATGCTATGATTTTTCCTGACACAATTTTTTTTTACTATTGACATTTAAATACCATTAACATTCATATACAAATTAACATTTTTCAAATTTATTTATTTTGAAAAAAGTGACTCTTCTAACAAATAATTAAATTCTCTACAAAACAGTTGAATTTTGAACGAAATAGTTGAATTTTCAACTTTAAAAGATAAATTCGCAACAAAAAAGTGTAATAGTTGATATTTCAATCAAGAAGGATGAAATTTTATTTAAAAGAAAATGAATTTGAAAATCAAACAGACGAATTTTCAACAAATAAAGATTTTTCAGTAATGAAAGAAAAAAAAGTTCACCTAAATTGTTGAACCTTAAAGCAAAAAAGAAGAATTTTCTGTGCAAAAATTGGATTTTCAACCAGAAAAATAGGAATTCTCAGCAAAAAAAAAATTAATTTTCTACGAAGATACTTGAATTTTCAATCCAAAAAGACGAGTTTTCAATAATAACAGTTGAATTTTCATTATTTGACTTTCAATTAAACAGTTGAATTTTTATCCATGGAAGATTAATTTTCTACTAAAACAGATAATTTTTTGAATCAGAAAAACAAATAATTAAAAATATAGTTAAATCCTTATTCAAGAAATATTTAAATTGATTTTTCAACACAAAATTTGAATTTTCCTCAAAAGGTAAATTTTCTACGAAATAGTTGAATTTTCAACGAAAAAGTAGATTTTGGACCAAAAAGCATGATTTTTCAAGAAACTTTTTGAACTTTCAACTAAACAGTTGCATTCTTATTAAAGAAAGATGAATTTTCTATTTAGACAGGTGAATTTCTTAATAAAAAAGACAAATTTTCAAAAAAGATAGTCGAATTTTCATCCAAAAAAGATTTCAGTCGATTTTTCAAAATGAAATGTGAATTCTCCTCAAAAGGTAAATTTTCTACGAAATAGTTGAATTTTCAACAAAAAAGTAGATTTTCGGACCGAAACGGAAGATTTTTCAATAAATTCATTGAATTTTCAACCAAAAAGTTGCATTTTCATCAAATTAAGATGAATTTTCAGACAGATTTTCCAGACATAATTCAGACAGAATTTCAGAAAGAATTTCTCAGATAGATGAATTTTTTAACAAAAAAAATACATTTTCGAAACAAATAGTTGAATTTTCATCCAAGAAAGATGAATTTTCTACTCAGATGAATTTTCAAATAAAGCAGATACATTTTCAAAAAAAAAAAAATTCTCAAAAGAAAAAAATTTCAGGTGTTTTTTCAACAAAAAATTAAATTTTTGACCAAAAAGGATGACTTTTTAACAAAAATATTTAATTTTCAACCAAACAGTTACATTCTTATCCAAGAAAGATGACACTTCTACAAAAGCAGATGAATTTGTAATGCGGAAGACAAACTTCAAAAAAAAAAAAATAGTTGGATTTTTCCAAAAAACATTTCGATTGATTTTTCAACACAAATAATGAAATTTACAACTAAAAAGATAATTTTCAGGGGGAAGAAATTGCAAAAAAAGAAATATAAATACAAAGCAAGTAAATTGAAAATTACTAACAACAATGTTATGTCAGGGTTACCACGAAACTTTATTTTAAAAATTCTCTCATTTTTCCCTGACCAATTTTACATCTTCCCTGACCATCAATATTCAAAGACCAGAATATTACATTCAAAACATTTTTAATCTTGTATTATTATAAGCGAAATGGAACAATTTCAAATAAAAATTGAAAAATTTCAAACTTATTCTGATATTAATATTAATATTTATTTACGGTAAACCCCTTTGTTGTTACAGTTTTGTACATATAATCGTCATTATCTGATAAATGTTCTGATAAACAATATAAGAAAAAGATAACACTTAAGTATTATATATAAAGTGACTTATAATTAGAATTAGGATTTTAGCAAATTTATTCTGCTTGACAGTTTTTTAAAGTTATATAAATTCCCTGACTTTTACACGATTTTTTTCCTAAACCCGTGACTTTTCCTTGAATTGAAAAAAAATTTTTTTTTGGCTAGGTTCCTGAAAAAAATTACGTACATGAATAAAGGGGGGGGGGGGCCCCCCCGCCCGTAACAAATCGCAACAAAATCTCTTGACCACACTCCCCCTTGAGCTGTTACGTAATTTAAGTATGGTCCCTAATATATATTCTGCTGATTTAACAGCTTTGTTTGGTAATTTAGTTTTGAAAGAACTGTTAATTTATATGGTTTCAATTATGCTTTAATATTACATTCTCTGATTTTCAGTAATTGAGGATGAAACGAAATCGATTTGGTAACTAGTGTGTCCACGAGAGTTATTTATTCCTCCGGACCCATCCAACTTGAACGGATTTCGATTTATGTACTCAACTACAGCGGAAAATGATTTTATTTGGTTCACCGTCGCCCTTGGCCCTTTCGGTTGAAACACGTTTCCATGGCGATGGTTCAGTAAATAATATCTAACGCGAGACAACTCGTGGAGTATCGTGCCACCCAATCAATCAGTTAGTGTTCTTTGGGGCGATAAAGCCCTTTTAATGAAACATTTATATTAGGTTAAAGGTTTTCATTAAAAAACTTTACGTTACTGGAAAACTCTTTGATGCCATATATAGAGAGAATTTTTGGGATAATCCTTAATTTATTCTGCCATAATAATCTTTTCATCTGCGAAAGCTAACCCACGTACCTTCACTGTTTCGAGACCTAGTTCGAATCAATCTAGTTACATCTCTTCGTCGAAGAGGGCCATTCTTAGACACTTATCCATAAATATGATAATTTAAAAAATCGTATTTTCTACTGTTATGAATAAGAATAATTAGATTATTTGAATTTCGCGGGAAAATGCATCGCTTCTAGTTGTGGAGGGTGCTAAGTTTAAATGATAAAAGAAGTCAAAGTAATAGAAGACATATTATTCGCGATCAAAAAGTGCCTTACTCAAGATTTCTACAATATCCCAATTTCTTAATTCTTTTAGGTAAATAAAACAAACCATACACTTAGAAGATTGATAATGTTAATGCAAAATAAATTTTATTTCTAAATATATTCAATATACTTTTATTTAAAAACTTTACGTTACTAGAAAACTCTTTCATGCTATACATAGAGATAATTTTTGGGATAATCCTCGATTGATTCTGCCATAACAATCTTGTCATCTGCGAAAGCTAACCCACGTACCTTCACTGTTTCGAGATCTAGTTGGAATCGATCTAGTTAGATCTCTTCGTCGAAGAGGGCCATTCTCAGACACTTATCCATGAATATGATGATTTGAAAAATCGTTTTTTTATACTGTTATAAATAATAATTACATTATTTGAATTTCGCGGGAAAATGCATCGCTTCAAATTAGAAAAGGTGCTAAATTTAAATGTTGAAACAAATCAAAGTAATAGAAAACATATTATTCGCATCAAAAAGTGCCTTACTCAAGGTTTCTACAATATCCCAAATTCTAAATTCTTTTTGGTATAAAATCAACCACACACATAGAAGATTAATAATGTTAATGCAAATTAATTTTGTTTCTAAGTATATATAAAATACTTTTTAGTTGTGTTTTCAAGTCAAAAAGATAAATTTCCAACCAAGAAAATGAATTCTCAACTAAAACGATGAATCTTCAACCAAAAATATGAATTTTTAACCAAATATTCAGTTGATTTTTCAACCCAAAAGATTAAAAAAAAAAGTCTACCAAAAAAGACTCATTTTCAACGAAGTTTATGAATTTTCATATAAAAAACATCAATTTTCAACCAAGATTAGAACAGTTAAAATGTCAGAAAAATAAATGTTCAACCAAAAAAAAAAACGAATTTTCAAAAGAATTTTTTTTCATAACTGAAGAAAAGATTTTTTAACCAAAAACAGAAGAATTAAATTTTCAGTTAGGACAATCAATTTTCCAAAGAAAATGAATTATCAACAGAATAAATTCAATATTAAAATAAAAAATATGAATTTACAAACCAAAAATATAATACACATTTCAATTTGCAGTTATGAAAGTAAATTAAAAAAAACGAGTTTTCAGCAATATTCATCCATTTCTAACTAAAAATATAAATGTTCAACCAAAAATGGAATAGTTATATCTTCGGTTAAAAAAATTAATTTCAAACTAAAAAGAAAGGAATTTTTAGCAAAAGAAGTTATTTTTCAATTACAATGATGAATTTTTAAACAAAAATATGAAATTTTCTCCAAATAGTGGATTTATCAATCCAAAAGACGAATTTTCTATCAATAAAAAAAACGAATTTTCAACTGAACAGTTTTTTTCAATCAGAGAAATGAATTTTTAACAAATAATAGAATAGTTAAATTTTTTACTAAACAGAACATTTTTTAACGAAAAAAATTATATTTCTATCAAAAAAGGTAAGTTTTCTACGAAAAAGTGTAATAGTTAAAGTGAATTCTCAACTAAAATGATGAAACCTTAACTAAAAAAATTGAATTTTCAACCAAATACATGTGTTTCAAACTAACAACATAAATTTTTTACCAAAAATGAGGTAGGATAATTTTCAGTGAGTAAAATAAATTTTCAAACAAAAAACAAACAAATGTTCAACCTGAGAATTTAATTTTTAACCAAAAAGATGAAATTTCAACTAATGAGAGGGTACTCTTTTACAAAAAAAGACGGATTTTCAACAAATAGTTAAATTTTTACCGAAAACAGATAAATTTTTAACTAAAACTAGAATAGTTCAATTTTCATTAGAAAAATTAATTTTTAATTAAATTAAAGTAAATTTTTAACGAAATAGTATAATTTCCGAAAAAGAAGATTGAATGTCTTACATTTCTAATTTAAAAAATTAATTCTTAATAAGAAAAATCTCATTTTCAATAAAAAAGATCAATTTCCAACCAATAAGGTGAATTTTTAACAAAGTACAAGACTTTTTAAACCAAATATTTGAATTTTTAACTTAAGAAGATAAATGTTGAACCAAAGATATACGAGTTGAGTTTTCAGTTAAAACAATTAATTCTCATCTAGAAAAAATAATTATCAAAAAAATAATTCAATTTTGGAATAAGGAAGTGGGTTCTAACTAAAATATGAAACATTAACCAAATAAATGAATTTTGAACAAAGTAGTTCCACTTCCAACTAAATTTTCTACAAAAATAGTGGAATTTTTTGTGTACAAAATTACTTTTTAATTGAAAAATATGATTTTCCAACTGAAATTATGAATCATGAAAAAAATGAAATTTTGAAAAAATAGTTCAACTGTCAACCATGGAGTTGAATTTTTAACGAAACATGTAAAAAAAATAAAAAAAATAAACATGTTCATATTTCATAAAAAAAAGTTTCAATTTTTAAAAACGTTGGATTTTATCAACATAATCCAATTTTCAACAAAATACTTGAATCTTCAACTAATATAGATTAATTTTCAACCAAACAGTTGCATTTTTTATACAAAAAATTGATTTTCTATTAAAAAAGGCATTCGCCTTTTTTTATTTTATTTAACAACGTATTTTATTTAACAAAATACATACATTTTCAATCTGTAAAAACTGTCTTAGTTGGAAATTCATCTTCTTTGGTAGAAATTTTATCTTTCTGTTCAAAAGTAAAACTGCTTTTTCGACTGAAATGTGGAGTATTATTATTAATTTTCTTTTCAATCAGACCGGGAATCAAAACACTTGGAGTTCGAATCCCAGCGGAGCTAGAGAGATTTTTTTCACAACTTATAAAAAAATTCATAATCAATATTCAAAAAATATTGATTCAAGACCATGTAGACAAAAAACATTAACATCATATCATTTTGTGAAATATTATTTTCGGTGTTGATGACTGAGCTTTTTTTATTGAAAATTCAAATACTTGGTTGAAAGTTGAAGTTTTGTTAACATTTTTTTCAATATTCATCACATTAGTTGAAAGTTTAACTATTTTCTTAAAAATTTAACAATTTCCTTAAAAATTTGATTATTTTGTTAAAAATTCAACTTTTTTTTTAAAGAGTCATATTTTTTATCGAAAATTTAACTCTTTTCATCTTTTTGTTAATAATTGAACTATTTGGTGAAAAATTGAACTATTTTGTTGATAATTACTCCCTTTTTCTTCAACGTTAAACTATTTAGTTGTGCATGCAACTATTTGGTCTAAAATTAATTTTTTCGATTTTTGAAGATTTAACTACAACTACTATGTAATTAAATACTTTTTGCTGAAAATTGATCGTTTGTAGATAAAAATTCAACTATTGAATTTTGCATTGAAAATTTACATTTTTTCGTAAGAATTTTTACGACCTGGTTCAAAATAGATCTATTTTGTTAAGAAGTAATTTCATCTGAACAATTATGTTGAAAAAAATTATTTTCGGTTGAAAATTAATGTTTACAATAAAAACTTAATCTATTAATTTTTGGGTTAATATTGATAGTTTTTAGTTTAAAATTCAACCTTTTGGTTGAAAATGAACATTGTGATTGAAAATTAAATTCTTTTGCAAAATATTCAATTTCTAAATAGAAAAAGATTTTTTTCCAATGAAAATTCAACTATTACACTTTTGGTTAAAAAGAAGTCTTTCTTTAGACTAAAAATTCAACAACTTGATTGAAGATTCGTATTTTTGGTAAAAAGTTAAATCCAATTTTTTCAAATTCAAGAATAGATTTTTTTGTTGAAATCGTCTGTTTTTTAGAAAATTCGTCTCTGTGTCTTGAAACTGCAACAATTTTTGAGAAAAATCAATTTTTTGATAGCAAATTTTATTTTTCGGTTGAAAATGTATATTTTCGTGTTAAAATTTTTTTTTGTTTTGTAAAAAAATTTGATTTTCTGAATCAAAAATTCTTTTTTTTTCAATGAGAATTCAATTATTTCATTCTTGGTTGAAAAGTGATCTTTTTTAGACTAAGAATTCAAATATGTGTTTAAAAACTAGTCCTTTGAAAAGAAAATCAATTTTTTTGGCTGTAAAATTCAACTATTAGGTTGAAAATTTATGAATTTTGTTGAAAATCCGTAATTTTTGGTAGATGTTTATTTTTCGTTTTCATTCTATAATTGAAACTGTGATAAACTTTGAAAATCGTCGACTCAACACAATGTGTTGGCTTACCACGAAAAATCAATTTACTCTTTTACGAACTGCGCTCTTGCAGTTTGGCCATTGTCGATTTCAGCCGACGGTCAAGGCGGAAATAGTCTTTGTGGTTTTCAGATGGAAACTTTTAATTGCCACTGAACTATTACAGAAAAAAAAAAAAAAAAAAAAAAAAAAAACATTTTTCCGCTCCCTTTTGCAGAGTGATTTCGTCGTTGATGAAAACACCATCACAGTGTAATCAACGAGCTCTATCAAAAAATATTCTAATAATTTTTATTTGAAAAGCAATTTCCGTAGCGGATTAACAACTTAGTTTTTAATGATGCTTTGAATTAAGTACACATTTTAGATGTGATCTTTAATCATTGCTGGCGTGAAAAAAAAAACCTTTACGCCTCCTTCACTTAAATTATTATCAGAACACTCTATCCTGATCCCCTCTTTTCCCCTTTTTTTAAACAATTCTTCTTTTTTCTCCTGTTTTCAAAAAATTGAATCTTCTCCCCCTTTTTCGCTGAAACGTGAAATGAATTAACAGAATCCGATAAGAAAATCCAACTATTTTTGGTTGAAAGTTGATTCTTTTTCATTACATTATAGTTTAGAAATTAATATGTTTATTTTAATGGTTGAAGATTCAACTATTTTGTTGAAAATTTGTTTTTTGGTTCAAAATTAATTTTCTTTGCTGAAAAATTAATTCTTTCATTTTTGTTGAAAATTTCATCATTTTTTTATGAAAATTCAATTATTTTGTTGAAAATTAAACTATTTTGTAAACATGACTTCTTTTTGGTGAAAAATGCAACTAATTGGTTGAAAGTTGACTCACTTTGTTCAAAAATAATTTTATTGGTTGACGGTTGAATTACTTTTTTTCAAAATGTTTTTTTTTTCTTTTAAAATTAATTTTTATCGCTATTCAAATGGTTGAAAATTCATTTTATTTGTTATTTATTAAACTATATTGTAGCAGATTGAATAAAATATTCGAATTTATTATTTTGAAAATTCGCCTTCTTGGTGAAAATTCTTTAATTCTTCTATTTTTGTTAAAAATTCCATTATTTTTGGATTAAAATTTAATTAATTTGTTGAAAATTAAACTATTTTGTAAACAGGACATCTTTTTTGGTGAAAAATGAAACTAATTGGTTGAAAGTTGAATTACTCCTTTCAAAATTCATTTTATTGGTTGAAGATTGAACTATTTTCTTGAGAATTTTTTGTTTCGCTTAAAATTAATTTTTTTGCACTAAAAATTTAATTATTCCATTTTTGGTACAAAGTTGATTTGTTTAAAAATGTATCTACTTTGTTGAGAATTCGTTTTTTTTATTGCAAATGTTTCTTTTCAGTGAAAATTTAATTATCCTATTTTCGGCTGAAAAATATTTTATATTTGAAAATTCCACTATTCACTTGGAAAAATACCTATTTTATTTAAAAATTCAACTTTTTTTTTAAAGTCGTCCCTTTTGCTTGATTAATAATTCATTTTATTGCTGTTATAAATTCAACTGTTTTAGTACAAATGTAACTTCTTAGGTTGAAAATATAATTATTCGTTTAAAAATTAAATTATTTGCCAAGTATTTAATTATTCTGTAGAAAATTCAACTAGTTTTGTTAAAAAGTCACCTTTTTGTAAAAAATCTAACGAAATACTTTCAACATAGAATCGTTTATAAACGGAATAATATCAGTATTTCAGATACAAATTTATAATATTCAGTTTATTAATTTATTTTGAACGAATAAATATCTTTTCTACTATAAAAGATGGTTTTTTCAACAAAATACTTAATTTTTCAACAAAATAATATTTTTAACATAATAGTTGAATTTCAACCTAAGAATATAAATTCGCGCCAAAAAATGTCATAGTTTATATTTCAATAAAAAAACATGAAATTTATACAAAAAATTTTTTTTTTCTCAAACCAAAGAGACGAATTTTCAACAAATAAAAATTTTTCTCTGAAGAAAGAAAATTTTACCTGAATTGTTGAACCTTCAAGACAAAAGATGAATTTCCGCTACAAAAATTGAATTTACAAACAAAAAATATTAATTCAGCAAAAAATTATTTTCCCACGAAACTGTTGCATTTTTACCCAACAAAAATCAAATTTTAAACCAAGGAATTTTTTTTCACCAAAAAAGGAGAATTTTCAAATAAAAAATATCAATCTGTATAAAATGGAAAAATTAATTTCAAACCATAGAAGAGACTTTTCCGCTACATAGTTAAATTTTCAACCAGAAACATAAGCCTTCAATAAAAAAAATGAATTTTTAACAATGTGGTTCAATTTTTACCCAAGTAGTTAAATTTTCAATTTGAAGAGATTAATTTTAGCAAATAGTTAAACTTTCAACCAAAGAGATGGATTTTCAACTAAAAATATAACTCTTAAAAAAAATGATTTCTTAACAAAGTGATTCAACCAAATTTTTGAAATAAAATAGTTGAATACTTAAGCGAAGAAGAATAATTTCCAACCAAAAAGTTGAATTTTCATTTAAAAAAAAAAGATTTTTACCTGAGCGACTGAATTTATAAATCAAAAAGATAAATTGAAAAAAGATAGTTGAATTTTCTGTTGAAAAATATTTCAGTTAACTTTTCACGATCAAAATATGAATTTTTAACAAAGAAAGAAGTTTCTACGAAAAAAATTGAATTTTCAATCCAAAAAAATGAATTTTTA
>CAKNXH010064149.1:0-12490 GCA_932178445.1 Andricus quercusramuli
CAGGAAATTCAAAAAGTTTAGAATCATTCCTTAGTAAAGAGAAGTTTAATCCATTACATGAACAAGTTAAATACGCAGAAATGAAATTAGCAGGATTTGTTGCTGCTCATAATGAGCCTTCTTTAAAAATGGACCATCTAGCGGACGTCTTGAAGGATATTTTTCCTCATTCACAAATTGCTCAAAAGATTTCAGACAAAAGAACAAAAACCAAAGGAATGGTAATAAATGTGCTGGGGCAAGACGAAAAAGAACGCTTAATATCTGTACTAAAGGAAATTAAGTTTTCAATTCTTACAGATGAATCTACTGATATTTCTTCTGTAAAAAGTTCTTGTGTTATGGTTAGATTTTATTGTAGAAATCAGGGTAAGATTGTATCTCGTTTCTGGGATCTGCAACAAGTATTCAGCGAAGATGATCCCCATGGAGCAGAAGAGGGCGCTACGGCTAGGAGACTATTCGAGCTAATAAAAACTTCATTTGATAGGTATGAAATACCATTGAAAAATGTGATTGGGTTTGGATTAGTGATGCAATATCGATATCGAAATATCGAAAATATCGATATTCTTCACCCGATATATCGATATTTCATATCGATATCTCCATTCTGATATATCGATATCTAATATCGATATTTTGTCCCAAAAACGATATTTTCGGCTCACGCCACGTGTAACGGAAAAAAAATTTGTTTATCAAACTTTTACCTACATGAATACATGAATAGTTTTATCACTTTTATTTGTTATAATATATCTAGAAGATTTCCAACATTTCCAATAAATGTATTCAAGCTCTATCACCTCAAAATTGAATTGCCTCATTTTTCTCAATAAATACTAGCATACATTTTTTTTAAATAATAAACGGTACTCCGTTTTCAAATAAGAGTGTGTATTCAGAGGGAAAAACTCTTTACTTTAATCGGCTTTGCGTAAAAGAACTTTTTGAATATTTAGGCTAGTTGAGGTAACCATTCGAAAATTTCATTTTATACCAAAATTAATTTTTTCAATAAATAATCATTAATTGGTAATTTAAGAATACCCAGTCGTTTGTTAACTGATATTCAATTGTTCAAACAATTTTAATTTGTTTAAATATTTGGTTTTTTCAGTTAGCTTCCGAAATAAACGGATTTTCTAGACTTTATGAGTTATTTAATCAATGATAACTATAAAATGATTTGTTAAAATAATTACACAATTATTTGAATAATGCGTATTTTTTAAGATATATATTTTGCCTAAAAAAAGCGGGAGAAACATTTTATCTCACTAAATTTTCGAAAAATTTTGATATTTTTAAATACCAATTCGTTTATTATGAACACTCGTAGATGTTTAAACAAATTTAAATTGTTCAAACAATTTTTTTGTTTACATATTTTATTTTTGCTATTTTTCGAAAGATTGAAATATTTTTATGTTCTACTTTGTTTTTCAAGAATACTCATAAATGCTTAAACAAATTAAAATTGTTTCAAAAAATGTAATTGTTTAAACATCTACGAGTGTTCATAATAGACAAATCAGCACTTAAAAATATTAAAATTTGTCGAAAATTTAGTGATATAAAATGTTTCTCTTGCTTTTTTTTTAGGTAAAATATATACTTGAACAAATACGTATTATTTGAATAATTGTAAAATTGTTTTAACAAATTATTTTATTGTTATTATTGATTAAATAACTCATAATGTCTAGAAAATACGTTCATTTCGCGAGTTAGCTGAAAAAAAATTTAAACAAATTAAAACTGTTTGAACAATTGAATATTAGGTAACTAATGTCTGAGTATTCTTTAATTACTAATCAATGATTATTTATGTGAAACAACTTATAAAAAGCGTCAATTAACCGCAATATTACGTAAAATTCAAATTTGTCACTTATGGGGTTTTATTTGGAGACCCATAAGAGAAGCTTAAAATTATTCAACCTCAAAATTTATTATTGATTCTTATTCTCTGACGAATTCTGAACAATATAATGAAGCACGAAATTATTTGTAACATATTATTGCGTTTAATTAATAGATATACATGAAGCTGACTTTTTCCCATGTTAAATCAATGGGAAACTTCATGGTCTTTGCGCCACCCCTAAATATTAAGCGATTTTGCTCAAATGGAGATTTTTTTCGCATTCGAAGAAAAGTGGGGCATAAAAGCAGAGAAATTCGAAAAGTGAAAAATAAGAATGTGCATGTTGTAATGGACTCTAATTGTCTGTAAAATATTTTGAATTGAATTTTGAGTTTGCTTCTTGAATGAATTGGTAAACGCTCTCGAAATATGCCTAATTAATATATTTAATTACAGTTTTTAAATATTTATCTCAAAATTTGACAAACTTTCTCAACAACTTATAAAATGAATCATTTTTTTCTATACAGGTTATAATTCACAGCCATAGTGAAAAAAAATTCCTTATTGGAAGCACTTTATCCAAGTGGATAAAATCCAGGCTTACTGCAAACTTTGTGATAAAGTACTGTTCAGAGATGAAAATATGGTTTGTTAAGTACCAGTAAAAACAATAGACTCTGAAACTCTTATTACTTGACTAAGAAACTTGTTCTACGATATTCCACAAATGAAATTATGGACAAGCTCCGAATGAAACTTGTACTTTTTAAAATAATACCTAAAAATCGTTGACAATATCACATTTTTTGATGTTCATGCGTTTTTTTTTATTTTGTATCGGTTTTTATAAATAAAAATTGATTACAAATTATAAAATCCAAAAACAATCTATATTTAATAGCCTACATTATTAAATTGAATAAGTAAATTTACTTTTTTAATTAAAAAATTAAAATATCGATATTTTATCGATATATCGGTAAGTTTGACCGACATATCAGTCGTATCGATATTTTTATGTCCGATATATCAATATCGGACATATCGATATTTTCGTTTCGATATTGCATCACTACCCTAGAGTTTAGAATTAGAGACAAAAAACATCATACTGCTGCGAAGTACTATAATGGATGTATTAACTATCGGTGTAGTTATTTGTGCTCGATTTATGAGCATTTTACTTCCACATAGGTGTCAAATAAATTAGCTTCCTCATATAGGTTTTTCTCCAACAAAATATTTAAAAAATGTTACTTTCAATATTTCTCAAGAATCTTGTACTTTTGAAGAAACTCTTATTTTCAGAAAATCAAAGCGCCCGTCAAGATCTAATGATGTGTTCTGTTCCAATGAAAAACTTTTTAACTTGCGGTAGTTTTGTATTCCAAATTAAAAAAAAGGTGTCTTCATAACGAATGTGACCCTTTTTTGTAAACACTCTCAGTCGTAATTGGTTGATCACGAATGGTCATTGAAAGTTCATCAATAGATCAAACCACGCATCTCGAAGACGCAAACAATGACGTCAAATGCAATACTCTTGTGTTCCCAATTTAAAATAATCCTCTTGAAAACAAAGTAAATAATTTTTTCAAGAAATTTAAAAATGATATTGGTAGGTTACGGTAGGTCATGAAAGGTTTTTCAATTGGGCAATCGATACGTCTCAAAGACGCGAACAAACATATATATGTTCATTACAGTTGTATTTCAAATATTAAACAAGTTTTTCTTACATCAATAGGATAAACAAGATAATTTTTTAAATTTCTGAATCGGTATTGCTAAATCATAAGAGGTGATAGAAGGTACGTCAATATGTCATTCGACGTGTCTCGAAGATGCAAACAAACATAATAGATACAGTATCTACTGTAGTATTCCTAATACGAACAAAGTTTTTATCATATGAACAGAATACTCATATTTTTTTGAATCTTCATAAATTGTTGGTCATACAATTTTCAACAGTAGGTCAATCCATGCATCTTAACAACGTGAACCAAAACAAAGTTTTAATTTTTTTAAATTGCCAGCCTTAAGAGTTGGACATCATTAAGTCGAACAAGTTTAAAATCATATAATTTCCAATTCAATTACAGTCTTCACATTCTTTCCCATATGCCCTTTTTGCCCCCTTTTTGAAAGGATACCTCTTGTTTTCCCTGGTTTGAAGAAACTTACCCCTTCTATCGTTTGTTTTGCTCAAATGCGAACTGGATTAATAGAACCTATTAAGAAAATTTAGCTATTTTTGATTGAAAGTTTATTCTTTTTGTACGAAAATTGTACTATTTTGTTACAAAGTAATCTTTTTCGGTCGAAAATGTCACCTCTTTGTTAACAATTCGCATTTATTAGATAGGAATTGCATACTTTTGGATGGAAAATTTCCCTTTTATGGTGTATAAAAGTCATATTATTTTGTTGAGAATTCATTTTTCTTGGTTAAAAATGATCTTTTTATTAAAAACTCAGCTGTTTAAAGAAAATGGTCTTTTTCGCATGGAAGTTCAAGTATTTCGTTAAAAATCATTTTCTTTTCTTGAAAATTTATCTTCCCTACTAAAAATAATTTATTTGTTGAAAATTCAACTTTGCAGGCTGATAATTCAACTGTCTTTCAAAATATTCGGTTGGTAATGCAACTATATTGTTAAAAATCTATCTATCTTCGTTGAAAATGATATTTTTTGTTGAAAATTCAACTATCTCTTCAGAAAATGCGTCTTCTTGCCTTCAATATTCAACTATTTTATTGAAAACCCAACTGGTCTTGGTTGAGGCTGATTGTCTTTCAGTTAAAAATTTCACCGTTTAGCTAACAATTTAATTATTATGTTCAAGTCATCTTTCTTGGTTGAAAGTTCCATTGTTTTGTTGAACATCTGATTGAGAATTCATCTTTTGGAGTTGAAAAGTAATCTCTTTCGGTTCGAAATTCATCTTTCTCAGTTGGAAATGAACTTTTTTTGTTGAAAATTTAACTTTCTTCTAAAAAATTTGCGTTTTTGCTTGAAAATTCAACTATTTTGTTGAAAATTTGCCTCGTGTGATTGAAAGTTGAACTATTCCGTTGTAAATGCAACTATTTTGCTGAAAATTCGTCTTTCATCTTTGAAAATTGTCTTGTTTGGTACAAAATTCAACTTTTGAGGTTCTCGGCTTGATAATTTCAATATTTTGTTTAAGTCTAGTCTTTTTTTTTTGAAAATTCGTCTGTTTTGATTAAAATTTCAAATGTTTGGTTGTGAATGCAACTTTTTGAATGAAAATTCATCTTTCTTCATTGAAAATTATCTTTTTAGTGGAAACGTCAACTTTTTATGTTCATAATTGAACTGTCTCTCAACAAATTTGTCGTTTTGGTTTGAAAATTCAACTATTTGGTTGAAGTTTAATCTTTTTTGTTTGAAAATTCGTAAATTTCTATTAAAATGTCAACTATTTGGTTGTGAATTGAAATATTCGGTTGGAAGTTATATTTCTTCATTGAAAATTATCTTTTTGTTAAAAATTCAACCTTCAGGTTGAATTGTCTTGTCAACTGTCTTCTAAAAAAATAGCCTTTTTGCTTAAAAATTGAACTATTCAGTTAAAAATTCAACTATTTTGTTAAAAATTTGTCTCTTGTGATGAAAGTAGAACTATTTGGTTGTCTATGCCATTGTATTGTTGAAAAGTTATCTTCCTTCCTTAAAAAATATCTTTTTGGTTGAAAATTCCACTTTTGAGGCAGAAATTCAACTATCTCTTGAAACATTCGTCTTTTTACCTCGGAAATTCCACTGTTTGGTTGAATACCAAACTATTTTCAATTGAATAATAATCCTTCTTGGTTGAAAATGCAACTGCTTGGTTTCCAATTTTTCTTTTTATGTTGAAAATTCAACTGTTCTCGTAGAAAATTCAATTGTTTGGTTAAAATTGAACTTTTTTGTTGAAAATTCATTTTTTGTGTGAAAAATTCAACTATTCTGCTAGAAAATCCTTCTTTTTGGGTTGAACATTCAACAATTCACATTTTGTTGTTCGAAGTTCATCTTTTCTGAATGAAGATTCATCTTTTCAGGTTAAAAACTTAACTATTTGGCTAGAACTTCAATCACCTTAATAAAAATTAGTTTCTTTGTCTCAAAATTTCTATACTATCTGGTACTAAATGCATCAGTTTGGTTTAGAATTATTTTTGATTTTCAAATTCATCTATTTTATTGAGGATTATTCTTTTGCATTCAAAAGTTAGCCTTTGTCTAACTCGTTCCATATTGAATTGAATATTGTATCTATACTAATTTTATTCAAAAGAACTTATTCCCCTATTAATCTTCTATTTGCGTAAACACTCACCCGATTCCCATTGTTTTAGTAACATTCTGGAATGTTTTTTCTGAATCATTGAAAAATGAACAATTTCATATTGAAATTATACAGTCTCAAATATAAAGCCCTAATTGCTGAGTAATTTTAAGACCAAAATGCTTGAAATGAATTTTCCTGAAGTTCAAAATTGAAGTTAATGAGAAACTTTTCTATATCCCAGATCCAGAATCCTTCACGGTGAATTTCTATTGTAAAAGAATTGTTGTTACTTTGAAGTTTCGTGAATTTCTCAAAATTGGTCAAATATAGTCTTTGAACAAAATTGTAACTAATGAAGTTATTGTCAATTCCTCAAATATAACACTAAAAACTTATGTGTGTCAATCGGTTTGGTAGGTTTGTCTGTGTCCCTTGACAAATGTGAAAAATTCTATTTTTTTTTTGGTTTTCTAGAGTAAAAATTTTACAGTTTTGACATTTACAAAATTCGTATAGTTTTCCATTTTATGGCTCTCAGCCAAGTTTTATTAAGGTAGGTTAAGAATTGCGCCGCGAATCTAATTATTATTATTATTATACCATTAAGCCATTTCCCTTTCGGGGTAGGCGTGACTTGCTCGGTTGGGGAATAGTAAACAGGTGAATAGGTATAGAGTAGGTTGGTATATGGGCATAAGGTATATAGGAGTTTTATAGGTGTTAGGGATAGGTGTTTTAGATCGATCTGGAATTCTCGTGTCATTTATTTAGATGACACGTTCATTCCTCAACACTGCTCCGACCCAGGTTGCTGATCAATCTCTCTAGCGATCACCCCAAGTGAGGAACCTCACAAAATTGTTATGTATGGTTCCCCACTTGGGCCCATTAGTATCCAAAGTCTCTGTTTCAGGCGCCATTCACACTATTGTCACTCTGTTTACAAACTATTTGTCGCCACACATTTCTGTCCTGGCATACTACTCTAGCTTCCTTCACGTCCATGCATTTCTTCACGCAAGCTCTTCTGTTCCTATGGCTTCTTACGTCTCTTCGGATTAATGTCTCATTCACAGATTCTGACCATTCTTTCGGCGGTCTACCTCTGGGCATTCTACCATTTACTTTACCTTTATACACTTGCTTCGTCAGTCGTTCATCTTTCATTCTTTCAAGATGTCCGAACCACCTTAGCTGATTTCTTTCCCATATGTCAACTAGTGTCTCTTGTGTACCACATTCTTTGAGGATTGTCTCATTTCTGACTTTGTCCATCAGTGTTTTCCCGCATATTATGCGGAGAGGTTTCATGCCGATCGCGTTGATTTTGCTCCTGTCCTTTTCTTGACAGGTCCATGTCTCGCTACCGTATAGTACAGTTGGTACGAAGATAGAGTTATGTATGGCCATTTTAGCTTTTTTTGATATGTTTTTATTTCTGAGGATGGATCCTGCTCTACCGATAACCTGCTTACCCTTATTTATGCGCCTATCTAACTCCCCATCTATTTTTCCGTCGCTAGTGAATAGGCTACCCAGATATACGTACTTGTCAACTTGTTCTAATCCCTCACCATTTAGGACAATGTTGCACATTGTTTTCTCGCTTTTTTCCATAGTTCTCTCAAGAAAATAGAATAATGGAATTTTTATTTTGTTTTTTATTGTACTTGGCGGCGATTAGCCACGGCAATGATGATTCCATCATTAACGCTTTGAAATTTTATCTTAATCAAGTCTGATTTCTATTATAGTCCAAACTAACTTCATTTATCAGCAAGGTAATATATTAGAGTGATAAAGATTAAAAATTGAATGGTATGGAGCAGGTTTGAATAACAGTAAAGTGATAAAATTTTTTTATCAAATCGAGAATCACCACCCAGCTACTGCCGTCAGTCTTATGTTTGACCATTTTTCTTATATAATCACTCGATTTTGCGTCGCTTATCACTGGCTGAAGGCGAAGATTCTTCATTATTATGTAAACGCGGCTGCCGGTAAATATGAGCAAATCTTCGAAATAATTCTGGTGTCATTGGAACATTCTCATTGTTTTCTGTGTGTACTATTATCTGTTGCTGATTTCTATCATATACTGGACGAATAAAACCATTGACGCGTACTCCAATTATGTATTCCAAATTACGAGTCACTACAAGTGGAGGCAAAAATCCTTGGATTATTGGTTCAAGGTTATCATTTAGATTAGCATAATAATGGATATCAGGGTATCCATCCATCCTTTCAGGAGATACATCGCGCGATGATGAACTTAATTCTGCAAGATGAAATAGACATAGATACATTTACTTTTTTGTATGTTGATATGGTCGATTAGGTATAAATGATTATATTTTGGGTTTCTACCCTACCGGGAAATCGAGAATAACGGGAATTCAGTTTAACGGAAAAAATCGGCAAAATTAGCAGTTGATCATTTCTCTGGTTTTTAAAACAGTCAGTCAGTCCTTCTAATGGTAAATTTCATGATGATTTCAGTCAAATTCATAATTATTTGATAATTGTTATGATTTTTTTCGAAACAAATTTAATAAATAAACGCATTTTTCAGGCATTTGTCGACGAAATGATTCGTTTGTTCAATTTTTGGATCAGAGGAAGCTCAAAAAGTGACCAATTGTCCTGTTATTATTGAGCACTATGAACGTCAAATAGAAAAAATGTTTATTTATTCAAAAAATTGAAAGACTTAATCAAAAAACGGGACATAAAGGCCAGAAAGGATACAAAAAAACACACACAGGGAAAAGATTATAAACATTTATAAACTCCTTTAAATCCAGAATATTTATCGTCATTCACAATTGTTTTATTCTCTAACATCATTAGAATTATTTGTATAATTCACATATTCGGTGCGACATATTACTCACCAAAATTTTTAGCTCTATTTCAATGTCTACACAAAAAGCAACTTAATTTCTTAGGGAATACTAAAAATATTTCGATTTAAGTACATAAAATGAATATATTGTAATTGAACGTGTACTTTAAATTATATACATACATGATATTATATGATTAAATTTACCAATAGAATTGAGAACAATCGCAAAGCAGAAGAGAATTGTTCCAATCGTGATCCTCATTCTCTCTCTCTACATTAATCTTACGAGTTTCTTGTGAAAAATGAATCACAAGATGTTTCATAAAAGTATATTTGATACTCATTGCTATTTTATTCCATGTAGAGCTAATTTTTCAGATTTTCGTATTTCATAAATAATTTTTTTATTGCGTTGTGAAAGAATCAACAGAACATTGCTCAGCCTATAATAATTTACTCATGTGTAATAAGCAGTATAATTTATACTCTTGTTATTAATCAGCGAATCTAAATTTCATAAAATCTCGTTATTAGTTCTTCAAAAAAAATGTTAAAACTTACAAAAAATATTTATCTTAACCATTCATTTTCAATTGATTTTTGTCTTTCTATCGCTTGTTACCAATTTTTGAAAAATGGTTGAGTTTTAATAAATGATCAATTATGATTCGATAAGAACATTCTCCACAACTCCACTATTTCCCATTTAAAAACTCAATTTTTCTATGTCTAAAATATCATAAAATACTTTGTTCCAGAGACCTAATTTTTGGCCCAAAAACCTTCAAAAAATCATTCAATTCAAATTTGTATAATTCATCTGCAGCGGGTACAAATTTTAGCTGATTATTTTTTACAGATATGTACGATACAATTTTAATTAGACGATATTGTGGTAAGAAAATTATCCTTGAAGTGATAAAAATGTATGTTCTGAGGAAGTTATGTGAAAAATATGGTAAATGGTAGTAACTTAAAAAATGTTTTCACATAGTTATGGTTATATTTATCATAACTAGTTGAATCGATACATAACAATGTAAATGTATATAATAATAATAATAATAATTCTTTGTCTAACTCTTCAGAATAATTCTTTCGATATATTGGGCTGTGCCCGCAACAGAATTGCTGTTGATTCAACCAAACATATTGTTGGTTTAAAAAAACGTTTTCCTGTAAAAACAAAAATTTAATTATAAAAAATGCTTGTTGTACAAATAACATCAAAATTGTTTTTTTTTTCGGACCATTTTTCTCAGTATACATTCTTCATTTTTTGAATTACTCGCGTGTGGGTTGCTCCCTGGCTGTCGACGAAGATCCTGGATTATTATGTAAATTAGGGCGGCGGTAGAAGTTATGAAGTAGGTGAATTAATCTTGGTGTCATCAGAATGTTTTCGTTGTTTTCTGTGCGTATTATAATCTTTCGCCGATAGCGATCATATATTGGACGTATAAAACCATATATGCGTACTCCAATTATGTATTCAAAGTTGCAAGTTAGTACTAAAGGAGGCAAAATTCCTTGGATTATTGGTTCAAGATTACCATCTAGATTTGAGTAATAATGAATATTCGGATAGTTATCAAACCTTTCAGGAGATATATTTCTCGATGATGAAATTAATTCTGCAAGAAGAAATACAAATGGATAAATTTACAATTTTTAATTGATGTGGTCGGTTAGGTATAAATAACACAGCCACACACACACACACAAATTCTTTTTTCGGGCCTGGAGGTCAGACCATGTTGACTGTATGTTTTTTGGGTCGCTGAATCCAAATCCGAGGTCCAAAAACCCCCAGCACGTCAGGGTTCTTGAATAACCTCATAATACCTCATACATTTTTTTCCCAAGTCTGGGGGTCAGACCATGTTTATTATATGTTGTTGGGCTCGCTGAATCCGAATCTGACGTGATGGGGTTTTTTGGACCTCGGATTCGGATTCAGCGATCCAAAAAACATATAGTAAACATGGACTGACCTCCATGCCCGAAAAACAATTTTTTTTGTGTGGCTGTGTAATTATATTCTGGGTGTCTACCTGACCAGGGATTCAAGAAAACCAGGAATTTTGTTCAACAGAAAAAGCCGGGAAATAAGCAGTCCACGACTCGTCCTCTCGCCTGCTTCATTACGAGATTGTGCGTATGGTCTGGCCCTCGTGGGTCTATGAATTAATTGATACTCGACAAACTGTTTTCTGAATGATTTTCCGACTTTCCGGTCCGATCCACATTCGAAATTTATTTGCTGGGTGCAGAAAAATGACGTTCCTCACACACTACATACTAAGGAAAATACTTATTTGGTAACAGTGCGCTAATGGTGAGGAATCGCCTGCCGTCATCAGGGGGGGTGCACAAGGGTCAGACTTGTATGATACGTACTGTGCGTACGATCTCTTTCTGAAACAGGTATGAGGACGAGTCGTGGATCGCCCGAGCAAATGACTGGATATTTGATTCAGAGACCGAGATTTTACTCTCAAGTGCACTAATACCCTGGGACCGCGATTTATCAGGAGTTTCGGGCTTGGCCCCAATGTCCTTCACGGTACATCGCGGCTCTTCGAACGGTCCTTCTTCTCCTTCTTGCTTGTGGCTTCTCATAGTGCCAAACCGTAAACGGCGCAACAGCGCTGACCTAGCAGGCACCTCTCTTTCGCCCCCTTGGACCAACTCACCTGATATATCAGGTTCCGGTAAATCGCGGTCGCATTGTATGCAAGTTAAAAGTGGATCTATGTATTTGATTACTCTAGTTCTGAGTTGGATCAGTGTGTTTTCTAAAAGAATGATAATTTCAACAAGGAAAGACCACCAATTGTGAATTTTATTTTTAGTTTATTAATTATAAACGAGGTTTCTTAAACAAGAAATAGTGGTAAAATTCCGTAAAAAAAATATATTAAAAATTATTCTTTGTATAATTTTTGAAGAAAATGGAAGGAAATTATGTTTGTAAACATTTTAGTAAAGAAAAAAGTGCAACTGCCTCAGCTACCGGATGTACGGAAGTGTTTTTTGCCAAACTCCACATGACCTGCGGCGAATATTTCAGTCTTTTTTCTCGAAAACGACGAAAAGGCGCATATAATACTCAGTTTATGAGCTTTCATTAAGAAAATTTGAACCGAAACTAAAATTCAGAGTTTGTCGCCCGCAAGCATGCGGCAATTTAAGTTTAAATTATTAAAAAAGATTTTCCTCCCTGCGCCCTCCTCGATCCACCACGAACGCGCTTCGTTTCATGTAAATCTACTAATGTACAGTTGTTTCAGAGTTTCAATAAAGGAGACGGATCATCTTCGGAGACGTGGCGGCGAAGGCAGAGTCCCGCGTTCCAAATCTCGCTCTCGCCACAAATCCGACGAATCGGCATTCGTCCCTTCCACCAGGCCCGCAGCGGCACAACCGAGCTAGATTTCCCCCTCTATCTCAATTCC
>CAKNXH010064151.1:0-51711 GCA_932178445.1 Andricus quercusramuli
ACCGTTACGCTGTAGCGTAATGTTTGCGTTCGGCCGGTCCGCCAGGGAAGTTTTCTAAAAAATATTGTCAATAGTAAATATCTTATGTAACATAAGTTATAAGAAATGTACGAAATTCTAGTATTCTTAAATATGAATGCGTATTGAAATGAGAGCCGCTAGTAATATCTGCAACCGGGATTTGCGAGAATTCTAAAAGACTATACTAAAAACGCCCAAAAGTTTCCGAGCGGTTCCGTCTATAGCCGAGTACGCGACGACCAGGCCAGCAGACCGACTGCATCCGACTCGTAACCTGTGATTTCCCGCCAAAAGTTTCAATTAGACGCGTTTGTAGTACAAAAATGTTTGTAACTAATGTAGTATTCATTGAAGATTAAACAAATTTTAATTCGGAAATTATCAATAAAAAACTGCGAAACTTAATTTTTTACATTTTTATAAATTGAACAGTTCAAAGATTTCTGGTAAAAAAATATCAATCCACGCTATTGTTTTAAATGATCTAAATTAAAACTAATCCTCCATTTCAATTCTCATTAATTAAAATGTTGAAAAATGAAACATGTCCCTCTCCCAACTCAATAAAAACGTTCAAAACCAAAAAGTGTCTCTTCCTATTTAGAAAAACTTGAAAACACAAATTTCCTCCCAGTTCTTTAAGAATCATAAAAATAACAAAATGTCCCTCTTTTAATCCAGAATGAATTGAAAATCCAAATTCCATCCCCTCATACTCAATAAAAATGTATTTGTTAAATTATCCTCCTCCTATTCAGAAAAAAAATCTTTCCTCAAACACAATAAAAATCTTGAAAAGAAAAAACCGCCTTAAAAGTTTAAATTTTTACCATTCAAGGCTTCCTGTTTCAAACAATTCAGTTTCAAATTCTTTAGTTTTGAATATTTGATTTATAATTTCTCCTTTTGAAATTTTTGTGATTGAAAAATGTCTAACTGAATGGGTTAAAAATTGAATATTTTAGACTGAGACAATATTTGGATAGGATTCTAAATTGAATAAAAGTGTGTAATTATGAATATATTAATTTTAAGTTTTCACATTGAAAATAATTTATGAAGAACAGACTTAGAATCGTATTGTGAAATAATTATTGTATAATTTTTAACACTCGAACTACAGTTCAATTTTAAAATCATTAATTAATTTATATTTATAGTTGATCAACCTAAAACATTTTTATAAACAATTTTTAATTTCTAACACTTTTAATTTTTTATTCTTAAAGCCTTCAAAACTGAATTTTTAAAAATTTTCAATTAAAAATTTTCAATTAAAAATTTTCGCTTAAAAATGAAGGCATAAAATGGAAGAATTGCAAAGTAAAAGATTTTAGAATTAAGCGTTATAAACTGAATGATGAAGTAATTGAAACAGTTAACAACAACTGAACTTAATATTCAAAAAAAGTTGAAATCGATTTTTTTTTAAATTGAATTACATCATGTGATATGGTATTTCTGATATTCCAAGTAATTTCATAAATGCTTATTCTAAGAATTTGTAAAATTCCCTGTGAAAAAATAAATTCACTGTCATTTGTCGGGTTTTCCCGGTATCAAAAAATGCCTGGTCATTTCTTGGTTTTCGGTCCAGCGGCCACCCCGTAAGTGATAAGTTCACAATGCTTTGAATTTGAAGATACTATGAAAATAATTTTAAAAAAGTTATAAAAAAAGAGGAAGCTCATTTTTCTTTCAGGCTCAAGAGGGTTATAATCCAATATGTCAAAGGTATTTTTCGTTAAAAGTTGGATTTTTTTTAGTAGTTATTATAATTTTTCTAAAAGCTTGTACCATTAAGAAAGCTCTTGTCCTTCTATAAAGTTACTTCCATAAATTAGGGAACATCATTATTTGATTTTAAATATAAAAATTTTAATAAAACTAAACTAAAACTAATAAAACTTTTAATAAACTTAAGTAATTTCAATATAACCATCCACAGATATGCTTAACGATAGGGCTTTTTTAGGTATTATGTAATACTTTGAAGGGATGTAGGATTACAATTGCTATACAAATTACGATATAATTAAAACTTGAGTGGCTCCTCATTCAGGAAAATTATACCTTGAAAAAATCTATAGATACCTGGAAAAAAACTGGGATTGTCAACAAATTTTTTAAACAGAATTTGAGTAGACGCCCTGAGATAATTCTAAAGATAATATTTTTTAATATTTGTATTGATATGTTTCAACATATAAAATACTGACAAAATATACTTAATAATAGTATAAACTTCTGTGCTACTGTCTCAAATGAGCTGATAATTACTTTTAAATTTTCAAAAAAAAGTCGCTGCCTGAATTCACTTCCTTATTACGCTGCTTTTAATTTTGTGTCTGAAATTTTGAAATAATTCTCAAGCAATCTTTCAATTCAGTTCTTAAGTTTCTGAAACCAAATTTTGCATGCAAATGTTCGTTGCGTTAATAGTTTATTTATTTAATTATAGTTTATATGCATATAAATGATCAATATAAATATATAATAAAGTCTGGGGCACCTGAAATTTTTGACCCAGCACTATCAGTTTCTCACAAGTAGCGATACGTTTCACTGGTTAGTATATAAGGGCAGAAAGAATCATAAGTCGCAGCGTAATGCGTGCGATTTATAGATATAAGATAGGTTTATATATGCGTATAGGTGTTAATATAGGATTCGTAAACAAACCACACTGTAGTCAGCGAGCGTCGTCAAAGCATACACAAATATATATATATATATATATATATATATATATATATATATATATAAAGATGTATTTGTAGCCCATGTAATAGTGTGCGTTCATACACTTCCACCCGTCTTTCTTTTTGCCATGCGCCAGCGTGAAATACAAGATCACGTGACCCCCATTTTTCGTATAGTGGTTTAGAAAGATTGCAAAGCGTTTGTTTCGCTTCTTTCAAAGCACTATGCCAATTTTCGTTATTTTGTGTGTGTAAGAGTCTAATATTCTTACGATTTATTCCAATCAGAAATATCAGTCTGCATTTTCATAGTCACTATTCGACTTTTTCTAACCGTACCTCGATTATCCCTAAATTCGTATATTTTATTTCAATTATGAATATGCATGCGATAAAAGAAATATTAATACCAAAAGTCTCTCCGTGGATGAAGAAGTTGGATCTTGAACGAAAACTGCGAGTTCAACGACGTTTCATAGAAATTTGGAGGCTGCTTACCAGGAGCAGCTGCATGAAAAATCACAGCATTATGAAACTTAATTTCCATTTTATTATTTTAGAGAAGCGTTTGCGGAGATAACGCCGTGAAATATCTTTAAGATATCACCGGGATCTAAAAAGTGGTGTCTTATTCTTAAAACTGGTTGGTTTCAAAGTGTCATTTTTATTTCTAATTCCATGAGCTTCGAACGTACAACTTTTTAAGGAAGTAATACATCACATAATTATGTGCATAATTACTTCACAACTAATACAATGCATTTACAAAGTTACTTTTTGCAATAAGTACAAAGTAGATTATAAGAAAAAAATCTTTATACTTGGAGATATCTATATGAACGTGACGTTTGGAGAAAAAAGAATAGCAATGAAAAATAAAATTAATATAAAATTTTGTATTATTCATAAGACGTATTTAAAGATGGTACCGAATAAAATATGTACTGCAAAGTAACTAAAAATCGTTGTTCAATACTTTCTGCCACTAGAATTGCACAGCTCCGGAATCCATAAAGTATTCAGCAAAGGCATCTCTTACTCTTATGGGATTCAAAGCATTTTTCAAGTTCTCATCATTATCGGTCCACGGAATACTCTGCAGACCTGAGCGAAAAAAAATTATGTCAGATTTAAAAATTTTGGAATTTCGACTCCAGATTAGAAATAAGCGCCCCAGCAAACACCCACAAACGGGCAGAAGATCACAAATTTGAATTTCTACAAATAATTCGGCCGTGAAAGGTTTAAAACAGCTATATTGGATTAAAGAAATCTCGCGAGATTTGAAGAAATTTTAGTGCATTTTGAGGAATTTACAAATAGTTTACAGGATATCACAGTTTCCCTGGCGGACCGGCCGAACGGAAAGGATACGCTACAGCGTATCCTTACATCGTATCCTCTCCGTATCATGCCAGAAAACTCATTAAAAAAGAAAGATGAACATTTCACTTGTTGAAATTCGGATTCTACGTGAAATTTTGCGTTAAAAGGTCACAGAGTAATCACAATAGTTTTTCTTGCAACATTAAAAACTTTAAAAAAATATAATACTTATCGATAACGTGGGCTGAAGGCGACTTCAAGCGCATCCATAATCGCGTAAGTAGTATATTGCGCGCGGAGTTTAGAAATAAAATTAAAAATTGCAAATGTGGCAAATAAATTTGAATGAATATAATAAATAATGAAATTAATGTTCAAAAAGGTGGCGATGTTTCAAATTAGCAGGTAGATTGTAAAAAGTTTGTCGGAGTCGTAGAATTTTAATTTTTTACATTTTACTGGATCCGACTTTCTCGACTGCGGTAACATATGAGATAATGAAAGCCAAACAAACGCACGATATAAAAAAAGTTAAAAGAAGAGAAACGTTGCTTTTTGTTCTTTTTGAAAGACCGACAAGAATATCATAACAACTTTTTGAATTTTCTTGAAAATCGAAAATTCAAATTCTTTTATCATTGGTTCTGGCTTTAATCACACAAAAAAATAATAAAAACTTCCATTTTGCGTTGAAACTATGCAAAATACGAAAAAAAGCTAATAAACAAAAATTGTTAAGTCAAAAAAGGTCTATAAATGTACTACATATTATAAATTTTTATAGGATTCGTAGTAGCGATGCACGAAAAGGCGACCTCTAGCGGCCACTACACGAGACTCCAACAGCTGGCTCGTTCTAGAGCCGGATGTGATTTAGTTGAAATAATTTTTTTTTTTATCTTTTATTATTGAATTACGGCATTTAACGTAGTTTCCAGTCCGCTCTTGCATTTCTGAAAGTTTGAGGCCGATATTTTATGTATAAAAAAAGTTCGAACGTTCAAAAAATTTCGATTTTCAGAAAAAAAATTTGACAATAGGCTCCCAGTTTTAATTTGCTCGGAAATAATTTTTAGTGAAGTTCCTACCGAAATAAAGTACTTTAACGTACTTTATTGTATTCTAATACATTTTCCAAAGTTCAGCTCGATATTTTATTTTTTTTAAAGTTCTCAGGTTCAAAAAAAAATTCAATGAACTGATAAAGTGAGGTCGGCAATATAGGTATTTCGATGTGTCATATGCCCTTAAGCGTATATTTCCGTATATTTCTAATAAATCATACATTTTGAAAGATTTTTTCCAACTACCTGCAAAGGGGAGAAAAAAAGTATCAAGTCGTTTTTGGAACATGTTATGATAAATTTAAAAATGATTATTAAAAAATGGACATTTGACAAAAACCGCAGGGGGGGGGGGGGGGTTCAAATCTTACACAAATCTAATACCTTCTCTGGATGAGAATGTAAAAATACAAATTTTCAAGTACCGTGAGCATTAATGATAGTTATTTTATTGTTTTAATGGTTAGAAATAGTATTGAGAACATGAAAACAATGAGATATTTTGAAAAAACACACGAGATAAAGAAGAAAATAAATAAGCAAAGTTTTGATGAGAATTTGCCCACTTATCGGGCTGATTTTTTCACTGTTAATGTAATTTTCACGAATAATACAAAAACTACACATCCTATCAAAAAGTGACCAATAACAAATTTGTAGATCTTTTTTGAGTGCACAAGTTTTGTTCAATCATCATTTGCCGTTACTTGCATAGTTTGACCGTAAAATTAAATTGTTGGATTCTTCATTATTTTCTGTGCAATAAAAATGTGAATTTTCAATTTTTCAAGAAAATTTAGAAGGTCGTTGTGATAAGCTTGTAGGGCTAGCAAAAAGAAACACTTTTTTATCATGACTTTTTCCATATCGTGCGTTGTCTAGCTCAAAATGTTAATTTCCGTTTGTTTTTTTGGATTTTGAAAATGCTATAGCTCGGACAATTTTACTTTTATCGAAAAAAGTCATCAGGATAAATTGTTCGAATTCACGTGTGCTATGGAGAGCCGTCAATAAAAATTTCAAATTTCGAAAAAAAATGGTCACAAAAATTTTAAAAATGCTCTAACTTTTTGAAATTTTGTCCAAAATAGCTGGCTGACGAACTCGTCCTTTCTTTTCACACCCTTATAAAGTGTGCCAAGGGGCAATCCAATCGGATAATTTCTTCAAATGTTACCGTGTTTATAGACTACAACGACGACAACGACGACAACGACAGACAGACACCGACGTAAAAACTATTTTTGCTGACTCATAAAACTCATAAAAACAAATACCTTCTCATTATGATGAGAATGTAACAATTGATAACAAATTTATTGCTCTTTCTCGGCTGAACAACATTTGCTCGCTTACTTTTATTCGTAGCTTGTATCGTTTTTTCAACAATTGAATTTTCCACCTTTGAATCTTATTTTTACAAATAAAAGAGAAACTACGCATCCTATACAAAAACGATATCAAAAGAATTTTAGAACCTTGTTGGTTGAATGACTTTGGTTGATTTATTCTTTTCCCGTAGCTTCTGTCCTTTTTCCGAAAATTCGATTTTTTTTATTTTTAATGCTATTTCTTACGATTAAAACGAAAACTACGAATCATATAAAAACTTATAATAGTACATTTATAGATCTTTTTTGGCTTAACAGTTTTTGTTTATTAGCTTTTTTCGTATTTTGCATAGTTTCAACGCAATATGGAATTTTTTATTATTTTTTTGAGTGATTAAAGCCAGAACCAATGGTAAACAAATTTGAATTTTCGATTTTCAAGAAAATTCAAAAAGTTGTTATGATAATCTTGTTGGTATTTCAAAAAGAACAAAAAGCAACCTCTTTCCTCCCTTTAACTTTTTTTTTTTATATCGTGCGTTTGTTTGGCTTTCATTATCTCGTATGTCACCGCAGTCGATAAAGTCGGATCCAGTAAAATGTAAAAAATTAAAATTGTATGACTCCGGCAAACTTTTTACAATCTACCTGCTAATTTGAAACATCGCCACCTTTTTTAACATTAATTTCATCATTTATTATATTCATTCAGATTTATTTCCCACATTTGCAATTTTGAATTTTATTTTTAAACTCCGCGCGCAACATACTACTTACGCGATTATGGATGCGCTTGCAGTCGCCTTCAGCCCACGTTATCGATAAGTATTATATTTTTTAAAAGTTTTTAATGTTGCAAGAAAAACTATTGCGATTACTCCGTGACCTTTTAACGCAAAATTTCACGTAGAATCCGAATTTCAACAAGTGAAATGTTAATCTTTCTTTTCTAATGAGTTTTTCTTGCATGATACGAAGAGTATACGATGTGGATACTATAACGATACGCTGGCGCTGTAGCGTATCAGTTTCGTTCGGCCGGTCCGCCAGGGATGACTATAAATTTATAGTCATTTAATAACACTCTACGAAATTTTAAGGAATTTGAAAAGATTTAAACTTGTAGAGACTTATTTTTGGATTTTCAGGAATTTAAAGTGATACTTGATAGTATTCTATGTATATCTTAATGATAATAACCATCTCGCCATCTCGCTGCACCCTTACGAAAATAAACTATTCGAAAACTATTGAAAAACTATTCAATCACTATTGGTCTCACTATTACAGTACTTATCACTCACTATTGGGTCACTATTCAGTAACTTTTGGCGCCCAATAGTAAGCGAATAGTGATTTGGCCTGAAAACGTGTTAAAAAAAAGGAGCGGGCTGACCACGAACACCTTTTCTACTTCGAGAAAATGGTTTCAAAGTTCGTGATGAGCACCGCTTTTTCAAGACTTGTAGTGTCTCTAGGAACTAGTAGATGGCTGTAGACATGGCAAATGCAGGTAAGTACTGATTTCCAGAATCTCTTTTCACCCCCTCACCCCCCTCGTTACAACTTCCATTTAACTCATAGTAAAGGATGCCTTCTCATGAAACGAAATTTAGACTTTCTAAACAATTGCACAGCGATTATTTATTAAAACACATCTTTTAATTTACGCCAAAAATTACAAATTGCATTATAGTACATAAATGATTTATCAGCGACGGAATCCACAGTCTTATTGAGCTACATGCTGGGTCTGACAAGATGACAATTATGGCATTTGCCCAGTAGAGGCTGCTTCAGCCGCGTCCGTGTGCGCTTACCAACTCATCAATACGAATCAATTGCAAAATAAATATCTCATTTTACAATTGATGTGTGCTTGTCTTTCGGTAATTTTGGGTTGATAAATTTGGTTGGACCATGACGCAATTTGAAAAAAATTTCCCGGAGGAAAATGATAGTAAACTGTTAATAAATATATATTTGGAAGGTTTCCAATAGAACTTTATGATTATATCTTCTATATATTGTTCGAAATATTTTTTTTTTCCAAAAAAATATGGAAAATTTCCCAACTTTTGCATTCAAAGTTTACTTTCCTGTCACATGCAACAAAGAAAAGTGCCAATGTTTCAAAATCATCTGGTGCCAATTTGACCCCATTTATTTATGTCATTTTCCAGAGTTAGAAGTGGTACCCCCAGAATTTGTAACCCCCATCATACGTAACATGAATTAATATTTATAACTAGCGCTCTTATTTTTGATACTAACGTCAAGGTATAAAAATCTACAAATGCATGAAAAAACATTTTATTTTCGAAGAACATTTTTCACTATATAGTTATAAAAAACAACACCAAATTTTTGTACATTTCACATAGTTGACCTAAAACGTATGCTAAGTGTGAGAAATTACTAAAAAATAATACGGCTGCGCAGCCCGCCAGTGTCATAAGATTTATCTGACCTGTGTCAGATGTGTGTGTATATTAGGGTGGTCCAAAAATTCATTGGAAAACGTTTTTTTTGAATTTTTATGGGGGCACCCCCCAAATTTGTTCGAATTCACCCAAAAATAAATCAATTTTTTTTTGTTTTGAACAAAAATGATATTTAGGGGTGGCGCAAGCCCCATGAAGTTTAACATGTTCATCAATGTTAACAATAGTGATTGTTTAAACCATTTATTATAATTATTAATAATATTATATTTGAATAATGCTATAAAGATGCGGATTTTTTTATAATTTCTGGCTTTTTGTCCAATTTTCATCTGTAGTGAAGTAATAATAAATTCCAGTTAACAAAATAATTGTTTAAACAATGTATTATAAGTATTAATAATATTATATTTGAATAATGCTGCAAAGATGCGTTTTTTTCCTTTAATTTCGGCTTTTTTGTCCACTTTTCATTCGGAGTGAAGTAATAATGAATTCAAGTTAACAAACTTATTGTGTAAACAATTTATTATACTTATTAATAATATTATAATTGAATAATGCTAGAAAGATGCGTTTTTTTTAAATTTTTGGCTTTTTGTTTAATTTTCATTTGGAGTGAAGTGATAATGAATTCAAGTTAACAAAATAATTGTTTAAACAATTCATCATCATTATTTATAATATTCTCTTCGCTTAATCGGTAGAATGCTGCGGTTTTTTCTCAAATTTTCAACTGTTTGTTCATTTTTTATTAGGTGCGACTTAATAATTAATTAGATTTAGCAAAAATAATTGTTTAAGCAAATTATTATTGTTTATGACTATCTTCATCTATATCGATTGCGCCTGATAGTTGCGGTTTTTGGCAATTTTTACCTTTCTGTCCTTTTTTCACTTAGTGAGGTAATATAATTAATTAAAGTTAACAGAAAAGTTGTTTGAACAATTTAATATTGTTTATAACTATCCTTTCTCAGATAAGTGCTAGAAAGTGGGGTTTTTTTCTAAAATCTTTCACTCTGCATCGCCTTTTTATTTATGAACAAGTAATAAGTCAACCACAACAAAAATGATTTTTCGAAAGGTATTGTTGTTTTAAGTGAATTTTTTTTGCTCTTTCCAAATGCTTAAAAGAATTAATTTAAAGAAAAAAAAGCTATTTTACACAAGAGGCAAAAACAAAGAATTTTAAATGTCTGTTTTATTTCAGAAAAATATATATTCACGAAAAGGAAAGAGATTATTTAAAATATAGTTTTATCTAATGTTTATTCATTAATTGTTAGTAATTAAGCAGGCGAAACAAAGTGAAAGATTTGAGAAAAAACCGCCACTTTCCAGCACTTATATAAGAAAAGATAGTTATAAACAATATGAAATTCTTTGAACATTTGTTTTGTTAACTTTATTTAATTATAATCTCACTAAGTGGAAAAAGAACAGAAAGGTAAAAATTGTCCAAAAACCGCAACTATCAGTTTAAACAATTATTTTTGCTGAATCTGATTAATTATTAAATCACGCTTGATAAAAATAAACAAACAGTTGAAAATTTCAGAAAAAACCACAACATTCTACCAATTAAGCGAATAGAATATTATTAACAATGATAATAAATTGATAAACAATTATTTTGTTAACTTCAATTCATTATCACTTCACCCCAAATGAAAATCGGACAAAAAGCCAGAAATTAAAAAAAAAACGCATCTTTCTAGCATTATTCAAATATAATGTTATTAATAATTATAATAAATTGTTTAACAATTATTATGTTAACTTGAATTTATTATTACTTCACTACAGATGAAAACTGGACAAAAAGCCAGACATTTCAACAAATCCGCATCTTTCTAGCATTATTCAAATATAATATTATTTATAATTATGATAAATTTTTTAAACAATCACTATTGTTAACATTAATGAACTATCACTTTCCTCTAATTGAAAATTGGACAACAAATGGAAAATTGGTGAAAAAACCGCGTCTTTCTAACTCCATTCTGTGAGAAAATTGCTAAAAACAATAATAAATTGTTTAAACAATTCATGAAAATATCTCATTTTCAGTATAAAGTAATGTTTTATGTACTGCAAACAATCGCATTTTAAAAACTGCAAAAAAATCATAATTAGCGCCAAAAACTCGCAAAACCCATTTTTTCACTTATGGGGTTTCTTTGGGACCCTATGAAACACACTTATGGTGTTGGTTTTTGAAAATTGATATTTTATTCGTATTCTATGGCTAATTGTGAAGAGAAATGTTGAGTTTCAACTCGATTGAGATAATATTGAGGATTCTGAATAAGATTTACAAAAACGTCTTTTTTTCTTATGGGAAATACATGTTAAGCTTCATGGGGCGTGCGCCACCCCTAAATATCATTTTGTTTCCAAACAAAAAAAAATGGATTTTTTTTTGGGTGGATTCCAACAAATTTGGGGGGTGTCCCCATACAATTTAAAAAAAATTTTTTTTGGATCACCCTAGTGTATATACATACATACACATAGATACATACAAACATGCATATGTACATAAACCCACGCATATGTATATTTCGGTGATCCAAAAATGCATTGCACAATTTTTTTTCACCCTAGGGGGCAAGTCCCCCCAGCCCCCCCAAAAAAAGTTTCCATTTCCAGAAAAAAAAAATCCCTAATTTTTTTTTCGAAATTTGAATATTAACACGTGCCACCGGGCACTTCAAAATCCCATTCAATTAACATGGGGAAATTTTGGATTTTCGAAAATTTGAACTCATACTTCGGGGTTTGATCGAAACGTGCCAAAGTTTTTAGGGAATGAAGAGGAGTACCTATGAAATGAAATTATACTAATAACTTTTATTTTCAACCCACACTGACCTCCTCCCCCCCACAGCGCCCCAATATGACCCAAAATAAAAAAATTCATTTTTACGTATTATTGTTACTTTTTAGCAAGTTCCGTCGTCTTTTTCATACAAATAAGTACTAATGGACAATTTAAATATTTTCCGTGACTCTTTAAACAATTTTTAATTGTTTACACAAATGTAACTTATATAAATAATTATTTATTCCCAAAAAATGTAAAAAATAATCGTATTTTCTGATTGAAGTGTAAAATTTTGTCATTGTTTGGAGTAGTAATTTTGTTTAAAAACATTATGTAATTACTTAAACAATTACTTATTGTTTATTCTCAAAATTCCCAAATATTGACCCAGAGATGTCCAGTTTTTTCTCAAATTTGTATCCTATGCTGCTTTTTGTTAAATAATTATATAATTTTGATACATTTCTTTTAATGTTCAATAAATTTCTATTTCTTGAAGCAATTTTGATTTGCTTAAGGCCATGTAACGAGAGGGTCACGTGAGCAAGCTAGTCCTCAAATTTGCAATGTAAACTTATGTCCAAAAGAAATAAGATATCGCGCTCAAAGTTTGGGAAATGAAAGAGGAGACAATAATGTTTACGGCTCTGGTCTTTTCTGGTGGAGGTTTTGAAAAAAAAAATTCCGAATAAAATAAAACTGGAAGCTATATCGATACTTTCCCATGTCAACTTACCTCCGCACGGAAGAAGATATCGTACTGAAAATTTAGCACGCTAAGTAGAAGGCTCGAAGGAAGGCGGCTCTGGTCCTAAATATTTGGAATTGTGAAAAAAGTTTTGTACTAATTTGGAGAAATACCGACCGTGCTCCAGAACACTACAAGAAGTTTTCCATTTTGTGCGTGTCTGAAATACGTATCAGCTGTTTCAGAGCAGCACTATCGCAGCAAGCAACTTCGCACTTCCACGGGTCTGTGGGTAAAACAGATTGCATGATACTGAAGCGGAAATGCATCGGTCAATATTTATAATTTTCATAAATAAACTTTTTTCGTCCCTCAACTCTGTGCCTTGCCACAAATGGTCATTCACTATTTTTTAATATTTTCGGAAAATTTTTCCGCGATATTCAAACTTTTATTTTTAAATATGGGTGAAAAATATTTATCTCAGGACTGACTCGATCAGCTGTTATACTCATTGCATGGCCTTAAGCAGTTTTTTGTCCTTCAATTGTTTTCCGGTGGCGCCTCTGCTGCAGGTCTATAAAACAAAAATTTATTTTAGTGTGCAGCTTGCATTAAGGCGTTGGCAGTACGAATGTGAGCTAAGAGCGTCCTTACTCACCCTCCTTGTTTTAGGTTTTCCATCCTTTACTTCGCTTTCTGAACGTTATTTAATTTCGCCCTTATGGCCTCCAAAATCACCTTCTTTGGGTTCTCCAGACCAGGAAATCGGCCGCTTACGTAACCTGCGAATAAAATGATTAAATATTAAACATTACATCTTGCATTCATGTTAAAACACATTTATACATATAACAACATCATTATTATTACTTAATATGGCGTCCACTTTGTCTCCGTCCAACTTGGAAAGAGCTGAAATCCCCTTCCGTTTGTGGATATTACATATTGACCCCGTGACAGATGACCTCTCCATCGTCTCTCTGTCGAAGAAGTAGGTCATCATACCGTTCATCATCCGCTTCGCATTAAAGGCAGACCAATTTCTGGTCGCTGCAGAAGGAACTGCTACCAGCGGCGTAATTTCCCTGGCGGACCGAACGAACGGAGCGGATACGCTACAGCGTATCCTTATAGTATCCACATCGTATCCTCTCCGTATCATGCAAGAAAAACTCATTAAAAAAGGAAGATGAACATTTCACTTGTTAAAATTCGGATTCTACGTGAAACTTTGCGTTAAAAGGTCGCGAAGTAATCGCAATAGTTTTTCTTGCAACATTAAAAGCTTTAAAAAATATAATACTTATCGATAACGTGGGCTGAAGGCGACTTCAAACGCATCGTCGACGGATAAAGCCTATGAACTGCTACTGAATGACGATGCGTTTGAAGTCGCCTTCAGCGCACTTCATCGATAAGTATTATATTTATTAAAAGTTTTTAATGTTGTAAGAAAAACTATTGCGATTACTCTGTGACCTTTTAACTCAAAATTTCACGTAGAATCCGAATTTCAGCAAGTGAAATGTTAATCTTTCTTTTTTAATGAGTTTTTCTTCCATGATACGGAGAGGATACGATGTGGATACTTAAGGATACGCTGTAGCGGATCCGCTCCGTTCGTTCGGTCCGCCAGGGTTGAATGTTTTCTTTTTCGGCATGCCACGCCTGCCTACTGATGCTCCTCACTGTCTACAATAAAAATTATAAATTAGTACAATTAGGAAAAATTATGTTCTTCATAAAACCATTTAAATGTCTTCATTCTCGCCTTGTAGTGTTCGGATTTTTTCCCCTGCTTCTCCCCTTTATTCACTGGAGAATGAGACAACTTTCCAGAATCTTCCTTGCGTGAAGGCATCTTTCCCATTTCGTCACTCTCCTGTAAATACAAAAACTTTTTATATACTAACTATTATTTTTATTGTCTACTCTTTAAATCGAGAACACAAAACTCCTACCTTAGGCTGACGAGTATCGGGCATCTCGTCGGGTATCGCATCCCTCGACGTCATGTCCTCCAATACGACACAGTTATCTATAATACAAATAAAAATTACATTAAGACTTATTGTTAACATTTTTTGTCAGTATTTTTCGAGAGAGTATTGTGAGTTATGTATTTTTGCTCACCTCCTTCCATGACTCCAGATCTATGTTTGCTATTTCCAGCGACCTTATTTCGGGTTTGTTAATCCGTACTTTTTGCACAGGTGCATGGTGCGGCTCCTGATAGGAACAGCAGCTGGGCGTAACGCCCGGAACATCTTTTTGGGCACGACTTTGAAACATTAGAGCCGCCACTTTCGCCAAAAGTGAGGGACCGGACGCTATTCCTCTCCTCAGTTCTACGTACAGAAAAAAATGTTTCATAATGTCAATGTATTTATCAGTATTGCGATTTTTTCATATGCATGGTATGAGAAAATTACCTTCCAACAACTTGTCGGATTGAGATTCCAGAGGTCGATTTAGTTTTTCGATGCAACCCTCCATCATATTCTGCTGTCTTCTTACTTTAGCGAGTCGCATTCTCTTTAGTTGTTCTTTTTCTTCGTCCTTTGTAGCGTTTCTTGCTTTCTTGGCTGTTTTGAAGTCCGTCGTAAAACTGTCATCTATTAACTTTTTTCGCTTCAAGTTTTTCCGGCTCTTTTTTGTGGCGCCCATTTCTCCATATTTTTTTAGTGATTTTACTTGCTCCATCACTACTGGCCAAACTAGAATGGAAATCATATTTTAAATGTACATCTAAGAAGAATACGACTTTCGGCAATCGTTTTTTACCTCCTCATGTGAGAAGAATTACGAGAATTTCCTCCCATTCTGTTTGCTCCGGTACTTCTTTCTTCATCATGCGTGGTGGTCCATTTCTACAGCTGGGCCATTTTAGTTTCAGCTTTTCCTTCGTGCTGATGGCCTTCCTTATTTCTTCGCAGTCCAGCTGTTTCACCAGCCATCCAGCATACGCCACCACGTATTTTTTCTTTGCTGCTGTCGTTCCGGACCTCGCAGACAATGCACATATTGCCCGGATTCTAACAAAAAAAGAAAAATAATACTTTCGGAACATACACATATACATATATACATTTGCCAATGTATGCGGAGTGGCATATGGAATCGTTCGTAATGAACTCATGTTATTTGACGGTCATCAGAAATATCATAGACATAAAATGAAACATTTTACACGTTTAAAAATTTCATTCACATAAATCTGTGCACATATTAAGTTCATTGTTTGTATGGAAGTAAATGTTGAGCAGGAGATTCGTATTCAGCGAGAAAAACATTTAGTGTACCAAGTTTCAATATTTTTAATTGTAATTTGACGTGGTTACAGATTTCTGGCGCCGCTTGAGATATATCACACGAAATTTTTACACTAATTCCCTCAGTCATGATCTTTTCCTCAAGATTCCTGCTTAATTATACTTTTGTCTCGTGGCAGGCCGTCTTCGTCACTTTTTCACATTTGTGCACAGATCATTTACAATTCCCACTTGAAAAAGTGGACGTACAAAAGGACGTACAAAAGTAAGTACAAAAGTACGTAGAAAAGTACGTACAAAAGTACGTACAAAAGGACGTACAAAAGGACGTACCAAAATACGTCCCAAATTGGGATACAAAAGGACGTACTTTGGTACGTCCTTTTGTACGTCGTTTTTGACGTGATTTCTTACATTAAGAAAAGTGCCTGAAGATTATTTTTTTTTTAGTTTAATGCATTAAAAATATTTCTAATGTATTCTATACGTTGAAAAAAAGGTTTATTTTGAAATCAAAAAATTAAAGTTATACAGTCATACAAAAACTTAAGACACTAACGAAATTTATATGATATTATAATATCATATAATACCGATTTCATATGAAATCGAGCAGTCTGACCCGGATGTCACGAAATTGGTTGGGGCTGAAATATATTGTTTTCCAAGGTAAAATATGAGACACGTATTTTTTGTTTTTGATGAAAAATTTTTTTTCACGAACTTAGGGCTACATGAATATTCAAGTGAATTATGTAAAAATAAAGAAAATTTTACTAAAAGTATTGTATTTTGGGAACCAGTTGACATAATTTAATTTTCTTTCCATGAGCTTGTAGGGTGAACTAAACTCTTCTGAAATCCACAAAGAAAATTAAAAAAAGTTGAAAATTACCAAAATGGCGTACATTTTTCGGAGAAATTAAAAAGTCAATTTTCTCAAAAAGGCCACCTCCGATTTTTTTTTGATTTTTTCTCAGATTTATGGTAATATGATGAAGATATCCTGTGAGTTTCATCCTCGCTAAACCATTCCTTCTTATAGAAAAACTTATTTTTTGAAAATTAACTTTTGTTTTAATATGATGTATAGGTAAGGTCTCAGTTCACCCAAATTTTTTTTCTCCCAAAATTTATTTTCCCCAAAAATTCAAACAAAGAAGTACGAGTTCGTGAGATAGAAGTCCGCATAGTATAAAGTCAGGAAAGTCGGTAATGATGAAACTAAATAAATAAATATCCAAAAGATGTCGCCGCAAATACGTATTTTGAATTAAATAAACTCACATATTAATAAGAATGTAAATTTCTAGATTTTTTAGTATCTACGTAAAGTTTTCTCTCAAAGAGAATATATTTTTTTTAATAGATTTTGACAAAAAACATAAGGTTACACAAGTTCAGGTTATGTTGGGGAATTCTCGCCGGAATTGGATATTTTACAACGTAAGCAGTTGGGTCTTATAGAAAACTTACAAATGTACACAACTCAAGGTTATGTTAGGAAATTATCGCCGGAATTGAATACTTTACAAAAATAGCAGTTAGTTTCTATAGAAAATTTACAAATTCGCACAATACAAGTTTATGTTAGAGAATTCTACCCGGAATTAGCTATTTCTCAACAGAAACAGTTAGATCTTTTAGGAAACTTAGAAATTCCTAAAATTTGAAATTATGTTAGAAAATTCTCCCTGGAATTGGATATTTTTCAAAAGAGACAGTTAATAAGTCTTTAAGAAAATTCATAGATAAGAACAACTTGAGGTTCTGTTATGTAATTTGTGCCAAACTTGGATATTTTTCATCAACAACAGTTAGGTCTTTCCGAAAACTTAACAGTTTGAGCGATAATAGATAAAATAGATAGATAAAACTTACAAATTCGAACAATTTTAGTTTAACTTAGGGGAATCTCGCCGGAATTAGATATTTTTCAAAAGAAACAGTTGGGTTTCTTAGAAAACTTGAAAATTCAAACATTATACGGTATTTCAGGGAATTGTCGCCGGAATGGAATATTTTTCAACAGAAACAGTTAGGTCTTTGAGAAAACGTACGCATTTGAACGATTTTAGGTTATCTTAGAAAAATCTCGCTATAGAGATGGATATTCCCAGATAACAAAATGCCGGCACGGTAGCATACTATGAGCAGGCACGTGGGCTGATTGACCAGACCGACCTGCCGGTACATGCGCAGCTCAATACGCGCGCCATTGATGTCTATATGGCCCGCACGAAGTCGGGCGCACGCGGTCTAGTGAAATGCCGGCCATGCTCCGGTAAAATGCAGGAACTAGATCCGGTAAAATACAGGCTACCATCCGGTAAAATGCAGGCTGAGTGTGCGAGTAGATTAAAATTGAAAAAATCTTTTCTTCTGTAAATAAAATAAAAATTTCCAAATATCACGGAAGGTAATGACGAGATTCTGCGTATAATAAGTCCAAGTTGAAAGAAAAATGTCAATATTATAAAAATATCTTTTTATAATATGAACATTTTTCTTTCAACTTGAACTTTATATTATTATACGCAGAATTTCATTACCTTTCGTGCTATTTGCTAATTTTGTTGATTTGAAGGACGCCAACAGCAAAAAATTGCTAACACATTTTTTGTTCCACACACAGCCAAAACAATACCAAAAACCGCAAACGATGAAAGGTATAACTCCGTTATACAAGTGGATTACTCCGTTTTCCAAGTGGATTACTCCATTTACAAGTGGATTACTTATTCTTCTATTTTATCTGGAACGAATAACAATTATTGTTTGCAAATCGCACACATCCGAGCGAAAATTCACGGGTGTGAACGCCACACGAGATGAAACACGACAAGAACAGCTGATCCAAAACGCGCATGCGCGTTTTTGATCCCAAACTACTCGCACTATCAGCCTGCAGAGGTCGTGTAAATCGCAGGCCCGTCGTTCCTCGTCGCTTGCAAGCCCGACGGGCATCTAATGTGCCGGACCGTTGCCTGCCGTTGTCCGCCTTTCGGTCGCATTCCGAATCTGCTGTCCTGTCGCGTGCATTTAGCAGGCACGCTGGTATCCAGCCCGTCGGGCCGATCGCGTGCCGGCACGTATTGTTATCTGGGTTGTTGAACACAAACAGTTAAGTTTTTATGAAATTTATAAATTCGGAAATTTTCAAGTTATTTTATGGATTTCCTGCCGGAATTGGATATATTTCATCAGAAACAGTTAGTAACCTGAACGTTCTTTGTCAAGATCTATTCCAAAAAATATATATTTATAACCTAAAATGGTTCGAAATCATAAGTTTTTACAAAGATTTTAGTTCTTCTGTTGTAAAATATCCAATCCCGACGAAAAATCGCTAACATAACCGAAAATTGTTCAAACTGTTATGTCTCCAGGAAAGAACTAACTGTTTCTGGTGAAAAATATCTAATTCCGTCAGGAATGCCATAACATAACCTAATATTTTCCAAAATTATGAATTTCATAGGGACTCAACTGTTTCTGTTCAAGAATATCCAATTCTAGCCAGATTTCTCAGACAACGTACAATTGTTAAAATTTGTAAGCTTTCAAAAGACCGCTAACATAACCTGAAATTGCTCAAACTGTTAAATTTTCGGAAAGACCTAGATGAAAAATATCCAAGTTTGGCACAAATTCCATAACAGAACCTCAAGTTGTTCTTATCTATGAATTTTCTTAAAGACTTATCAATTGTCTCTTTTGAAAAATATCCAATTCCAGGGAGAATTTTCTAAAATAATCTCAAATTGTAGCAATTTCTAAGTTTCCTAAAAGATCTAACTGTTTCTGTTGAGAAATAGCTAATTCCGGGTAGAATTCTCTAACATAAACTTGTATTGTGCGAATTTGTAAATTTTCTATAGAAACTAACTGCTATTTTTGTAAAGTATTCAATTCCGGCGATAATTTCCTAACGTAACCTTGAGTTGTGTACATTTGTAAGTTTTCTATAAGACCCAACTGCTTACGTTGTAAAATATCAAATTCCGGCGAGAATTCCCTAACATAACCTGAACTTGTGTAACCTCATGTTTTTTGTCAAGATCTATTAAAAAAAATATGTTCTCTTTGAGAGAAAACTTTACGTAGATACTAAAAAATCTAGAAATTTACATTCTTATTAATATGTGAGTTTATTTAATTCAAAAAACATATTTGTGGCGACATCTTTTGGATAATTACTTATTTAGTTTCATCATTACCGACTTTCCGGTCTTTATACTATGCGGACTTCCATCTCACGAACTCGTACTTCTTTGTTTGAATTTTTGGGAAAAATAAATTTTGGGAGAAACAAAATTTGGGTGAACTGAGACCTTACCGATGTATAACTATGAAGTTAATTGCAGAAGTTGTCGATATAAAAACAATTGAATGCTCTTTCAGAAAAAAACGAAATTCCGGAAAAATAGAATATTTTGTTTCGTGTCATTTCATCTTTGGCAATATCTGGAATGAAAAAAATCGTGTTGAATAAAAAATTTCGTTAGTTTCTTAATTTTTTCTATAACTGTATAAGTTTAATTTTTTTATTTCAAAATATACCTTTTTTCAACGTATATGAATTCTGGTATTTTCTTTAGCGACAACCAACTATGCTATTATACTAACATATTTGTCTAATGAACAAGCTGGATACATTAGAAATATTTTTAATGCACTAAACTAAAAAAAAAAAATAATAATCTTTAGGCACTTTTCTTAATGTAAGAAATTACGTCAAAAACAACGTACAAAAGGTCGTACCAAAGGACGTCCTTTTGTATCCCAATTTGGGACGTACTTTGGTACGTCCTTTTGTACGTCCTTTTGTACGTCCTTTGGTGCGTCCTTTTGTACGTAATTTTGCACGTACTTTTGTACGTCCACTTTTTCAAGGGGGTTACATACTGTAATTTCGGAATGGTTAATTCTCATTCTTTAAAGCTCTTTGGCTTCAGCGGACACATCATCATCACGTATCACAGTGGTGTGAAATCAAAAACCGAGGTTCAAAATGACATTTAGAACGCTATTACGCGCCGATTTTATATACTTGCCGTAACTCTCATTCAAAGGCCAAGGTATTCTAAAGGAGAAGCATTACTAACTAACAAATTTCATTACACGGAGAAACTTTAGGTTAGAAAAATTACTAAAACGGATAGCAAATGGGGGCAAAATGCTTAAATTTCGACATTTTAATACATAAATAATAAGTTATACTATATTTATAAGAAGATTTCCTATTTGGTAATAGCAATCCTTACTATTTTCTGTAGTAAAATCCGATGTAGGAAAAATTAGTAGAGAAATTAATAAATTGTACAAAAAGAATAAAAGTAATAAGTATTTTATATAACATAATATCCCAGGCGGAAAAATTCTATATAGTTTATACATAATGTATTATGTATAGGCACTATATAAAAAATTATATATATTTTATACATAATCGGCAATTCACAATTTATATAATAGGAACATAATATTTCTTCATATATACGTTGTTGGACACGATTTAAGTATGTCATTGAGTTCGGACGGTATAAAAGTGCGTAATATCGGTACTCCTCCGGAAGTGAAAACGACCCCGGTGTACCTAATTATGCACCAGGTTGCTAAAAGCATCGTTTACAGGAATTTTTTCAACATTTAAACTTCGATGACAAAAAGATCAAATTATAATGTAGTTGCGCCGACCCTGGTATACCTGATCATGCACCAGGTTGCTAAAAGCATCTTCTACAGGAATTTTCCAAAGATTTAAAGTTTGTTGATGAAAAGATCGAATTAAAATGTAGTTGCGCCGACCCTGGTGTACCCGATCATGCACCAGGTTGCTAAACGCATCTTCTACAGGAATTTTCTCAACATTCAAACTTCGATGATAAACAAATCAAATTTGAATGTAGTTGCACCAACCCTGCTGTACCTGATCATGCACCAGGTTGCTAAAAGTATTGTCTACAGGAATTTTCTCAAAATTTAAAGTTCGTTGATGAAAAGGTCGAATTCAAATGTAGTTGCACCGACCCTGGTGCATGATCAGGTACACCAAGGCTGGCGCAACAACATTGGAATTTGACCTTTTTATCATCGAACTTGAAATTTTGAGGAAATTCCTGTAGACGATGCTTTTAGCAACCTGGTGCATGATCAGGTACACCAGGGTCGGCGCAACTACATTAGAATTTGATTTGTTTATCATCGAAGTTTAAATGTTGAGAAAATTCCTGTAGAAGATGCTTTTAGCAATCTGGTGCATGGTCAGGCACACCAGGGTCTGCGCAACTACATTTGAATTCGATCTTTTCATCAACGAACTTTAAATTTTGAGACAATTCATGTAGACGATGCTTTTAACAACCTGGTGCATGATTAGGTACACCCGGGTCATTGTCACTTCCGGAGGAGTACCGATATTATGCACCTTCATACCGTCCGGACTCAATGACATACTTAAATCGTGTCCAAGAAGGTAATTATATGAAGAAATATTATGTTCCTATTATATAAATTGTGAATCGCCGATTATGTATAAAATATATATAATTTATTATATAGTGCCTATACATAATACATTATGTATAAACTATATAGAATTTTTCCGCCTGGGATACTCAATATGTAGAAGAAATTACTATTGTCTGTAGGAACACGATGTGTATTATGGACATTTCCTACTTTTTGTAACAAAGGTTAATACCAATTATTAAATTTGGTCCCAAATATTACTAACTGATTTAGCAGAAAGTATCGAGTATCTAATTTATGTTTCAATGCAAAATCCGCAAAAAAACGTAATTTAAAGAAAAATATTTACTTATTTTAATTACATTAATAATTTTTTTGTTTAAAATTATAAAAATATCATGAATATTAATCAATAAAGGATTAAATGAATTAGAACCAATAAACTTTCTATCATTTAGGTCATATGGAAGTTTTCATTCTGAGTCACAAAATGTCTTGTAGGTAGATGGATCATCGCTCGACTGCTGTCCCGGAGACGCGTGTTCAATTCCCGCCAGCCTTCGTTTTCTTCTAACCCGATTTTTCTGTTTCAGCTTTATAATATAATACTATCTTTCAAGCATATATACATATATGTAATTTCTAATGTTGTCAATTCTTAATTTAAATAAATGTGAATTATGCGTTAAATGTAGAACATGTGTGTAGGTAGGCTTGTGTGAAAGTTAGCAACACGTATTTATTTTGTTTACTATTCCCACTCTAGCATATTTTGCTAACCAGTTAGTAATTCGGTGCGCACGGTCCCTGCGCATCATTTTACTACAGCACTTTGTAAATACTGTCATCTTCTACAGATATTAATCCAACAAATTTACTATTTTCTCCTACCAAAATTAGTAAATAGTGCAGACTTGCAGTTTTACTACAGAGGTTAATAAATGCTTCAAATGTCTTTTACAATAAATGAAATAGTTTTAACTTTTATTCCAATATATTTTATAATTCTGTAAGTAGCTACGAGTTACTATTGAGGTTAGTAAATATTATTAAAATTTGCTTTTTGCCTCTCATTGCAAAGTTCAGATAGTGAAATCTAGTGTGATTTTTAACAAGAAATACAAACAAGGGTTTCTCAGTGTAGGAAATAATCAAAATGAGGGATTACTCGTCTCCACAGTATATTTCTCCTCTGCAATCGCTTACTTTGATTGTTACGATGAAACCTGTCATTAAAATTAAAGATCACATGTTCTTACTTAATTCTAGAAACGGATTATACAACGCCGACATGTAGGTCCAAAAAATATCGTATTATCTTCGAGTCTTGTAGGAATTACATTACAAATAATGTTTTCTGAAACCATGTTGACACTCATCACTACTTAGTTGAAAACACAGTTGTTTAAACAATTTACAATTATTGTTAAAAAGTGTACAAAAAGTTTAAGAGCTCAGAAAAAGCCCCAACCTTGTAGCACTTATATGAGAGAAGATAGTTATGAGCGTTAATAAATTGTTTAGTCATGAACAATAAATGATTTGTTTCATAAATTATTTTCGCTAAATTGAAGTAATTGCTAACTCAATTCGAGTGAAAAGTAGACTATTAGTTGAGAATTTCAGAAATAACATCAATTTTCTAGCATTATTCCAATTGAGTATTATTAACTACAATAATGAACTGTTTAAACAATTAATTTTTTCAACTTGAATTAATCATTCACCTCAGTCTAATTGAAAATTGAACAAAAAGTGGAACATTTTTTCAAAAAATGAAAAGTTCTAGCAATATTCTAAGAAAATATTATTACAAATAATAATAAATTTTCTTCACAATGATGCTTCTCGACATCAATTAAGTATTACCTCTCCCTAATTTAAAATTGGATAAAAAGTTAATCATTTTGTTAAAAACCGCGACTTTATCACTACATTCCAAGACAAAATTGCTAAAAACAATAATATATTTTTTTAAACAAACTATGTGAACACCTAAACGACAGTATAATGTAGTATTTCACGTATTATGAACAATTTTCATTTTTTTTAAACCGTGAAAATCATAATTAGCCCCTAAAACTCGCAAAACTATATTTTTAACTTATGGGGTTATTGTGAGACCCTACAAAACAGACTTATGGAGATAATGTTCGAAAATTAATATTTTATTCGTATTCTAGAGCTGATTGTGAAAAGAAACGTTTACTTTTATGTCGATTCACCTAATATTGACCTTTATTAATAACTTTTACAAAAACGTTTTGTTTTCTTATGGAAAATACGTGTTACCCATCTAGAAAGTGCCCCATTTGTCCCCATTTCAATTAGGGTAGTAGTCAGAATCTCCCTAGAACAACTGGAATAGTAAGTTCTAAACAGGAGCCTTCAAGGCACAGCTAAGATTTAGACAAAAGAGCTAAAAAATTCTAGTCAGGCACTGGTCGGGCGTTAGTCAGCATACCCCAGATAAATTTCCTGAAGATGGTGCTGCAGTATATATCATGCAGTGCCATCTTCAGAAGTTTATATGCATTAAATTATGTTTTAGTAAACAGGCGAATGGCTACCTCAACAACACGTGACAGCAAACTGAAATTTATTTTCATCTGAAACATTCTATTTATTATATATACTAAATGTTATTTGTGCATATAACCAAACAAATTAAGGTAATTTATTTTTTCACCTTTCACAATCACTTTGATTGAAATAAAGTTGAAATGTTTTGTTAATACGTGAAATATAAGGAAAACAGTTAAATTTTTGCTGTGTATGTCAATCCCAGTGAGAAATAATAAGAATAATCATTTTATTGTCGACAAATAGTTTATCACATATATTTATATCATAGCTGAAGGATGAGCGTACCGGAAAACAGAGGGGGTCTAGACGGGCGGTTGAAGGGGAATTCCTGTTAGGACCTTGCTAGAAGTTCTAGATAGTGCCTGGCTAAAACGGCGTTACAGAACTAGTCTGGCCCTCCCTATTTTTCCTGATCTGCACGGGTAAGGTTCATAGGGCTGCGCCACCTCGAAGTATAATTTTTTTTCAACAAAAAAAGGGATTCATTTTTTTGGTGTATTGCAAAAAATTTGTGGGCGACATGCACGAAATTGTAAGAACAAAATATGGAGTACCATTTATTGTCGATTTGCATCGACATATGGACACTTAGTTAAAGTTTTATTTCTAGTTCGGTAAAACGAAATTCGATGATACTTCATTCACAAACATGTGAACGCGCCAGCATACGAGTTTTCATCCGTGACAAACATTAACGAATTATTGGACGTCGCTTGTCCCACCTTTGCTCACCAAACACATAGGGTGATACCACTCTTTACTATTAGGTATTTTCACTTCATAATCAGCTAACTTCACTTCGTTAACTGCTGAGGGGAAAACAATGGATCAAATGCATGGGATTCGCTCCATTTTTGCCCTATTTTGTTAATATCTTCGTAAAAACGAATTTTTTCTATATAAATGTATTTGAAAAATAGTTCCTATTTTTTAAGAACTATTCAATGACATAATAAAATAGTAATAATTATTATTCATTATGAAGATATTACCAAAATAAAGTGCCGTCCCATGCATTTGATCTATTGTTTTCCCCTCAGCACTCAAAGAAGTGAAGTTAGCTGAGGGTTAAAGTGAAAATACCTAATTCCTTCGTGGATGTCAATATAAAAAGTAAAAGAACTTTACACAATCTTAACAATCGAACGATAAAAAAACAAGAGAAAGTTAATTCGAGATTTGATGGATCTGTAGAGATAGAAATAAACAAATTTTTAAACAAGTTAATATTTTTCGAGATACATCTCGTCAGAAATCGACTACTCCTGAAAACGTGCTAGTCTATGGATTGTTTTTTTTATTTTCTACAATCATAATCAACATAAAACATATGCCTGGAATATTATAAACGCTACACGAAACAAATAGAAGGCTGATAAAAGATAAATTGAATAGAAAAAATCGTTTCCTTGACAAAATGGATTTTACATTATCGCAGTGTTATTTCCATACAAAATATTTACTTTATTTGTATTTTTCAACTATTTAATATAATAACAGGATTAAATAAAATTTTAGAGAATTTTCAAGCCAATAAAATGTGTTTTCGAAAAAATAAAACTTACATGGTTATGACATGACGTTATTTCCATATTTATTTTTGTTTTTGCATCTGCTTCACATAAAATACGTAGTTTTCATTCCATATTAATTTGCAAAAGATCATTCCATTCCTCCAGAATTTCTTTACAAGTATATTCGTCACGTTTTTATGGAAATCATTTTATTTACAAATAATACGTACAATTATTTTTATTTGTTTGTGCTGCAAATAAAACAATTTACTAGATAATATTCAATAAAAACGTGATGAATAAAATTCTAAAGGACATTACAAGGAGTAGAATGAGCTTTTGTAAATTTTAATTGAATAAAAATCATGTCACTTTTGCCTGAAGCGAATCGTTCTTTTCGAATATTCATTACTCTCAAGCAATTAAATTAAAACAATGAAATTGTCTAATAAAATATTGAAAATATAAGGCATGTTTTATATTTATACTTTTCGCTGGATTGAAAATAAATATATTATACAGTCAGAACATTTCTTAGATGGATTGAAATTACTTTAAAATTGTAGGTTGTGCAAGTTTCTTTGTAATTGGAAATTAGCATTTTTAAACAAAAATCCTTAAGATTTTTAATGTTCAACAATTGTAGGTTACGCTAACGTTTTGTACCAAAACTGGTATTTCAAAACAAACACCACTACAGTTCAAATGAGGAGCTTACTTTCAAAAGAGCATAAATCCACTTTTCAACATTTTTTTTTACGTTAATCATATCTTTAGGATAACCCCTATCAACCTATGTATCAGTTTCCTCCAAAAAAGCTTTCTATCCCATATTAAAAGTGAGTTAAACATTTGCTTTGCCACCAAAAGAGCATGCATCCAGTCTCTGGATAAGGGCTCGTCCATAAACTACGTAGCCCGGTTTGAGTCATTTTTTGAGTCCCCCCTCCCCCCTCGTAGATTGCCGTAGATTTTCACTACCCCCCCCCCCCCCCCTAAAAGCTACGTAGGTTTTTCATTATAAGCTCCCCCCTTTGAATCGATATTTTTCTGAAGAAGTTGTCATTTTATCCTATAGATTTACTTCACGTTCAACACAAATCCATATAATTTACACTACACTAGCAACGCCGCACAGTGGACCTTTTTTTGAAATTCTGTCTCAAAATCGAACAACTTTGGATCGAAATGACCTAAAGGGATATATTTTTTTCTTAAGTAAAGAAAAAACCTTTCCGAATATAGAAAAATTATAGAGAAAGTCAGAAAAAAAATGATGACCTTCAAAATATGTTTTGAAGATGGAATTTTTGCCAAAAAAAATCCTTTATTTAATACCAAAGACGCCTAGATCTTACATTTTATGGGCTATACATGTTTTTATATGAATTTTTTCATGCCTAATCCGAATCTGAAATGTAAATAGTTTTAAGACAAAATCCAAAATGGCGGTGTCAATATGGCATACTGAAATTGTAAAATGAAACCGATTTTACTAAAATTTGCTACATGGTGGCTTTCAGGTCGCTGATTATAAATCCAAGGTCAAAATTAAAAAATTAAAATTGGCGGATCCAATATGGCCGACCAAAATTGTAAAAGGAAACAGATTTGACTAAAGTTTGCTACAAGGGGGTTTTCCTGGTCGCTGATTTCAAACCCGGGGTCAAAATTGAAAATTTCAAAATGGCGTATCCAATTTGGTGGACCAAAATTATAGAACAAAATTTATTTGTCTTAAAATAGCCTATCGGAGGGTTTGCAGGTGGCTGATTTGAAATCCAAAGTCAAAATTCCAGAATTAAAAAAAACGGTCAAATCTGTTTTTTGCACACTTTTGGTCCACCATTCTTAATTTTTGTTTTGACCCCGGATTTGAAATCAGCGATCCGAATAACCCCCTCGTAGCAAATTTTAGTCACATCAGTTTCCTTTTACAATTTTGGTCATATTTTTTTTATTTTGGCATATCAGCTCCGCCATTTTGGATTTTGTCTTACAATGATTTACATGTCAGATTAGGATTGGGCATGCAAAAATCTATATAAAAACATATATTACACATAAAATGTAAGATCCAAGCGTTTTTGGTATTATAAAAACGATTTTTTTTCCAAAAATTCCATCTTCAACACATATTTTCAAGGTCACAATTTATTTCTGACTTTCTCCATAATTTTTCTATAGTCAGAAAGGTTTTTTCTTCAATTAAAAAAAAATATCCCTCTAGGTCATTCCGATCCAAAGTTCTACGATTTTGAGACAGAATTTCAAAAAAGGTCCACTGTGCGCTGTAGTGACATTTGTGCTTTAAGCTACGTAGCTAGGCTACGTAGTTTGTGGACGAGCCCTGATGAGATAATGAGATAACGAGATAATGAGAATGCAAACTTCTGCTAATTTGGTACGTGGCCTAGGACCCAAACAATGTAGCCCAGCTGAAAATTCCTGTACAGGAACCTCGAAGGATCCTCTACATGTTCCTGTACACGAACCTGTACAGGTAATCTTGACGGTTCCTGTGCAGGAGTTTGGCGAAGGAAACTGTACATGATCCTGCAAAGGTACCTGCACCGACAAAAGAACATTTGAATGATCCTGTACAGGTGCCTGTAGAGGAACATGCATAGGATCCTTCACAGAAAGCCGTCAAAGGAACCTTTGGAAGGATCCTGTACAGAAACACGTATAGGGTCCTTTACAGAAAGCCATTGCAAAAACTGATGACGCTCACAGCTATAAACTTGCCTTCCTTTTATTCCCTTGAAGAACCAACTCACTATCGAGAGAGCCAAGACACCAGCGAACCCTGGCGGATTAGTTCCTATGCAGGTTCATGTACAGGATCCTGAACATGTTCCTGTACATGAACCCACATCTCAATTGCCTATGTGAAGGAACCTGTACAGGAACATTCAAAGGTTAGCTTATATACAGGTTCCTTTGCAGGATCGTGTACAGTTTCCTTCGCCAAATTCCTGCACAGGAAACGTCAAGATTACCTGTACAGGTTCGTGTGCAGTTTCGTGTACAGGAACATGTGCAAGATCCTCCAAGGTTCCTGTACAGGAATTTTCAGCTGGGAGGAACCCAGAAAACCCAATTCTTTTATAAATGCTGTAAAGAACTTTTCTCGATTTCCCAACAAAGACCATAAGTGGATATGTGCTCTTTTGAAAGCAAGCTCCTCCAATGGGATATCATATTTTTGAAAAGTTTCAAGTAATATTAACAGTTTTCACAAAAAATCGGTCATGTTGCAGAAAAGTCATTTAATTTTGAAGAAGATTTACAATTCTGAACAATTTTCTATCATGTTATGGCATTATTGGTATTTTTAATAAAAAAATTATTAGATTTGAAAGAATATTTGCCATTTTTCAACAACTACCCTGGCGGACCGGCCGAACGCAAACATTACGCTACAGCGTAACGGTAAAGTAATGCTAAATTAATGGTAAAGTAATATGGCATTATAAATTAATAAAGGAAACAAAATTAATATGTAAACTGTTGCAATTATAATAAAACGTTGAAATTTACCTTCAACGGTCATGCCGCAATTGCAACAAGTTGCTTTTGCAGCATTAAAAAATAAAAAAACATAGTGACCGTCATTGCAGTCAGGCCCCTGCATATTGGCAACCCGCTAACGTGGCTTTAAGTGGGTTGCCAGTCTGCAGGGACCCGACTTGAATGACAGCCACTTTGTTTTTTTATTTTTTAACGCTGAGAAAGCAACTTGTTGCAATTACGGCATGACCATTTAATGTAAATTTTAACGTTTTATTATAATTGCAACAATTTACATATTAATTTTGTTTCCTTTATTAATTATAATGCCATATTACTTTAGCATTACTTTACCATTACTTTACCGTTACGCTGTAGCGTAATGTTTGCGTTCGGCCGGTCCGCCAGGGTACCCGTGCAGAAATTGCCCTATTTAGCCCCAATTAAAGTAGGGTTTAGATAAGGCCCTCTTCAGGTTTTCTATTTTTAATAAAAAAATTTTAATCAAGTGTGGCGATAATCAGGCAACCATGTACAAGTATTCTGTCATTACTTATAAATATTTTCTCGCTGTTCTGGTTAAAAATTAATAAAATAATATTGAGATACAGATGGTATGTTAAGTTTTCATTTAGTGGAATTGGAGGGGGTTTCTTTTGAAAACTCTAAGTCGGGAAGTCTCCACGAATACTTGGCAACGCCGAATTCAGAAACATAACCTATATTTTATCATAGTACCTTGCGTGCGAAATGCGAATATCATTTTGACTTAGAGCGTACTTCAGAGATTGTATAATCTAAACATTTATTGAATTAGTGAATATCTAAGAGACTATCGCGATAACAACTTTTTTCCTATTTTTTTTTAGAAAAAAATTCTAAGTTTCTTCTTTATGTAAAATTGTAAATGTTCAGAAAGAATTACATTTTATGTCAATCTTAAACATTGTAAAATGGTCTAAAACACCAAACAACCAAACCTTACACGAAAGATTTTAAAAAATTTGTTATTAAAACATTGTCAAAGTTCACGATCAAATTTCGAAGTTCCGTGGTTAAAAATTTTGAATGTTCATAAAAAATTACATTTCCTGTCATTGTATAAAGTTGTAAAGTAGTCTAAATTGCCAAAAAACGAAATATTACACGAAGAAAAATTGTAATCGATTTACATTATTTATTTAAAAATTATTTTATTGATATTCCTGTTAACACTTCATATATTTCACATTCACATATCGTCGTATAATAACAAATATTTGATTATAAAACAAGAGTTTAAAATTTAGTGTTTTAACATTTTGAGCTGTAGCTTATGAGGATGGCTTTTTCATAGAATTTCAACCTGTTAGTTTAGCGCCATGGTTAAGACTTCCGACTGCTAGGCGACAGATTTAGGTATAGATAGATGTAGGTTCGATACCCCGTAGCGTTAGAAATTTTATTTGTAATATAATATTAAAAATTGTAATATATGTATTCACTCTACACAGGGACCATTCATATTCAAAGTCAAAATACTCGCAATCAATTAATATTTATTTTTTAAATACCTTTTTTTCATATCGTTAGAGTATAGTAGTAGTGTGTGCTACTAATCTGCGGTATTGGCCCAGTAATGAACTTGTTCCATTATTGGTTTAGCCAGTACTAGGTCTGTAATAACAGAGTACTTTTCGAAAATAAAGATTTAATTTAAATTCGAAATTGGGGGAAAGAAAAATTAACCTAGGGTAAATCTAAGAAAACCAACCAAGGGCCGGACGACTTTGCCCTATATGGGGTGATTGCAAGTGCAAGCGTGACGTTCCTTGTAGGGTCCTTGTCAGCTTTCCAGACCAGGACCACACTAGAACTAGGGCAAACTGGCGAGAAACTCACCAGGACCCCATCAAAATTTCTGCATGGGCAGAGGGTATATTTACGTGTATCATCTGAAATATATATTTATATATATATATATATATATATATATATATATATATATATATATATATTAAATAGATATAGATGGAATAGATTTTTCTTTGAAAAACTTGTAAAAATCTTAGTCAAAAAACAAATTCACTGACACTTCCCGCTCTCGAAAAATTCGGATCATCTTCTGGTGTCCCGGTCCAGCGGCCATCCCGAGTCATGATATTTCAGAATATAATTATGCTTCTCGAATGATAATATGTATTTCGTGCTAGACAATTTTAGCTTAACAATTTTTCTTGAAAGAAACAATTAAAATAGTATATAATTAAATAATTCTGACATTGAGTCTTTTAATTAACACAGTAAAGACTCTGGGATAAATATTGTTGAACCTAATTCGAAGACGGGCTTCTATTTCGATCGAAGTTAGCGTACGAAACTATCGCCTATTGTTTTGTCCGCAAAACTATAAAAACAATTGACAGCAGGTGACGTTTCGTATCCAAAGTCCAAGGGAATAGATCACCTTGTGCAATGGTACCATTCACACTACCAACACTAATTTTTGTTAAAGATAAATGGTATCCTGAAATTAGCGTTAGATTCACACTTTGCTTAGGGTCGGCCAATTCATTTTAATCAGCTAGATTTTCAGTGAAGTTCCAATTCGCCAGAATTCATCAGCAGGGGCATATGGGATCAATCTGTTGTAAATATATATATTAATGATTCATCACGTATCTCAGTGTTGTCCTCTGGACTTATACACTTGTGATCAGTGGTTCGAGACTCAAGACACGCCATTTGTATTAATTTTTTTCGAACTGATCTTGGCCACGAATGAAGGAAAATAGACACGCATTCAATTCGCGCTGGCTCAGCTCGTTTCAACGAATCAGAAAGCGAAATTCAGGCGAATTTAAACATGTTGTATCGCCGCAATCCTCCGAAAGTATGCTCCAATTGTCTCGGCAATCCCAAATATCCTCTGGATCCGCAGCTGGTCCACCAATAATACATATTAATATTAATGTTAACAAAAAGGGTCTCAAAGAAAATTTATATTCAATATTATTTATATGGAAAATTTGAAGACTGTTTCAAATACATATTTCATTTTAGACAAATAGAATCACAAAAAAGAAAGACATTGTTTAAGTAATGATTCTCTCTATTATTTATGTATTATATGTTCATAACCAAGAAGTCGAAGGAAAGTAAAAAATTTAAGAAAAAAACGCAACTTTCTAATTATCTAAAAGAAGACAGTTATAATCAATAATAAATTGTTGGAAAAATTATGTTTGTTAACTTGCATTAGTTATTACCTCATAAAGTTTAAAGTTGACAAAAAGTGGGAAATTTCAGGAAAAAAAATGTTAGTTATTTAATGACGGACTGGCGTGGGGTAGCGAAAGGATCACGTTGAATCGTGTCACAGTCGACGAACAAGACCCCAGAACATGTATCACTATGATTATGAAAACACCTCCAAATACCTGTTGTCGAACTCAATCCAAAAACTAAGAGTCCTTAAGGAAAGTTTCACTGGAAGCCGGATCCCAGCAGGCACTAATTTTTGAACCCAAAAAAGGTTTTGGGTTTTTGTAGAAAATTGGAACAGTTGTAGCCTCCGGAAGCTACGACCAGGATCGTTCACCGAACGATCGATCCCGACGCAACCGGAGGTGATACGTCGTCCGACTCGTCACCCCCCACAACACCAGAAGTTGATCGAGTCGGGAAGTCACTAAACAAGCACTCAATGCACAGAAGGTGACGTTAACTTTAATTTAAGGACTTAACCGCCCGAACCGTCCACAAGCAAGACTGGACCTTGAACCGTTGAACCACCCGATCACTGGCCACACTCGCCTACACCTAGGTGAATACTGAAAAGCCAGAAAGAAGGGGTACAAGTCTCAACAGGGGAGCTTCACACCACCACCCGACTCCCCACTCCCACCAAAGGGAAAGAGCCTGAAACTCAAAGAACAGAGAGAGACCCTCAAGGAGAAAGAGCACTGGGCGAAAACCATTTTACTAACAATGAAACCTTGAAGGTCGCTCAAACAAGAATAACAACATCAAATAAATTATTAACATCCCGCCCGCCTCGTTCTCTGGACGAAACAAATTCCTATCATAAAGGTCAAGAGTTGAGTGCCGCCCGCCATGACGCAAACAATAAATGTCCAGGTATAAGTAAAAATTCAGGTCCGCCCGCCATGGAACACAATGAGCCGCAAGAAATCAGCGCACGACTGGCAACCAGCATCATTTGACGATCTAGTGACTGAAGGTCTCGTCCTTAACGGCCATGTCTCACGTCGGAGTAGAGAAGGGATGATAATCAACACGACGTCTCCAAGTTAAGGATTACGTTTCGGCACAGTTAATTTTTCTGGAATGTCTTGCACCTGTGGAGTAAATGATTAGTAAGCGGAGTACCTGAACCAACTTGAACCTTCCCAGTATCCTGCATCAGGAGCTTCGCGACGACAGTGTTGAGACTCAGCCAGTCAACTTGATCAAGAAGCCGGGAAATAGCAGCCAGAACCTTCCTCTTGGTGATCGGGCGTTCACTCTCGATTACTGGTGTTCCCAATCAGAATTCGTCAGATACAGGATTCCAGGCGGCTCCCGAAGTGTAAACTGGGCCGTCAGTCTCGAACTGTGGCCACCCTTTCATGTAGTATGTCGCACGCAGGGATTTTATTCAATAGAGGAGAGGAGTTGAAGGCCTACTTCTTCTGATGCATGTCTCCATATTCCAACAGCTGAATCAGTTGATCTCCAAGTTTAATGGCAGAAACCTCATCACTCACGCCTGATAATATATCATCAACATAAATAGTTTTCTGAACCGAATGACCAGATATAGAGCGCCTGACATTACGTAGGTTAGTGTCCGAAGCTGACAGTGACCATCTTTGTCCGCTACTGATTCCCTCCAAACGGCACGTTGAAGGTCGACATCTGCTTCATCAACTCTAATCTGGCAATACATGAGTTCAACATTAGCAAAGAAAACAAGTCAGGGAAATCCCCATCGCATCAAGACGGCATCAAGGTCATTTTGCGGTTTCGGAACTGCGGAAAAATCTAATTATTCAAGCAGAGATCCTGAGAAAGTCCCTCACGGTGTATTGAAGACAATGCGAAGTAAAGGACTACCATCTGTATCTCGCCAAACTGCATGATGTGTTTCTGTGGGAGTAATAATACGCATGTGCCCCAACCTGTCATAGTCAGACATGAAAGGGTGCATAATCCTCGTCAGCAAGGTATCCTTCTCCAACCGTAGACATACGGAAATGAGTATCTGTTGAGCTCCTTGCAGAGATTCTCCTGAGGTGTGAATACAGGATTGTCGAAAACGTGAACAGCTTGAGTAGAGTCGAACTGATACTCAGTGAAATATAAATCCCTGGCAATGGCATCTTTTCTTACAAGCACAAATGATGAAATCTGCGTATCTAGAAATAACACCCCTACTGAATCTGGCTGCGGAGCAATCCAGGAATGATTCTTTGTTGCTCAGCCAAAAAAACACATTTCTTTTGATATTGGTAATCGAAGTTATCAGGGATAATTGACTCTTCAGAAGTTCCATAGCTCTCATATCGACAATTATTCAGTAGGTTGCTGATCTATAACAAGTTTGATTATAAGACATAATCCTAAAGTTCCCATTTTGTGATATGAACGAGGAAGTCGAAATATATTGAAAAGTCAAGAAACAGAAGAACTTGGAATGTGCAACCTTCAGATCTTGGATACCGTTATTGCTAAGATTCGGGAAAACAGCCTTGAGTTTCAGCAAATTCAAGGGGTGAAAGGTTACGCTACAGATAAGTTTCATGAAACGAAATTTGCAAGAAACTCCGTAAGAAGTTGATGTCAGTCAGTATGAATTGCCGCTCGGACGAATGTCGGTTCAGTCGCAACTGCTTAATGTCATAGTCATGCCCTATACGGCGCACTCACGTAGCAGCTGAACGAGTCCAGTCAGGTACATGCTACACATAGCATTTGGCCGCGTCCGACCAGATGCATGCCAGTCAAAGTCACAGTCCTGGCCTTGGTTGGCGCTCTCACATGGCATCCGGCTGTGTCAAGCCGGATGCATGCTTCTACATCGTCACAGTCATGGCCTTGGTTGGCGCTCTCACATGGCATCCGGCTGTGTCAAGCCGGATGCATGCTTCTACACCGTCACAGTCATGGCCTTGTTTGGCGCTCTCACATGGCATCCGGCTGTGTCAAGTCGGATGCATGCTTCTACATCGTCACAGTCATGGCCTTGGTCGGCGCTCTCACATGGCATCCGGCTGTGTCAAGTCGGATGCATGCTTCTACATCGTCACAGTCATGACCTTGGTCGGCGCTATCACATGGCATCCGGCTGTGTCAAGCCGGACGCATGCTTCTACATCGTCACAGTCATTAAGTAAGTTTGTCCTGCCTGAGCCTTTCTCGAGGCGTTTGCAATGTTGTAAACAATCACATAGTCAGTAAGTACGTTTGTCCTGTCTGCCCTACTGAAAAACCCGACGTCGGATCCTAATAGTTTCCTGCGTCGTAGCCGACGTCGTGACCCACGTAGGATCCTACGTCGGATCCTGATAGTTTCCGACGTCGGAAACGACTTAGGAAACTTCGTCGAGTATTGGGATCGTTTCCGACCTCGGAAACTATTAGGATCCTAAGAGGATCCTAATAGGATCCTAATAGGATCCAACGAGATTTTTAAAAAAATAAAATGTTTATGGAATAATAACTGTAACATGCTTAATTCTCAATTTATAGAAAATCAATGAACAAAACTGTAATATAATATACACTATATATATATATTTTTTATTTATATGGTGTGTAATATATATAGTATAGTATATACTATATACATAGTATATATATATATATACTTATATAGTGTATATTATATTATAGTTTTGTTTATTGTTATTCTATAAATTAGGAATTAAATATGTAACAGTTATTATTCCATAAACATTTTTTTTATCTCGTTGGATCCTATTAGGATCCTAATAGTTTCCGACGTCGGAAACGATCCCAATACTCGACGACGTTTCTTACGTCGTTTCCAACGTCGGAAACTATCAGGATCCGACGTAGGATCCTACGTGGGTTACGACGTCGGCTACGACGCAGGAAACTATTAGGATCCGACGTAGGATCCGACGTCGAGTTTTTCAGTAGGGTGAGCCTTTCTCGAGGCGTTTGCAATGTTCCAAACCATCACACAGTTAGTAAGTAAGTTTTTCCTGCCTGAGAGCCTGTCTGCAGGCGTTCGCAATTACATTACTCGAACCCCAAACAGAACCTACGTACTGATCGATAACACATTGTTTTGAGATCACGAAGATTTGCATATACTATAGGCGCGTCAGGGGAAAGGAATAACATAAGAAAAGGAACAAATGAAACCATTGGTTCAGAAAATAGAAAGAAGCCGAAAAATTGCCCCCAAATAAACAACGAAACATTCGAATTCAAGTCTTTTCTATAAAACAACATACAGGTCATTTTGTAATACGAGGAACTTTTTATCAAACGCATAATATAATGAATTTACGAACGAAAAGGGAAGGCTAGTTTACAGGAAGGGCAAACAATTTTAGGGATTAGATTAGACACATCAGGTGTCTAATCTCTCCTTCGACAAAGGAAGGCTCCTTCGACAACTGTCACGATGTGGCCAACGACAAACGAAAACAAGTCTTGTGTGAAGCACACTAATATACATATATCAACTTGACGTGTCAAAAAAGAAAAACACATGTAAATCATTGAATTTCATAGATCGCATATTAATAAATCCATATATAAGATCACAAGTACACATGTAAATGGGAAATAGCAGAAATATTGCATGTGGGAAAATACGATATTCATAAGTGTCAGTATTAATGTCATGTCAAATTCAGGCAAGCGGCATGAGTCACAATGATCAATTAGCATGCAATGTTCCATGTAAGTCATTGTTCGACAGTGAGAGTCGGAAAAAGAGTTTAAGTTTTAGAATTGTGAGTGCTTATGCTTTACGTTCATGCTCCCCTCGCTAACCCAACATCCGGCTCGAAGGACCAAAAAATGTTAGTTATTTAATGACGGACTGGCGTGGGGTAGCGGAAGGATCACATTGAATCGTGTCACAGTCGACGAACAAGACCCCAAAACATGTATCACCATGATTATGAAAACACCTCTAAATACCTGTTGTCGAACTCAATCCAAAAACTAAGAGTCCTTAAGGAAAGTTTCACTGGAAGCCGGATCCCAGCAGGCACTCCTTTTGAACCCAAAAAAGGTTTTGGGTTTTTGTAGAAAATTGGAACAGATGTAGCCTCCGGAAGCTACGACCACGATCGTTCACCGAACGATCGATGATACCGACGCAACCGGAGGTGATACGTCGTCCGACTCGTCACTCCCCACAACACCAGAAGTTGATCGAGTCGGGAAATCACTAAACAAGCACTCAATGCACAGAAGGTGACGTTAACTTTAATTTAAGGACTTAACCGCCCGAACCGTCCACAAGCAAGACTGGACCTTGAACCGTTGAACCACCCGATCACTGGCCACACTCGCCTACACCTAGGTGAATACTGAAAAGCCAGAAAGAAGGGGTACAAGTCTCAACAGGGGAGCTTCACACCACCACCCGACTCCCCACTCCCACCAAAGGGACAGAGCCTGAAACTCAAAGAACAGAGAGAGACCCTCAAGGAGAAAGAGCACTGGGCGAAAACCATTTTACTAACAATGAAACCTTAAAGGTCGCTCAAACAAGAATAACAACATCAAATAAATTATTAACAACCAGAACTATCTAACATTGCTATATGAGAAGATGTTATAAACAATAAATTGTTTAAAGAATTATATTTATTAAATTTTACTAATTATTAAGTCACTCTAAGTGAAAAGTGAACAAAAATTGGAATTTTTCAGAAAAAACCGCAAACTTCTGGCAATATTGAAAGACAATGTTAATAAAATAATGATTAATGACCTCAATAATAATATTTGTTAACTTTAATTAATTATTACCTCGCTCCCTTTGAAAATTTGATAAAAAGTGGAAAATTTGAGACAAAACTGCATATTTCTAGCATTATTCTGAGAGAATATTATCATAAATAATGATAAATTATTGAAGAATTAAAATAAGTTGAAAAATTCGGAAAAACCGCGACTTTTTAAATCTATTCTAAGAGAAAATTGCTAAAAATAATAATAAATTGTTGAGACTATTCATGTAAACTTATAGTTATCAATATAAAGTAGTATTCTAATTGTTTAAAAATATTTTTATAAACAAAATTTTTTTTTAAAATTAGAATTAGCTCCAGAAACTCGCGATACCAAATTTTTCACTTATGAGGTTTTTTGGTACTCTACAAAATAGACTCATGGGGTTGATATTTAAAATATAAGTTTTTATTTGTATTCTATTGCTAATTGTTGGAAGAAAAATATGACTTTCAACTCGATATACCTAATATTCACAAATATGAATAAAATTTACCACAACGTTTTTTTTCATGGCAAACACACGTGTTAAACTTCATGGGGCTTGCAGAATCTCCAAATATAATTCGAAAAAAACTCATTTTTAGGGGCGAGGACTTGAAAGAATTGGAGGGCAATATGCATGTGAAATCGAGAGAAAAAAACATTTCCAAGATATTCTGAGAACACTTTAGTATACAATGGGGGTCTTTCTAAATACCGCGTGGAAAAATTTCGTGGCAGTCTTGAATTATGCTAAGGCCAGTACAGTTTTTCTCAAGCCTGTCTATTTACGCAATACTAGCCTGGCACTACACTGGCGCTGTCTAGTTTTGCTACGTGTTTGATTCAAACATTTCTGGTGTCTAGTACCAGTCTTGGCGTTATATAGGAGTTCGTTACGAATTTGAATATATTAAGATTGTCCACATTTAGCCAGTTTCGAGATAGAATCACGATTTGGACTTGAACAAAAATTACAGAGGAGTATTCAAAAAATAATCATTTTTGAATACAAAATGTAGGAAATTACAATACACAATTGCACAAATCCTCAAGCAATAATTAATTGTACACCATTACATATTTAAGATAGTAAACAATAATTATTGAAGGTGATCCTGAAGGTGATCAAATCTTAATACAAGAACTTGTTCTTAAAAACGATTTTTTAAAGAAGGTTTAAAAACATTTGCTTTCAACTGAATTACATATAGTCAAGTTATAATAAATTCATATTCAATTTATAATAATTATAATATGTATAATATTGATGATATTCCAGAAAATCAAATATATTATGAATGATTTATATAATATATCCTAATTTTTTATTGATTGCGTGAATGATAATCAAGCCTAACGTATCAATTATTTAAAATAATGATAAAGAATCTTTATTTCGCAGCCTAATCACAAGTAAAATCATACAAACTTTATTTTTTTCAATAATAATTTATTGACACATCAAGCGCTTTTAATATTAAAAAAATTTTCATGTTTTATTGAAATAAATATTAGAATGTAATTAATTGAAATTAATATCCGACAAAAAAAAAGAAAAATTTAAATTGTAGAAGGCCGAGGTGTTACGGCGACGGGACACAGTTACAACAATATAATAGGAAGTTACATCAGAAGCTCGACACCCGGCGTATGTACAAGAGATTTGCGGAAACTCATTACTTTATTCTTTTGTGCACAAACATTTTTTATATTTTTAATAAACTGCAAAATCTATATAATGGAGTTTTATGGCATAAAAAATAGTTATTCTATTTAATTATTGATTATTTTTGATCAAAATAGCCAATTTGTCTATAATCTAGTCTAGCCACTGGACAGTCAGCCTGTGGGGCGCCAGTGTCGAATCAAGGCGGACTAGACAGAGTAAAGCGGTACGAAACTTTTCCACACGGGATTATGATCCACTTACGAATTTCCACCTTTCAGGTAGTTGTTCTGGATGAGGACAAATCCATTCTTATATTTGAATGTTTGGTATGCTGAAGTCTTGTAACATGAAGAATAAACGCACTACTTAACTATGGTGTCTATACTCATATATAACAACTCCTCTTTATCAATAGCATTCATGGCAAATAACTGATCTGTTTTATTGTCATCAAGATATTCGTTTTATAGGAGTTTCAATTGATGACGTTCATTTAGTAATTAAATATTTCAATTTTTATAATTTATCTTTATGTGGATTTCCATTTTTATCAGGATGTTATTCAACAGATTTATGATATGAAATGTTTTATATACAGGAGCTGTATTTGGAATTATTGCAGGGGAAATTTATTGACATCCCTTAATTACAGGATTAACATTGAATTGAAAATGATGAACAATTCAATTTTATTCAATATTTATTGGAGTAAATTTAATACACCCCCCCCCCCCCCCTCCGAAACATTTGTTTAGGATAATACGATATTCTGATTATCCTGATTTATATTCATTATGAAATTTAATTCCATCAATTACTTTATCGATACCTTTAATTAGAATTTCTTCAAAATTTATATTATCTGAGAAAGTATTGCTTCTTATCGGTTAACATTATATAAAAATTATTTTGATTCATAACTAAAAATTGTAAATATTAGAAAAATCACAATATTCTTTCTAGCAAAAACAACATTGTTGCAACTTATGTTAAACATATGATCATACAATTTGAAGAAAATTCCCGCAAAATATATATCTATTTCATTTTTGCCTGCAAATGAGATGTTTCAAATTGTTTGTCACATTTTTGTTAGAAATCAAATTTTTTGCAATGCGATAAGAATTTTTTTTATTTATCCTCGTGAGCTGTTGTGATACTGTGGAAAGAAACTATAAAATGAGCCCAATAAAAAAAATTGATAATTGTTTCGGAAGTTGCTCAACGTTTATGAAAACATTGAAATTTACACTATTTTGGCAATATCTACTTAAAAAATAGACGAGTTGTAATTTGTTTCCCATAAACTCATGAATCCTCAACAATGACCGTTGGCTCGATTACAGTGAGCCACATTGTTTGAACCGTAAACTCGTGAAGCAATTCCCACACAAAAGAATTTACAGTTTTATAGATACAATTGAAGAATGCGGAAAGCCTAGGGCCCCTAGGCTAGGGCCGAGGCCCTCTTGGACAATTTACGTACATAATGACAATAGGCCAAATCTAGCCATAAAATAAATGTGCTTCAGCTTAGGAGATTTTCACAGATTCCAATCGCATAGTCATAGTGTCAACTGTTTAATTTTATACTGTTATGTACTTTTGCCGGGATGAAAATAGAAATGTTACAAATACCGAAACATTTTAATTTAAAAAACTTGTTTAAAAGATTAAAGCAAGCACATTAGTGTGGCTCAAAACATTTTTTTTATCGATTTTTCATGCATATCGCCTGGAAGCCAGAATTGTAAATACTAGTGGGATCGAGTTGAAACTCGACATTTGTCTTCCCAATTAGCCATGGAATATCAGTACAAGAATATTTTTGGAATATCACCCCTACAAGACTGTTCTATAGCGTTCCCAAAAAACCCTATAAATGAATACTTGTTTTTTCGGGTTTATAGTGATAATATATCATATATATACTATATATATATATATATATATATATAGTGATATATATATATATATATATAATAGTGATAATTATATGTTGACATAAATTGTTCACATTAATTATTATTGGTTTTAGCAATTTTCTCATACGATAGAGATAGAAAGTTGTGGTTTTCTGTAAAATTTGCCTCTTTTTGTGCAATTTTTAATTAAAGTGAGGTTGAACTATTGTTCATTAATGTCAACCAGCAATGTATGATTGTTTTTCATACTATTAGCCTTGAATTATTATTATTATTATATTTATTGCTCATAATATTCAATTTGAAGAATGCTCAACATTTACGGTTTTTTTGAAATTTACAACTATTTGTCTAATTTGACTTAGTATCAGTTGATAATTGATTGGATTTAGCAAAGATTATGAACTGAACAAATAATTATTGTTCATAACTATTTTCCTCTTTATTAATGATACATAGTTGCGGTTTCTTCTGAAATGTTAAACTTTTTATCCACTCTTTACTTAGTAAAGTAATACACAATAAAAGTTAACAAACACAGTTGTTTAAACGATTTATGATAGTTTATTATAACTATCTTGTCTTAGATAATTGCTAATAATCTGCAGTTTTTTTTTTGAACTCTTAAACTTCTGGTCCACCTTTCACTCAGGGAGGTAATAATTAATGCAAGTTAAGAAACATAAAGTTTCAAACAATTGATTGTTATTCATAACTTTTATAACTTATATATATATATATATATATATATATATATATATTGTTTATAACTCTTAGAGTAATGCTACAAAGTGGCTTTTTTTGCCATCTTCAGTTTTCATTTGACTTGTTAGTTTTGAACAAACAATAAGCACACTGCAATAAAAATCATTTTTTAAATAGTAATGTACTTTTTTCAGTGAATTATTTTCGCCCTTTTCCTAATACACCAGAGCTTCGTTATATGCTCAATCTCGGGGGTTGCCTGAACATGGCCTTGTGCATATATCGCCAGCAGCGAAACGTAAACAGGCAGGGCCGCCTAAACCGTTTCCATGACATTGCGCAATCTACTTGACTGCGGAGTAATGCAGTGCGTCCCTTCATAGGCGGAGTCGCAACCGTCTCTCACCCTGCCCCCTGAGAAACTGTGGGCACGAGCAATTCTAGGAATTGCTAATATCGCCTGCAGTCGTGCGAGCATATAACGAAGCTCTGGTGTATTTGAAAAAATTAATTTGAACACAACAAGCTATCTTGCACAAGAGAAAAAGTAAACAATAACAAGTAAAAAGTAAAAATTTTCTTTACAATTACAACAAGAAGTTCATTGCAAAGCTTAAAAGCGAAATTTAGAATTGCACATATTTTGACATCAGCTTTCACCCCTTCCCTTCTAGCAAATACATGCACGAAAAAAAAAGAGATTGTTTAAAATATGTTTCTGCCTGCTGTTTAATTATTATTCGTTCATAACTGACAAATGCAGAACAAAGTTTCACATTTCAGTTGAACAGAAAATTTCTAGCGCTTATTCAATAGAAGGTAGTTTTAAGAAATAATCAACTGTTTAAACAAACATTTTTATTAACTTGCATTATGAACTTACTGAATGACAAGTGGACCAAAAGTCAAATATTAAAAAAAAAAACGAAAATATCTGGCATTGATATGGATGAAGATAGTGGACAACAGTCATAATATATTGAAACAACTTTTTTGTTCAATTTATTCAATTATTAAGTCACTTAAAATGATAAAAAGACAATTAGATCAAAATTCCAGAAAAACCACATCATTCTATCATTGAGCAAAGATAATATTATTAACAATAATAATAAATAGTCTAAGCAATTATTTTTGCTAACTACAACTAATTATTACACAACTGTCATTAAAAAGTGGACAAAGAGTTAAAAACTAAAAAAAAAACGCTAGTTTTATTATTTTTCTAATATTATTTCAATATAGAAGATTATAGCTATAAACAATATTAATTCATTTGAACAATTATTTCTGCCATTATAAATTAACAATTAACTCATTCCAATGGAGAAGTGGACAAAAAGTTGAAAATTTTATTAAAAAACCCCAATTTCTATCATTATTCAATGGGGATATTTTTAATAAAGATGATAAATTATTTGAACAGTTACGTTTGTCAACATTAATGACTATCTCCGCTGTGGAAGAAAAATTCTAAAGACCATGTTAAATTGTTTAAAATCTATGAAGATTTTAGAAAGATTAAGCGAATCTGCTAAGTTCTTCGAATAAAATTACGCCTCTTTAAGTTTTGTAACAAAACTTTGTTCAGAGCTGTCAAACCATATTCCAAGAAAAATGCTATATTTAGGCCCAGAATCTGTACTTTCACATCATCCCAGAGCTGAAAAAGTAGTCGAAAAAAGTTGAAAAAATTGTGATATGTTCCATAACATGTTTCAAATGTAGAACAGGTTTTAAAATTTGTTAATATTTAAAAATATTGTTTTTGTTCGAATTTTTGTTGGAGGTCTCTAGTTAGGAATTTTATGGAGCTATCGCGCCGTTTAATGGCCTAAAATTTAAGTGAGTGCAAACTGATTGCTGGGCTATCAGTAAAAACTAAATAAAAATAACCTTTTGGGGATGAAGGCCAATCAAAATAATCTTGAGTTTAATGAGGCAAGGCGCGTGCAAAAGTATTATAAAACAGTGTAGAAAAAAATGGCCAATTCCGAGGTGGCATTGCGAGACCCGGGTACTGATTTGGATTGTAGTCATCACAAATATACAATACATCAAGTACTCAGGATTGTAGTTGCTACCAACTCGACGTAGCACATTTTTAGTTCACTCATGAAATAAGGTAAGCTTCAAATAATATATATACATATTTCGTAAATAAAGCATCGTATTTATTTTCACAAAACGCAAAAAGTTGTCTATGTCACTATTCTACCTATATTACAAATTATTGAAATGGTAGTTATAGCCAGGATGTTTCAATATTTTTTTTAATTTCTAAAATTTGCAATTCGGCTGGTAGTTTGTGAGAAAAACAGAAAGAAGCACTTGATTGAATCTCTTTCAATCAATAATAGAAGGCAACTTGTATGCCGAAAGGACCTCAAGGTTGTTTTGGATGAAAGGCCTCCCTTCATTCTGGTGATTGTAATAGATTTTCAGCAAATTTCTTGCAAATTTCGTTTCATGATAAGGCATCCTTTACTATGAGTTCAATGGAAGTGGTAACGGGGGGGGGTGAGGAGGTGAAAAGAGATTCTGGAAATCAGTACTTACCTGCATATGCCATGTCTACAGCCATCTACTAGTTCCTAGAGACACTACAAGTCTTGAAAAAGCGGTGCTCATCACGAACTTTGAAACCATTTTCTCGAAGTAGAAAAGGTGTTCGTGGTCAGCCCGCTCCTTTTTTTTAACACGTTTTCAGGCCAAATCACTATTCGCTTACTACTGGGCGCCAATAGTTACTGAATATATTCAGTATAGTGATTTATCACTCACTATAGTGACCCAATGGTGAGTGATAAGTACTGTAATAGTGAGACCAATAGTGATTGAATAGTTTTTCAATAGTTTTCGAATAGTTTATTTTCGTAAGGGCAAGAATACCGAAGGCGTTCTCCACTACTCTCCGCGATCGACTTCAGCGATAGTTGAAAATTTTTTGAGGACGATTAAGTTAACCTCGTCGAGGATACGGTCGTATTAGGTAATTAGAGAGCGAAAACGCCTTGTCGCCTTCGAGCACGTACGGTAAAATTGGGCCATTTTCGTCAATTGCATCTGGCGGAGGAACATTTAAAGCAGCGCACTCAAACCGTCGTCCCATTTTGCTCTCCTTAAACACACCTCCATCGCTTCTACCTGGAGCCCCAATGTCAACCGCGATAAAACGATAATAAGCGTCGGCTATTGCCATCAGATTTATGCCGAAGTTGTTTTTATAGTTCAAATAGGCAGAGCCACTGTTTGGAGGAGCCTGTAATAATATAAAAATATATTACTTAAATTTACTTCTTATACAGCGTGTCCCAGACTCAAGTGTCCGGACTTATATGGCTGTATAAAGATAAAAATAAATAAATTTAAAATTCCTTTTTCAAAAATCAGTTGAAGGTACTCCATGTTAGTTACTCCATGTAAAACAGCCAATCAATTTTTTAAATAAAAATAGTCACCAAGCTCACATTCAGAAAACTCCATATTATGTTCTCAACCCCATAATGACTTCGAGCAGCCCCAAAAATCCACCCCTACTACTTTTCACGAAACAGTACAGAAGTTACTCCATGTAAAACAGCCAATAAATTTTTTACAGAAAAATAGTCACTAAACTCACATTCAAAAAATTTTAGATTATGTTCTCAACCCCATGACATTAAGCAGCCCCCAAAATCGACCCCTAGTACTTTGCACAAAAGTAGTCGCATGGCCATTCTCCCTAATTCTTATAAAATGTAATGTAGCATTGCTAAAAAGTTATATATTACGATAATTAGGCAGGAAAGAATTTATTATTATACCTGCATAACCACTTGTTTTCCATCAAGTGCACCCATACAGTAATTGAAATTCCATTTCTCTTCAAAGTGATGATACCACAATTCCATAGTTAATTTTGGAAAAGCTGATTGTTCAAGTGCTTTCCAAATAGCTGTGCATGTTTCGCGAATTATCTTGGACACGGTGTTTGGAGCAACACGAAAAGCGAATGAAATTGATGTCATCGAATCACCGGAGGCTAGGTACCTTAGACATATGTGAAGTCTTGTATGAGGTGGAATTGGTTCACGTACAGCATGCTGCTTCTGAATATACGGTTTCACTTTTCTCAGTACCTTCTTGAAAGATCTTTTGCTCATACGTAGGTATACCATATACTTTAATCTAATCCTTGTGAGCCATTTCGCACACAAGATTTTCACTCGCGCCTTGGGCAATCCTTCGATCCACTTGAAAAATTTGTTGAACCCAAAATGCCCTTCTTGATTTCTTCGATTCCTCCTCGTCTAAACTCAAGTACAATGCATAAATCTGCAATATGTGTTGGTGGTTTCTCTTTGCTTCACAAGGATTCTGAATTCCAATTTTCCATATATTTAAGCAACCGATACAAATACAAAAGTACCTCTGTAACATTCATTTTCTGTGAAAATGTCAGTCGTACATTTATACGTTGGAACATCAACCTACACTCTATGTAATATACTATGTATAACATTGATTGAAGGGTTGCAGTACAGAACTAGATAACCAAAATTTTTTCCGAAAATGGTATTTTTGGATCAAAAATCCTTATAAAATCAAATCCATGTTGTGCTAGATGGACTTTTTCAAAAGCTCATTTTTAATATAGTAATAAAAAGATTGGTAATTCAAAACCAGATAAGTGACTCTCTGTACCTGTCTCCCACCCAGTGGGCCAAAAAATGAAGGATATCCTAGAGACGTCTTCAGGACATCCCTTAGATGACTTTTTGAACATGTCTTTTGGATATCCTAGGGATGCTTTTAAGATGTCTAATGTCAGTACGAAAGATGTCCCGAGAACGTCCTATGTCTTTAGGACGTATTTAGGACATTGGACGTCTCAGAGACGTTCATTGGACTAACATTAGACGTTCTAGCGACGTCCTAAGGACGTTCTAGGGATGTTCATGGTTTTGTGCCCACTATCTTTTTTTTGACTGATCTCTTACCTTTTTTTAATATCTTTTTCTAACTTCCTATTCATACAAGTTTTTAAATGCAGTAAAATAATAAAATACCAGGGACTAGACCGAAACTTCCGTTTCATTTCGTTATTGCGAGCTAAACAACGTATTTTCGATCCAATTATTAATGAAGTTTCAAATATTATCTAATTTTGTGTAAATTTAGAGATAGCAGACCAAAGTTTAATAAAAAATAATTTTTTCTGTCAATAACGAAATGGAACGAAAGTTTTGGTCGAATCCCTGTAAAATACTTTTTTTCCGAAGAAACCCCCCTTAATAAAACTATTTGCCACTTTTTGCAGCAGTAAAGTACCAATCAAATTCCAACTTAAAATCTTAAATCTTCACACTTCGGCTAGGGAGTAAATTTTTGTTTTATCTTTAAATGGTGATTTCGATTTTACAGAATGTTATTTCGCTCTCCTGAAAACTTCCCATTTTTTTGGTCCCCACTAAAAAAAAGTCCGGAATCGTCACAAATGGTCAGAAGTTCTGACGATTCCTGAACATCCTGACCATTCCTGACGAGTCTGACGATTTCTGAAGATATGCTAATTCACATCCTATCAGGCTGCTCATCGGCTAGGACCGCAGGTAGGCCAACCCAAAAAGATTAAAAATTGAAAATAAATTTTTTTTAAATGTTGCATATACAGATTCAAAAGTTAGAAATTCAGAATCTGCGGGTTTCGACGATTTCAGATACCTAAAAATTTTCCTACAAAATTTAAAATCAGATCAAATATAATGTATCTTATAAACAGAAAGAGATACGTCAAAACGGACAAAATTTCCAGATTTACCTTCAGAGTCATTCAATACATAAATATTATTAATTAATTAGAGGAAAGGGCTCGAATTTGATATACCGACTCCTTTTCGATGGATTGCCGGGACTCTATGAACCGAAATTCGACCAACTATAGGTCATTCGAAAGGTTATTTAATTACCTTTCGGATGGTTCGATTGATTTTTTCATATCGTCAACAAATCTTTTTTAAATAAAGATTTTCCAAAAAACGAGTTTTTCGAAAATCGGTAAATAGTGGCTCTAATTTCATATACCTATAAAAACATCGAAATACATGAAAAATAAGCAAGTTTCCGATATGAAACTAATTATTAATATTATTTAGGATGGTACAAAGTATAATCGAATCTGGTATTTGAAATTCTGAAATCTGCAAAGAAGACAAATTGGACAATAAACGTTAGTATACACACTACATTCGTCATTGTTAGGATCACATGAATTCACACTAAATAAGCACAGACATACACATATGTGCATGATTACATGAACCCATTTTTTTAACATTCAGGGAGCTAAATAATGTCTAACTGTGATTTTCTGGTATATCAAATTCGAGCCACCCATGGTATATCAAATTAGAGCCACCCGGTACAAAATGTTCATGTTTGAAAAGCATAACCCCTAAACACAAGCATCTCCATATCTACAGAGCAAAACTATTCTACTAACCCTACTTCACTACTACATACAACAGTTATTGGGAAAACTACATTCGCGGAATAATGAATAGACATTTAAGACTTCCCTGGAATGAACTCTGGATATCCGATTTTTTATTTTTCTATCTCACTCTTTTTGTGAAGCGAATGAAGCAGTGAAACTGTCACTATTTTCCACTATACTCAAGTGCGTTCAGTTCCCACTGTTAGCAACCTAGTACATGTTTTAGTTTTCCAGAAATCCAGATGGCTCAAATTCAAGCCCTATATCAAATACGAGCCATTTCGTATATAAGTAAAAAAAGAATATGCATAAATAAATATAAATAAATGATATAAATAACCTGGGAAATATAAAAGGGATTTATGTTTAAAAGGGTTTTATGGCATTCCATTCTTGTGGAAATAAATTAAATTTAATAATAATGCTGTTATTATTTCTAAAAATCATAGTTTTTAGACATAATCGTAAAGGTTTATGTTGTAATCATTTGCTATACGTGTGTGATCCTTTTCGTTTATCTATATGTTGCCGGTTAGTATGCCGGTATGTCTAAACTATATAAAGCACAAAATATGAAGCTATCGAAACGAAATAACTTAAAGTTTAATTCTTTTAGAAAATGGTACGTGGTACGCACTAAAAAAAGAACATTATCAATTAGTAATAGTTCAAGGAAGTTAAGCATCTAATATCGGTCAATTAATTAGTATAAATACAGGTTTATGGTTTGAGGTTAGGAAACATCTCTGGTATAAAATATACGATATTGTAGAATATACATTTACAAAAATATAAATTATGTTAAAAAGCAAATGTAGAACTTACGACGCCTTAATAACGACAACTAGTGCACGTGATAAATATTTATTTTTGTTAACATTTGGTTCGCGCAGTCCCTTTCTCCAAAGCACCAGCGGAAGGTAGTGGTGCAACGATCAACGAGTCACAACGAGTCAACGACGGACTGACGCCATGACCATGATTGTTGGAAAAACATCCAAGAAGAAAGAAGAAGCTTGATTGTTGCTTGAAAGGATTTTCGGTAATTATATATTCCCTATTACTATGAGGCCCGGATAGGAAAATTGTGTGTGCGGGATTTCTCCCGCGTTTGGTATTATCCAGGGTGTCTATAGTGTCCTGGAAATTCTTGAAAACCTGGAAAAGTCCTTGAATTTTGTTCATAGTTCTGGAATTTTGGTTCGCTTAACAAAAATAGTTTTTTAAACTTTTCCTCTGCTCAACGAAAAACGACTACCTTTCTTTATTTTATCACGGTGACAATCACGAAGCTACAATTGGAATGGTATTTAAATATTAATGTTTAGAGCAAATAAAAAATTGGTTGGGGTAAAGTTAGAGAATTTTGGAAATGAAGTTTGGGACTAGTAATTATTTTAGTTAGTAATTTATTTGCCTTGTATTTTTATTTCATTTCTTATAGTTGCTTCGTCCTGACGACTGTAATTGTAGTGAATAATTTTATTATTTGGTTGCAAATTCAACAATTTTTATTAAAAGTCATACTTTTTATTTAAAATATCTACTATTACATTATTGGTTGAGAACTTTTTTACAGTAAAAAAAATAATACTTTCCACGAAACATAGTAGAAATTGTAGGTCTAGTGGAACTGAAAAAAGTGTCATGTGCGAAATTTCTCTTACGCCCCTAAAATCTGATTTTATAGAACAAATTTTTACATTCTCATCATTTTTTGTTGCATTGTTCATTTTATCACGGTGAAAGATCGCGACGCTACGATAGAAAATATTCAAAGTTTCTCTTTTTTTAGGGTTAAAAACAATTTAATGGAACTTTTTAAATTTAATATTTTTTTGCTGTTTACAATTTAGCTAATTTAGTTTTATTTGCAATGAAATAATTAAATTCTCAACAAATAAGTTGATTTTTTAACCAAATTGTTGAGTTTGCAACCTACAAAGATGAATTTTCAATTAAATAATCGAATTTTAAACAGCAAAGATTCAACTTCAACCAAAAACAGTTGCATTTCCAACGAAATAATTGAATTTTTTGGAAGACAGTTTAATTATTAACAAAAACGGTGAATTTTAAATCCAAAAGGAGGAAGTTTCTGTCGAAATAGGCAAATCTTCAGTTGAATTTTCAACCAAAACTTTAACCAAAAATAGTAGAGTTTTCACCCAAAGAGTTGAAGTTGAAAAAAAA
>CAKNXH010064152.1:0-24083 GCA_932178445.1 Andricus quercusramuli
TAAAACAGAGTTTCAGATACAAGTTAAAAATTTTGAAATTTATTAATTTATTTTAAACAGAAAAATGTCTTTTCTGCCATAAAAATTTTCAACAAAATAATGAAATTTTCAGCGAAGAAGAAATTATTTTTTAACCAAAAAGTTGTATTTTCATTTAAAAAAAGATACTTCTACCAAAGCGGATTTTTTAAGATTAGGATTAGGATTTTAGGATTAAAAAGAAAACAAAATTTAAAAAAATAGTTGAATTTTCATCCAGAAATGATTCCAGTTGACTTTTCAAAATCAAAATATTAATTTTTTAACAAACAATAAGTTTCTACGAACAAAATTGAATTTTCCATCCAAAAACACGAATTTTTCAACCAAAAGAGATGAATTTTCAACGGAATAGTTTTATTTCCAAACGAACAGTTGCATTTTTATACAAAAAAGATGAAATTTCTCTAAAACAGAAAAATTTTTGATTAAAACAAAAAAAAAGTTGAATTTTCATCCAGAAAAGCTTTCAGTTCATTTTTTAACACCAAAATATGAATTTTAAACAAATATAAAATTTGCTGCAAAACAGTTACATTTCCAACAAAACAGCACAATTTTCAACCATAATGTATGACTTTTTAACAAAATTTTAGAATTTTGAAACTAACAGTTCCATTTTTATCCAAGAAAGATGTAATTTCTGCTAAAGCAGGTGAATTTTGAAATCAGAAAGACACATTTTTGAAAAAGTGTTGAATTTTCAACCAAAAAGTTGCGTTTTTGTCCAAGAAAAATGAAAATTCTACTAAAACAGGTGAATATTTCAATCAAAAAGACAAATTTTCAAAAAAAGAATTGAATTTTCATTCGAAAGGATTTCAATAGACTTTTTTACAGAAGAATAGAAATTTTAAACAAAAAGTAAATTTTCTAGGAAATATTTGAATTTTTAATAAAACAACAGAATTTCCAACCAAAAGTATGACTTTAACAAAATAGTTTTATTTTCAACCAAACAGTTGCATTTTTATCCAAGAAAGATGCAATTTTTCTTAAAACAGATGAATTATTAATTTAAAAAAAGATTTTTTTTAATACTTGAATTTTCATCCAGAAAAGATTTCAGTTTTCTGCTCAACACCAAAATATTAAATTTAACCACAAAGTAAATTTTCTACAAAATAGTTAAATTTTCAATGAAACAGCAGAATTTTTAAGCAAACAGTATGACTTTTCAACAAAATTGTTGAATTTCAAACCAAACAGTTGCATTGTTATACAAAAAAGATGTAATTTCTGCTAAAGCAGGTGAATTTTTAAATCAGAAAAACAAATTTTTAAAAAAGAGATGAATTTTCAACAGAACAGTTGCATTTTTATTCAAGAAAGATGAAATATTTCTTTTGAAATAGATGCATTAAAAAAAAAACTTTAAAAAAATAACTGAATTTTTAACCGAAAAGTATGATTTTTTAACAAAATTGTTAAATTTCAACCAAACAGTTGCATTGTCCGAGAAAAATGAAAATTCTACTGAAACAGGTGAATTTTTAAATCAAAAAGACAAATTTAAAAAAAAAGAGTTGCATTTTCATCCAAAAGGATTTCAATAGACTTCTCTACAGAAAAATACAAATCTTAAACAAAAAGTAAATTTTCTGGAAAATAGTTGAATTTTCAACAAAACAGTTCCAATATTTCTACTAAAAAAGATGCATTTTTAAATTAAAAAGACAAATTTTCAGTAAAAATATTTTTCATCCAAAAGATATTTCAGTTGACTTATCAGCAACAAAATATGAATTTTAAACGAAAGGTTAATATTATACAAAAACAGTTGAATTTTTAACCCAAAAAGAAGAATTTTCCTACCGTAACAAATCGTAACAAAATGTCTAGACCCCCCCGCCCCCACCCCCTTGAGCTGTTACGTAATTTAAGTACAGTCCCTTACCGTCCCAGTCTTTTGCATTTCAGAAGACGGTGCTTATGTGGGACAGCATTTCCTCTTCACGATTCACATCATCATTAATTTCTTCCTCATCGTCTGCATCAACATCAACATCTGAAACTGTTTTGCATTATTAGTACAATCTGATCTCAAAATTACATTTCCACATTTTAATCCACAAATATTACCCCTTATGCCGCCACTGGAGCGATAACATGCATAACTTCAAACGTGTAGAATTCAAAATATAACCTCAAAATTGCAACTACTTGTTTTACAAAAAAGCGCTACCAAGCAAAGAAATATCCGATAAAAATTTTTTTGACTAAAATGAGGAAATCGAATATTTAGGTTAGAACTTGGATCCAGTACAATACAATTAAATATGCGATGAAATTTAATAATACCATAAAAAAAATGTAATACCATAAAAGACTTACCTTCGTTGCTTTCGTTTTCATCGCGTAAATACGGAATTTTGCTGATGGCACGATGCTTGCGAACTCGCGGTGTGCTCCTTAATTTTGGCATTTATTATTAATGTGCTAAGAATATATTATACGGACGATCACTCTCAGCACATTTGCAACACAACACCATGAAGGAAAACAAAAATCAAGGTTATGTTCGTGGTTATATTACATCTAGTGCATATGGGTCAAGATGGCGCTGCGAAGAGGCTATATGACGTCACAGTACGTAGCCCGATCTGGTACGAGTCAGGGCCACAGAATTCTTCCTAACGGGACCAGATAGTACACATCGGATCAGGCCCTAGTCGGTAATCGGTAATATATATGGCGATTTCTGCACGGGTATCCAGTTTAGAATCAACATTAAATGTTGTTTTAATGTTAAAATCATTCAAAATTCGTTTAATCTTAGAAGAAAAACTACCATGGAATGGAACAGAGACAATACTTTCGAAATCTACATTATAATTCAGATCAGAATTTGGATATCGTGGTAATGGATCTTGAGGTGTTTTTATTTTATCATTAATATGTTGGAACAAATTTTTTTAGTTAATTATTAAGTGAAAGAATATTTTAAATAAAATTCGTATTAGAATTGTGAAAAGATTCACGTGATAATTCGAACGATGTGTTTAAGAGATTTTTTGTAATAGCTATGTATATTTTATATTTATATATTTACGCTGAATGGGATGGTTAGAAAAGAAGTTAATCGATCTACCTAAATAAGTATCCTTTCTGTACCAATCCGTGATAATAGTACCATCATCAGTTTTGATGACATTGGCGTTTGGAATGAAAATCAATTGATTGTGAATAACTGTGGACTCTACATTTTGCATAAGAAGGTCAGCTGAAGCTTTCTAGGGATTATAAAATTTTGATTACATTTTAGGTTATTTGTGATTGACAAAATTGGTTTTATCAAGAATATAATTATCAAAAGAATATGGCTTGACACAACAAATTTTGTGGATCACGAGTAACCTAAAATAAAATTAAAATATAATCTCCAGAAAACACAATGATAAATTATTTCTTAATACAATAATAGTTCCAATTAAATCATTCTCTTTAACAATGCTTTAAAAAGTGGATTATGAGCCAAGAACAAATTTCATATAATCTTAAGCGTTTTTTTTTCTGTATTAGTATATAGGGCGTTGGTAATGATTTACTGTCGCCGAAATATTTTTGCAGTTTTTAATAATAATTCAAACATCCAAAAATTGTATAGACTTCAACAAAATTTATGAACTTACTTACCGGAAAAATAGATTCAATATTTCACAAACGTCAAAAGCACACTTTATTATCATACTTATATAACATTTATTTTCAATTTCGATTCTGTGAAATGAATTCAAGGAATAATTTCATTGTTGTATTTAACTTTATTAATAAATAAAACCTATATAAAAATTCTTTTTACAATTGGTGTAACTTGCGGCCAATAACTCCCACATTCATACGTTGCAATAATATATTTATAAAAATATCGCAGAATATATGTTACAATTTAATAAAATATATTAATAGGACCGGTAATATATTTAAAATTAATATCACTATAAATGTTTAAACATAATTATACAGAATATCTATTAGTGTCAGGGTGGTCGCAGGTCAGGGAAAACCTCGACATCCGGGAAAAGTAAAGGAATTTTGTTCGCCAGGGAAATTCAGTGATTTTGAAAACAAAAATTTTAATCAGGAAATTTTAGAGAATTTTAATCATATATTTGACATATTTTGAAATTTTGAAGGAATTTTTAAGAAAAGTACAAATCGTAGGCTATTTTTAAAAAATTTTAAGGAATTCTCAAGGGCTTTAAAAAGTTTTGAGCGATTTCAAAAGATTTTAATTATTGAAATATATTAGGGTATTGTAGAAATTCCGAGAATTTTGAAAAAAAAATTATTTTATTAGTTATTCAAAATTCTCAAACAAAATATATTCTAAAGGATTCTGAAGACTTTAGGATCTTTCCAAAAATTTCAAGAGATTCGAAAAAATTGTAGAGAATTTTAAATATTTGAGGATATTTGAAAATATTGAAAGAAATTGTTTTTTAATTAATTTGATAAATTTTTCAGAAATTAAAAAAATATCATTAGATAGCATGTTATTCCATCGGATTTGATAATATCTCAATGGATTTCAAATAATTGATTCACAAGAATTTAGGGATTTCATAGGATTTTAAATATTTTCAAGTATTTGAAGGTATTACGTAAGACTGAAATTTTTTTGAATAGTTTGAGGATAATTTAAAATGTTTCGGGGAATTTTCATTTCATTCATTTTTTTTCGGGGAATGATTGAAGAGAATTTAAAATTCCTATTTAGGCTATTTTGAAACCTTTACGGTATTTTAATAAAGAAATAAGGATTTTAGGAAAAATTACTAGATTTCAGAGAATTTCACAGGATTTTAATATATTTTGAAGGATTTTGTAGAATTTATTTGCAAGAAGTGAGGAATTTTGAAAATTATTTCGAATATTTCTACATACAATTCATTTCAATTCATTTGGAATCCACTCTCCATTCTCATCAATTCTTTTGAATTCTTTTAAATTATTTTTATTGTAGTTGAATTCTTCAGAATTTTCTCAGTTCTATTCAAGTCAATAGAGTTTTTCAATTTGAAAATCATATAAAATTCTAAACTATTTCATCAAATTCTTTCAAATTTCGATAAATTCTTCTATACTCATTTCAAGCTTACTGAGTCCAATTACACAAGTGTTTCACATCCATTGATTATTTTTAATTCACCTTGACTCTTCATCAATTGTATCTAATTCTACTAAATGCCATCGAATTCTACTGAAATCAATAATATTTATTTCAATTTCTGCCAAGTCATTTAAATTCTTTTAAATTTAACTTGCATTTCTTTGAAATCTTAAGAATCGAATCTTTTCAAACCCAAAAGAACATTAGTCACTTATAGTCAAATTTTGAGCAAAAATAGGTCACTTCTTCACTTGTTATACGTAAATTAGACTGTGGTAGCCCTGAGAATAATAAATTGAAAATTAGTCATAAATATAAAATTGTTCAATTCTATTTATGGAATATTCCATATTAAAAATTTTACAAAATAAGAATTTTGATCTTTAAATATTGATGGGCAGGTGAAATAAAGAATCAATCAAGGAAAAATCGGGGAAACGTCACTGAATTTTAAAAATGATGTTTTCCGGCCACCCTGATGCAAGAAATTATTAAAAAATGTAGAATCATTGATGTTGAAATGCAAACAATTGCAGCGATAACAAAAGTTTATATGAGAAACGTTTCGTTCATTCCCTGAAAATTGAATGAATTTAGCAGAGGCTTTAATTAATCTGGTCAGCGGTATATAACAGGTAATTAATTAAATATCTTGCTTAATGCAGAGTCTCTTCATCACTGACTATTCAATCGGTACGGAAAATAAACAGGTTCGATTTTGCATAGGATGAGTACCTTCTACCCTGGACGAAAATTTTCACGAGAATAGAGAGTAATAACTCATGAATGGACTTTCAAATCACTTATTTCCCACGTAGCTTCTTTTCCTTTCAACTCCGTTTGAATTTCCTCCAAGCTCTTTCCTTCAGTTTCAGGTACGTACAAGTAAATGAGGTACGTCACCATCCAGGTTATCACAGAAAAACTCCAGAATGCCAAGTATGTTCCGTAAGATTTTTCTATTATCTACAATATGAGTTCAATTTAGATTTATTAGATTCAATTTTAAGCTATGAAAAACTTTTTTTTATACACACCTGATAGAATTCTACAACCACGACAGAGGCAACAGCATAATATAATGCGCAGAAAATGGCTGCAGGAACCTTGACCTCGTTTGGGAATATTTCTCCAATATAAGCAATGGGTACAGGATTCAATGCTAGTCCATAGGAAACCACATAGATAACAATGCCGAATATAGGAATCCAGCTAACACTCGAAAGATCATATCCTTGCTCCTGTAACGTTAAAAACATGGCAACCGTCGCCAAAGAAGAAGCAGCGACTGGTGCAGAAATCAGAAGCAACTTTCTTTTGCCTGCAACCTTCACAGTTGCTACACAAATACACCCAGCTAAAACTAACGCACAGCCGGAAATTACTATAATAATATCCACTGAAACCTCGTAGCCAACTTTTTTGAAGGTATCAGCTTGATATGCTAAAATGGGCGCAGCTCCACTCAAAGTCAATGCACTCATGAGAATGATAACCACACCAAAGGCTCTTCTGCACTCTGGTTTTCTGAAAACATCCTTCAGTGATTCCAGAAAGCTAATATCTTCCTCCATTTCACTATGAACTATCCTCTTTATTTCCTCCAATTCTTCATCAACATTTTTTCGGTTGAGTGCCCATTGGAGTGTTCTTTCTGCACTAGTAAGTCGATTTTTTCTTGTTAGATAAACGGCTGTTTCGGGCAACCAGATGAAACAGAGAAGGAAAATGATGGGAACCAGAATCGCCATCATGGATGATGTGAATCTTGAAAAATAGAGACCTATCGCATAAATAATGAGCATACCAATGTTGATCAACACAGCCATCATGGTAGTTAAAGGTCCTCTTGTTCGTTTGCTGGTGATCTCTCCTAGATAAATAGGTGCCACTGAGTATGTGACACCACAACCGACACCCGCGAAAAGTCTTCCTATATAGATTGTGTTTATATTTGTAGCTAAACCTAGGAGAATCCAGCTGCAGATTTTGGGCACTGAAGCTGCTAAAAGGGTTCCCTTCCTACCTATCCTGTCCATCAGGAACAAAGGAAACAAGGATCCCACACCAACTCCTACGTAAAGGAAATTGATGACCCATCCACTCTCGTGTTTTTCAATTTCCAGGGGGTCATCCTTCTCTAGTTTTGGAAGCATTGGTGTGCTCCAACCTTCGTGGAAACCACTGTCCATGATCAGAAGGTTGCCTAAATATTTGTCACAAATTCTTAATTTACAGCATCATTGATAAACCAAATTTCAAAGATCTGGTAAGGTTTAAATCCATAACAAATTGAAATCTTTTTAATATTTTATTGATGCAAGATTTTAGAAGATACTTACACACAAGTCCAACGAGAACTTGTCGTAAAAGGGCGTAATCCATTTTGCAATATTATAGGTAGGTAAGTTTAATTAAACACGACAAGGCTAATTGAATTATCTGTGGCGTTGCAATTTCCTCGTGTCATCTCCTGTTCAAGCCAATATTTTCATAGTCCAATCTGAAAATGTACGTGCTGTACTATGCAAATTACTCTTATAGATCACTATACAACTGCAATCTATTTTATGAGGTTCGATCGTGTAAAATTTATGACCATATTAAATGTGGGTATGTTTATAATAGTAATCCAATGATAATAAAGTGAATATTGAAATATTTTTCTGATTAATGTAGTTATATAATCCTCAAAAATAATACCCAAATGAAACTTACATATGTAATATGTCTATCAATGCGGAACTCAATATCAACTCTAAAGCCTTTTGGCATATGATTATCAAAGTTAACATGCTTTATCTCTGAACCAGTCAATCAAAAGTATCATTTTCTGCGAATCTTCTAACGGCTGTCAGTTACATTTTTTAATTATTATGATACAAATTATGCAATGAGCCTTGGCCATGACTTGATGTGCGTAAGCTATTTTGAACTTGTGACCTATATAAATGATGATTCTATTTCATAAATTCGATATGCACTCACATCCCTGGATAAAAAAAAAGTATTTTTTTTACAGAAATCTGGTTCTGAAGATATTCTAGGTTGAGGAAATTTTCTAAATTCAAAGCTTCTTTCACTAAACCTCTCTAAATTTTGTGGATTATTTTGGCTTAAAATGAAAAAATAGGATTTTCAAAATATAAAGTATAAGTAAGTAGTACCATATCATTTCATTATTTCCATATTTAAAGAACAAGTTTTCATACCTGTGCATAAATTATCTAGGAATAATTTTCAATAGGTGAAAATAATTAAAGAAAATTATTCATCAAGTTACAACCGAATTAATGGAAAAAATATAAAAGTTAGTGACTTTGTATAAAATGTGACGTGAGTTACTGTTTCATTACGATTATTAAAAAAAAGATGGTATTCAGCAATTTTTTTAACAATTTTCATTAAAAAAATCACAGTTTGCATATTTTCGAACATGCTTGTTCAATGAATTTTTGCTATGATACTCTACAAATTCAGCAGAATTATTAATTATTTGAATCATTTTCATTCACAACCTTAGTGTTTTGCTATTTTTCAATAAATAGGCTTCATTTTTGTATACGAAATCGCCTAACTGTTTAAGCAATAACAAATGTTTTTCAATTTGGAAAGTATCAGAGCAAAGAACCATCGAAAGTACTTTCTCAGTTGATTCTGTAAGAAAATTGAGCCTATTCTTTGAAAAGTATCGAAACTGTGAATTTGTTTATAAACATTATTTGAAAAATAGCCAGATATTATCTTTTCTCCATAAATCATATTAGAATATTAATTTCTCTTACATGTTATACAAAAATTCTGGGTTTGAGAAATGACTTTTGTTCATTAATTTGTTTATAATATAATAAAAAACTTTAATTTAGTTGTAGGCCTCTTCTTTTTGTATAGATTAAACATTTTTTCAAACTTTTCGAGTATTTCTCAAAATTTTACGAGATTTCGACAGATTCCAAAGCGTTTTATAGGATTTTTACTTATTTAAGAAATTTGAAAGAATTTTATAAAGTTTCGAAGCTTTGAGAATACTTCAGAAGATTTCAAAAAGTTTTGTCTGATTCGAAAGTTCTCAAAATTTTTTCAACAATTTGAGAAAATTTACAAAATTCAAGATAATTTGCGTAATTTCAAAATATTGTATATTATTTATAGTGATTTTATGAAACAGATTTGAAAAATTTCAATAGGCTTCAAAAGGAGATGAAAAATATCAAAGTATTCTGAAGATTTCAAGCAATTTTATGGAATTTCAAAAAAATGTCAGAGATGTGGGGGTAGTAAAAGAAATGAAATGAAATTGAAAAGACTTAAAGGGATTTATACGGATTTGTACGAATTTGATCGGGTTTCAAATGATTTAATCATTTTTAAAGAATTTTTAAACATATTAAAATTTTCTGAAGTTGCACAGGATTAAAAAGATTTTTATGGATTTACAGGATTCAAGTAATATTAAAAATATTAAGGAACTTGAAATAATATAATGTATTGTCAAATATTCCGCGGATTTCCATACGATTGAAAAAATTTTTTAAGATTATAGGCAAATTTAAGAAATTCAAAAATGTATAAGGAATTTCAAATATTTTCGTAAGATTTTCACAACATTCAAGAATTTTTAAGAAGATTGCAGTGAATTTCAAAAATCTTAATGGATTTCAAAGCTTTTGGGATATTTTAAATATAAAAAGGGATTTGTAGGGGCTTTATCTGATTTTATGACATTTCAACGGTTTTATAACTTTCGAATGAATTTTCAAAGAAATTGCAGATTTCAAGATATTTTACAGCATTTTACACGATTTTCGTGAATTTTGATAAATTTCGAGTAATCTCCAAATATTTCGTAGGATGGTAAAAAATTTCAAAGGATTTGAGAGGTATCCAGGATTTCAATAAAATTTGAAAGATTTCAAGGTTTTTCTAATTGATTTCGAGAGAATAAATCAAATGAAATTTCAACTGACTTCTAGGGATTTTTGAGGATTTGTACGAATTTTAGGGATATCACAATATTTTAATAATCCATAAGATTTTAAAAGGAATTATAAGATTTCAACTGATTCTCCATAAAAAAAAACAAGTGTAGAAAAATTGTATAAACAAAATAAACAATAACGTATCAAAGTTAATCAAAAGTTAAGATAGAGGAAAAATTGTGTCATAAGAAGAGGACCTCAATTTGGAATCTATATCACAAAGAATGAATATTGATAACAGTGGAAAAACGGAAGATTAATAGGAAAAACAAACATAAATTAAAAAACGAAGAATAAGTAAGCGAGAGCAAAAATTCCAACAAATTCCAGAAAACATGATTTAATAAATAATAATCCAGAGAAAACAATGTATTTTATGAAATATTATTTAGAAAAAAGTTATAAAAAGATATATAAATAAGGGCGAAAGCCCGACATTCCCGTTGGTAACGTAAAATGGAACTACAATGACCTGAAATTTTTTTTTCATAATTGATTTGAATTTTGTAAGACGTTTTTTTTTGGAGGAAGATAAATTATTTTCATATCAAGATTTAACAGTATTGGGTACCTCGTTGATAAAAAATTTTTAAAACCCAGTGCAATTGTTTTTATAAAAAACCTCTCATATTTTCTTGATTATATAGATCTTTGAGATTTTTAAGAAAATTGTAGAAGCTATTAGTTGGTTTGGTTCGATCTTGATTTTGGGTTTTTTTCAGAAATTGTCCAATTTTTTAAGATAAACCTTTAATGTTTGGACAAACTGTCAAATCAATATAAGAAAGATTTTTTTTATTAGAGTTAGAAACAAGGACGTATTATATGATCGAAAAGTTTCATGATTTAAGCAGTTGTTGATTCAATAGGTTGGGAAACTATTATCATTTACGGTATCTCTATTAAATTTATGTTCTTGGCTCTAAATTCTGGATCTGAAATTCTCAAAATTCTGTGAAAAAACCTCTGACTTAACCAAACTTATGGCGAATAGAATGAAAAAAGTTCAAAATAGATAACGACTAGACCAAGTTTTATTTTGATACTCAATTTTCACAAAACCTTTACATCTGTTAGCAAGAGTATCTGAAGAATTGATTTGTGAATATTGTTGAAGTTCTATTGAAAATTCAATATTCAGAAGATAAGAACTGAAAGTATCAAGAAGTAGTTTGATTCTAGATTTAGGAAAAGCTGAGATTATGTCATCAACACAATGGGAGAAAAAGTGAAATTGTAGATTTTTGAGACAATCAGATTCTAGTTCCTCCATAACTAAATTTGCAGTTGCAGGTGAGAGAGTAAACCCCATAGCTGATATAAGCCCTTTCCAGTTTATAGGTGAAGTTTCCAAATTTAAAAAAGGTGAAAATAAAACATAGTGCCATTCACTCTAAAAAGAAATGAAGTGGAATGTTAGTAAATTCAGAAATCTCAGGCCATCCTCAAATCACACATTTCAGAATATCAGGTGCAGGAATATTACTAAACATGGAAACTACATCCAAAGGAGCTTAGATATAATCTAAAGAAATACAACATACCGTAATTTGTTGTACAAAGGATGAGCTATTTGTGTCATGCGAATCTTTTTTTTTGCAATAATATTATTTTAAATGTTAGACAAAAGGACAGACACTTAGTATGGAGGATCATTGATGCTGAATACGATCAGTCTCAAGGGGTATCAGGTTTATGGTTTTTGAAAAGGCCCTTTGGTGAATAAGTTTTGTGTTCTTTAGCTTCGTAAGAAGTTATCAAGTTATTGAATTCTAAATCAGAGATCAAATTATTATTTCTGTCTTATAGAGTAGCAGTGTATTCAAATTTGGGTAAGGAATACGTTTTTTTTATCATTTAGGACGTCAGACATTTCTTTGTTGTAATCAGTTTTGGACACACGGATCACATTGGCTTTGTCAGCATTAATGAACATGGTCTTGAAAAGAAAACATGATCCATGATAATTTTGGGAACATAGATTTCTAATTAGAGTTTGAGATTTTCCATCTATGTTTAAAATAACAGTTTTTATAGACACAATAATCTTATGAATGTAGGTCCTTGATGATATTAATATTAGATAAAAACTTACGTCCGATGGAATAATTTTTGAATCACGAAGATGGTAAAATCTTTTTATGGATGCAGCTTTATTACATTGGGAAATTCTTTATCAATTGTAATTCTCAGAAGCAAAGAATTTTTGTAGTATTCGAAAAGGGAGGATATACTGAATTATATTTTCAATTCGATACAACCTTCAAGTAGTCAAATTTATAGCTAAATGGATGTCACTCTTTCTGTACGTAACTTTTAGTTTCCAGAAATATTTTATTAGTTATTGCTAGTAGAATTAGGAAGGGTGTCCGAAAACTTCGTTTTCAAAATTTCCTTATTTTTCCTTGTCTAATTTTTCATTTTCCTTCATTAATAATATTCAAATACCAACATTTCAATCCGGAAATACTTTCAACATAGAAACTTTTATAAACGGAATAAAACAGTATATCAGATACAATTTAAAATTTTCAAATCTATTACTTTATTGCAAATGAAAAAATGTATTTTATACTATAAAAGCTGTTTTTCAACAAAATACTTGAATTTTCAAAAAAATAATTAAATTTATAACGTAATAGTTGAATTTTCAACCTCAAAATATAAATCCCCAACAAAAAGCGTCATAGTTTATATTTCAATCAAAAAACATGAAATTTATAAAAAAAAGTCTTTTAAAAACAAAAAGACGAATTTTCAACAAAAAGAGATATTTCACTGAGGAAAGAAAATTTTACCGGAATTGTTGAAGCTTCAAGCCAAAAGACAAATTTTCTCTACAAAAATTGAATTTGCGAACAAAAGATATGAATTCAGCAAAAAATTATTTTTCCACGAAACTGATTTTTACCCAGCAAAAATGAAAATTCAAACCATGAAAATTATTTGTTTGACCAAAAAAGGAGAATTCTCAAATTAAAAGGATCAATCTCAACAAAAAGGAAAAGTTAAATTTTCATTTAAAAAAAAAAATGTTAAACCAAAACAAAAGAATTTTCCACTAAACAGTTGAATTTTTAACCAAAGACATCAGCTTTCAATAAAAAAAAAAAAAATTTAGTTCAATTTTCACTCAAGTAGTGGAATTTTCAATTTAAAAAGATAATTTTTCAACAAAATAGTTGAACTCTCAATCAAAGAGATAAATTTCCAACTAAAAATAAAACTCTTCACAGAGAAAAAGAATTTTTTCAACAAAGTGATTCAACCAAATCTTTCGAATAAAATAGTTGACTAATCAAGCAAAAAAAAATAATTTTCAACCAAATAAAATTTCTCTCAAAACAGATGAACTTTTATTGAAATAACAAAGAAATTTAAAAAAAAATTAAATTTAAATCCAGAAAAGATTTCAGTTGTCTTTTTAAGATCAAAATATGAATTTTTTAACGAAAAGTAAGTTTTTACCAGCAAATTGGATCTTTCATCCAAAAAGACGAATTTTTTCAACCAAAAGGGATGAATTCTTAACGAAATAGTTGAATTCTTTACCGAATAGTTGCATTTTTTCGAAAAAGATGGAATTTGTCTTAAAATGGATAAATTTGTAATGAAATAGAAAACAAATTTTTTTTAAATAGATGAATTTCGATCCAGAAAATATTCCAATTGACTTTTCAAGATCAAAATCTGAATTTTTTTTACAAACAATAAGTTTCTACGGACAAAATTGAAATTTTCATTCAAGCAGACGAATTTTTTCAACCAAAAGGGATGCATTTTTAACAAAATTTGTCTTAAAATGGATAAATTTTCAATAAAAGAGAAAACAAATTTTTACAAAATAGATGAATTTTGATACATAAAAGATTCCAGTTGACTTTTCAAGATCAAAATATGAATTTTTAAGAAAAAAGAAGTTTCTACGAACAAAATTGAAATTTTCATTCAAGCAGACGAATTTTTTCAACCAAAAGGAATAAATTTTTAACAAAATTTGTCTTAAAATGGATAAATTTTCAATACAAAAGGAACAAACATTGTAAAAATAGATGAATTTTGATCCACAAAATATTCCAGTTGACTTCTCACGATCGAAATATGAATTTTTGGCCAAGAAATAAGTTTCTACGGAAAAAATTGAATTTTTCATCCAAAAAGACGAATTTTTACCCAAAAAGAATGACTTTCTAACAAAATTGTTGAATTGTCTACCCAATAGTTGCATTTTTATCTAAAAAGATGAATTTTTATTCAAAAAACAAAAACAAAAATTTTTTAATTGAATTTGCATCCAGAAAGAATTTCAGTTTTCTCTTCAAGATCAAAATATGTTTTTTTTTTAAACGAAAAATAAGTTTTTACAAGCAAAATTCTATTTTTCATCCAAAAATTCGAATTTTTTCAACCAAAAGGGATGAATTTTCGACGAAATAGTTGAATTCTCTACACAATAGTTGCATTTAAAAAAAAAGATGGAATTTGTGTTGAAACGGATAAATTTTAAATAAAAAAGAAAACAAATTCTTAAAAAACAGATGAATTTTGATCCAGAAAAGATTCCAGTTGACTTTCTAAGACTGAAATATGAATTTTTTAACAAAAAAATAAGTCTCTACTAACAAAATTGAATTTTTCATTCAAGAAGACGAAATTTTTAACCAGAAGGGATAATTTCTCATCAAAATAGTTGAATTCTTTAACAAATAATTGAATTTATATTCAAGAAAGATGAAATTTGTATGTTAAAAATGCATTTTTAATGAAAAATGGACAAATTTTCTTCAAAGTTGAACTTTCATCCAGAAAATATTTCAGTTCTCTTCTCAACAACAAAACATTAAATTTAACCAATGAGTGCATTTTCTACAAAATAATCAGATTTTCATCAAAATTGTTTAATTTTAAACCAAATAGTTGCATTTTTATCTAAGAAAAATATAATTCCTGCTAAGGCAGGTGAATTTTGAAATCAGAAAGACAAATTTGAAAAAAAGAGTTATATTTTCAACCGAATATTTGCATTTTTATTCAATAAAGACGTAATATTTCTTCTGAGACAGATACAATTTTTTTTAAACTCTAGAAAAAAAGTGAAATCTTCATTCAAGGAAGATTCCAGTTCACTTTTCAACACCAAAATAAGAATTGTAAACTATGAATTAATTTTCTGCTGAATAGGGGAATTTCCAACCAAAAAGTATGAATTTTGAACAAGATTGTTAAATTTCCAACAAAACGGTTGCATTTTTGTCCAAGGAAAATGAAAATTCTATTAAAAGAGGTGATTTTTCAAATCAAAAAGACAAATTTTCAAAAAAGAGTTGAATTTTCACCCAAACAGTTGCATTTTCATTCTAGAAAGATGAAATATTTCTTTTAAAACAGATGGAATTAAAAAACAAATTCAGAAGAATAGTTACATTTTCATCCAAAGAAGATTCCAGTACACTTTCGAACACCAAAATAAGAATTGTAAACTATAAGTTAATTTTCTGCTAAAGAGTCGAATTTTCAACCAAAAAGTATGACGTTTTAACAAGATTGTTAAATTTTCAACAGAACGGTTGAACTTTTGTCCACGAAAAATGTAAATTCTACTCAAACAAGTGAATTTTCAAATCAAAAAGACAAATTTAAAAGAAAGAGTTGAATCTTCATCCAAAAGGATTTCAACATGCTTTTCTGCAGAAAAATACAAATTTTGAACAAGAAGTAAATTTTCTAGGAAAGAGTTAAATTTTCAACAAAACAGTTAATTTTTTTTTAAATCTAATATTTCTACTGAAAAAATATGAACTTTTAAATAAAAAAGACAAATTTTCAGAAAAAATATTTTTCATCTAAAAAATATTTCAGTTGACTTATCAGCTACAAAATATAAATTTTAAACGAAAAGTTAATATTATAGGAAAAGAGTTGAATTTTTAAACCAAAAAGAAGAATTTTGAACAAATCAGTTGTATTTCAAAAAAATTATGTCTTTTTAAGAAGATTGTTAAATTATCGACCAAATGATAAAATTCATAACTAAAAATATAATCTTCCGGAGTAAGTTTTGGCGAATTTGCAGAAATGACGTAGATGATTGAAGGAACCCCTCCCCCCTACCATAACAAATCGTAACAAAAGTCTAAGTCAACGGAAAGTATATTCTATACCAAATTTAAGCAATTTTAGCAAAAAAAATGAGCAAAAAAAAAAATTTAAGCAAAAGTAAACCACTCGAGTTTGCGGTATCAAGCTCAGGATGGAATAAAAAATTTCTCTGAATGTTGTATAACATGATTCTGCACATGTTTAGGAGTATAAGAAGAGCAATGTAGATTTTTTGTACACTTTTGGATCCCTAGTCCAAAGAGTAATTAATTATGGCTATCCGTAACTGCGTTGCCAGTTGACAAGAACGTCGGAGGAGGCAAAGCCGACTAGGTACTAACTAGATTTCCGTTTACATATCTCCTTGTTCGTGAGCAGGTACATAACAGGACCGGCTATCTGTACGCATATCTACTTGAACTAGTGCGGTAACATATTGCACTGATCCCTAAATTAATAGTTACGGGTTACACACAAAAAAATTTATTGAATTATGAATTTTTTTTACAAAATCATAGATTACATTTTTTAATACTTTGGGGCGATTCAAAAACTACCTCAAGCTGTTTTGAACACTCTTTCCACCGCACCCACAAAATGCTCTCAACACAGCGTACAAGTCAAATTATATTGTATTAGAAAAAAAATTGTTGAACGAGGGGTCGACCACTCTGATATTCCTGGTACACTCACTGAATATTCCCATATATTCTTTTAATATTCCTAGATGTTCTTGATATTCTTCATATTCTTTATATTCTTTATATTCCCAAATATTCATGATATTCTTGATATTCCCTCATATTCCTACATATTCCAACATATACCGAAATATTCCTAGATTCTGCGATTCCTTCCCTTCCGTTCACCGACTGTATTTGTATAGCTTTTTATTTGGTGCCTTGGCAATTATTATGAAATTATTACAAATTGCACATAAATTGAATAATAATTCACTGGTAATTCATGCAAGTTTAAAAGTTATTTACTTCGAATAAACAATTTTACATTGTTATTTTAACATATTTAAAATTCGAAATTGTTTAAGTTTATATATGTATATATTATTACTTTAATTTTGAAATTTTCTGTTGTTTTATTATGAACGATTATGACGTGGAATTTTTAGGTTTTCTAATTTAATATTATTCAATTTTACATATCTTTTTTTAACTTAATATAGTTTTAATGCTTAACTTTTAAATGGCCTAATCTCTAATCTGATCTAAGGGGCCAACGAAGCCGATTAATTCTGAAAAAACATGTGATAGTTAATATTTTAACCAAGAAAAGGTTTTTTCCAGACAATCAAAAAAGACTTCATCTAGAATGTTGAATTTTCAAGCCAGAAGGTATTTTCAACAAAATACGTGAATTCTCAATTAAAACAGAATAATTTTCAACCAAACAGTTGCATTCACACAAAAATGTATTTTCTAACAAAGAGAACGAATTCTCAACAAAATACATAAATTAATTTTCAACCAAATAGTTAAATTTTCAAACAAGAGGATTATTTTTCTAACCATGAATATGGATTTTTAACCGAATAGTTGAATTTTCAACTAACAGGATACATTTTTCGCGGAAAATGTAATAGTAAAATTTTCAGTGAAAAATGTTGGCATAAAAAACGAATTTTCAACAAGATAGTCAACTTGTGAACTGAAGAAATAAATTTTTAACTATAATTATGAATCTTCATCTACTATCAACTGATATCTTCAACTACTTGTGGATCTCGCTACCAAGTTATTGAATTGTGTACCATATTTTTAAATCTTCGAGCCCAAAATCCGAATTTCCTACACAACAGTTGAATTTGTGACCCGAGAATTTAAATTTTCAACGAAAAAATTAATTCTTAACCTAAACGGATTAATTTTTAACCAAACTGTTACACTATTCACCAAAATAGTTTAATTTTAAATAAAATAAACAGATTTTCAACTAAATAGTGACACTAACCAAAAATATCAACCAAACAGTTGCATCCGCAACTAGACAGTTAAATTCTCAATCAAATAGTTGATTATTCAACCTTTAAAGACGAATGTTTAACCAAATGATCGATTTTAAAACAAAAATGAATTAACTTCGACCACAAGTCGTTGTATTTCTAATCAAATATTTGATTTTTGAAGCCAAAAGGAAAATTTTTTTTAGCAAACAGTTAAATTTTCATCTAATAAAGTTGAAATTTCAACTTAGAAATTTTCTACCGTAACTGATGAATATTCAATATAAAAAGACAAGTTTCGAAAAAAAAACACTTGAACGTTCGACAAAAAAAAAAATGTATTTTTGATAAAATAGTTGAATTTTAAAAAAATAAATGAATTGACAACCAAAAAAAGAATTTAAAAAAAAATAAATATTTACCATCAACCAAACAGTTGCATTCATGAGCGAATATTTGAACCTTCAAGTAAAAGAACGAATTTTCTTAAAAATAAGTAACTTTTAAACCAAACAGTTAAATTTTCAACTAAAATGAGGATACCTGAAAAAAAAATAAATGAATTTTTAACTAACGAGTTTTACTTCAAATCAAGAAGTTTAATTTTAATTCAAAAAAGATTAATTCTTATCGAAAAATATAATAAGTTGGTATTTTAATCGAAAAAAGATTCTAAATTTTGATTAAAAACTAAAAAGACGCATTTTTTTAACGAAAGTTGAATTTTCCACCAGAGAAAGATAACTCATTCACAAAATAGTTGAATTAAAAAAAATGGTTGAATTTTCACTCATTTAATTGAATTATTAACCAAAAATATGAATTTCAATCCAGAAAAAAAGGATTTTCTATATAAAAAAAAAAATTCAACAAGAAAGTTTAATTTTTTAACAAAATAGTTGAAACTTCAAAACAATAAGTAAATTTTTAACCAAATAATAGAATTTTCAAAAAATAGATATTAATTTTTAACCAAACAGTGGCATTCACAATGAAATTTCCAGCAAAAAGACGAATTTCCAACAAAATAGTTGAATTTTCCAGAAAGTAGTTGAATTTTCAACTGAAATAATGATTTATTAACAAAAAATGATTTTCCACAACTAAGGAGTTATACTTTCAACCACGTAGTTAAATTTGCAATCAAAAAATTATTATTCTTATCGAAAAATATAATAAGTTGGTGTTTCAATCGGAAAAAGATTCTAAATTTTGATTAGAAACTAAAAAGACGAATTTTTTTAAGGAAAGTTGAATTTTCTACCAGAAAAAGATAACTTTTTGACAAAATAGTTAAATTAAAAAAAAGTAGTTAAATCTTCACCCATATAATTGAATTAGCAATCAAAAAGATGAATCTTAATACGAAAAATAAGGATTTTTCACCGAAAAAGACGAATTTTCAAAAAAAAATTTAAATTTTTCAACAAAATAGTTGAAAGTTCAAAACAATAAGTGAATTTTCAACGAAATAGTAGAATTTTCAAAAAATAAATATTAATTATGAACCAAACAGTTGCATTCACAACGAAATTTCAAGCAAACGGACGAATTTTAAGCAAAATAGTGGAATTTTCTACCAAGTAGTTAAATTTTTAACTAAAATAATGAATTATCAACAAAAAATTATTTTTATTCAATAAAGATTTCAAATCTAATACAGAACAATTCAGCCAAAAAATACGAGTTTTCATCAGAAAAGTTAAATTTTGAAGCAAAACCGATGAATTTTAAACAAAATATTTGATTTTTAAACGAAATTGTTGAATTTTGAACCAAGACCAATATGAATTAAAAAAAAAAAAAGATACAAAAGTAGTCATACGTGACATGAAGTAGTTGAATTTTCAATCGAAAAAGAATTTTGAGTTCGCCCAAAAAGATGAATTCTCAATGAAAAATTGAATATGGTTGATATTTCAACCAAAACAAGATTTTCATTTTCGATCAAAAATAGTTGAATCCAACCAAAAAATATAAATTTTCAACAAAATAGTTCCATTTTCAAGGGGAAAAGAAGAATTTTTTAGCAGATTCAAGTTTCAATACAGAAAGATGAATTTTCAACTGTACCACCAAGAAAACATCAAATTCAAATTTCAAATAATAATTCAATTTTCAACAATACTGTGAAATTCTCAACAAAAAATGAATTTTCAACGAATTATTTCAAATGTCAACCAATCAGTTGAATTTTCCATCAATAAGATGAATTAACTACGAGAAACGAGCGAATTTTGAAGAAAATATTTAAATCTTCAACTAATAAAATAAATGTCTAAAAAAGTAGTTCAACTTTCAATTAAGTCGCTCAATAGATTTTCAGTCAAAAATTTAATAGTAGAGTAATTTCCAGTTTAAAAAATTCATTTAAAAAAAAAAACAAAAGAAAAAATTTAAAAAATAGTTTAATCTTCAACCAATGAAATTTTTTAACAAATTTTTTGAATTCTCAAACAAATAGTTGATTTTTCAATCAAAACACATCAATTCTCAATACAAAATTAAACAGCTGAATTGTCATCTGAATTTGAATTCAGCAAAAAGTAGATTGGTTCAATTTTCAGTTAAGAAAATTAATTTTCAAATAAAGGAAACTTTTTATAATGAAATGGTTAAATCTTCATCCAAATAGTAGGATTTTCAACCAAAAGAGGTGAACTCTGAAACAAAAATATTATAGTAGATTGTTTAATTAAAAATGATTGTCTCTCAAAGAAAAATATTCGGATTTTCTTATTTCATTTAGGCAAAAAAAAAGCAAAGAAGGTGAAGTTTTTTGCAAATAGGGGAAAAACAGAAATTCTTTAAAAAAGGGAAAAAGAGGGGAATAGGAGAAAGATTCTAAAATAAAATGACTAATTTTCATCTTTCTTCGAACATATCAAACAAATTTATTTATATTTTCCATGTGTTCATTTTTTCATTTTTAAAAAATTAGTACTCAGGCGCATACATTATTCACTTGATCTATTGGACGTGACTCTAAAGATTATGAGTTATTCTTGAACCGGTTTGTACCAATTAACTTTTTTTTTATTCCTAACTTATGGATTCCATGTTTGTTAGATCAGAAATGATTAGAAAAGTATATAGAAATATGAAAACCTTGAATTTGAATTTTGTAATTCTTTGCTTATAAAACATTAATTTTATTGGAATGCGAAAAGTATAAAGAAAAAAAAATTTCTAATACAAAATATAAATTTGGAATTACTATTTCTGTTTGAGGTTTCTTTGTTTATTTCTGTTTTTCAAGTTATATCTGCTTATATAAATATAATTTTTTCTAAAATTTATGAAAAAATCCAAAAAGATTCTTTAATTTTTAAGATATTATAGATCAAAATCTAATCAAAAAAGATAACCTTCAACCAAAAAAAATTGCCAACCCAAAATATGAATTTTCAACAAGAAAGTTGATTTTGAACAAAATAATTCAATTTTCAACCAATTACATGAATTTTCTAGTCAGAAGATTAATTTTCTAACAAAAAAGACAAATTAAAAGAAAGAGATGAATTTTCAAAACAACGAGACGAATTTTCAAAATAATTGTTGAATTTTCAACCAAGAAAGATTCTCCATTCAAAAAAGAAAGAAAAAACTCAGCAAATTATAATTTGAAGTGGAAGATGATTTCTAATACAAAAGAAAAAATTATTTTTCAAGCTTCTGTCTTTTTTTTTATTGTACACGATTTTTCAAAATTTGAGAAAAAGTTTGAGTCAGTTTAAAAAATATTTAGGATTTTTGATGCTTGTAAATTAAAAATATATATATTATTAATCCTCTGTATTGGTTTTTCAAAATTTCAAAAAATTTTTGCAATATTTCAAAATCTTTGTAAATATTCTTTTTAAATTAATTTTTCAAAATAAAAAACGACTTTAAATATTATCAGGAATCTCGAAAAAAATTGCATTTGATCTTTTTTGATTTTACACTATCTATACTATCTTATAAAATCATTTAAATTTTTCTTACAATTTCGTAAAAAATTTTCAAAATTAAAAAATGCTTCTTAAAATCTTCCAGATTCTTTTTTAACAATTTTCGAAATCTTTTGGAATATTTTCAAACCTGTTCAAATAGTCTCTTGAAATAAATATTGGTAAATAAAAAACTTATTAAAAATGTTCCAGAGAAATTTTAAGAACATTTGTTTACTCTCTTCAAACCTTTCGAATTATTCAAAAAGATTTTGAATTTGTTTTTCAAAATCATCAAAAATATAAATTTTGTTTTATATCTCTCAAATTTTTCTATGTTCAAATTTATTTCTGTATCTCTTCAAAACTTCTAAATATCTCTTAAACTTATTCGATTTTTTTCTGAAATTTTGCAATCTTGTAAAAACGAAAAATTGGGCTTGAAAATATTTTGCATTTTTTCCCGAAATTTTAGAAAATCATTTGAGAAATTTCAATATTTTCCTAATTCAAAATAAAAAATCAATTGAAAGTTTTCCTGGAATCTTAGGAAAATATATTTTCTTACAACTTCACAAAATCCTTGAAAAGCCTCAAAATTTTATTTGAATATTTTCAAAAAAATACATTTTGTCTACAATTTTTTTTTTACTTTTCAAATCAAAATTTTTTTTTCAGTCTTGTCAAAACTTTTAAATATATGCTGTAATAATTCAATGTTCTATTAAATACATTTTTTTTATTCTGTAAAAATTAATTAAATTGTCTTAAAATCTTCCAGATTCTTTTTCGAAATTTATTGAGGTTTTCAGAGCATAAAATTATATTTTTAAATAAAATCTAAATCACTAAAAATTTCCCAGAAATTGTATTGTCTGCTGCAAAATGATTTAATATGATCAAGGGATTATGAGTAGAATCCTTTCGTCATTTAAAAAATATTTTGTTCAACTTTAAGAACAGTATTGCTGCATTTATTATTAAAAAATCATTCACAATTTAAATTCTTATATTTTAGAACAACATTTTTAGAATTAAAATTCTTTATTTGAAAATCGCGATTTCCAAAACAGGATCCATTCTGTAACATGTTCCAAATAACTGTTTAATTTGTGCTAAATAAATTTAATTATCAATGATAATTTCTATAATAAATTTAATGTTTTCAAACGTTTTATTATGTTTTATTATGTATCGTATCAGAAAATTAAGAATTTGTTTATTTCTACAGTAAATCCCAGAGATATGATTTATCTGAAGTGATGTAAAAATGCTGTAAACAACTGAAAACTGAAAAAATGCAATGGCTATCTGTAATCGCGTCTACCTTTTGTGCGGCGATTCGCAATTGCTCTAGACTCCTCTTCGCCATCCCCACTATTGTCACGCATGAACAAGCATATATTTTTTCTCTATGCACTCTCTTACCATGAGGTCTCCCCACTACTCCACTAATATGCAAGCTTCTTATTGGATATCTTAATCACGCAGAAACGTTAATAAAAAGTTATTTCAGCATTGTTAATCAAGTAGAAATAAAATTGAAAATCTGGAAACACAGTCAATTCTAGCGCGAAAGAAGTACTTTTGTACAATATTGGAAATATAATTTCAGCATTTTTTAGAAAACATCATGGGCAGCATAATTTTAGAAAATTAGGAAAAAAGATTTCTTTTCGCTTGAAGACGCCTAATATGTACATTATTTCATATCATTTGTTTATATAATAAATAAACATAGAAGTTATAAAATCGTTCTTAGAAAATATCGTTGGTAACATAACTGCAGAAAGACAAAAGGGAAAAAAATTTGTTTTTCCCTATGAATGTCTGTGATGTACATTTGTTTATACAATTTGTTTATAGAATTAATTGATGAAATTTAATCTTGAATTTGAATGGCCATTTATCATCTTCACTATAAAAATTAAGCAACATGCTATTATTAAGAAAAAAAAATC
>CAKNXH010064152.1:24183-76882 GCA_932178445.1 Andricus quercusramuli
TACATAAAACCAATACCTTCTCATTAGAATGAGAATGTAAAAAATCGGTGATTTTTTACATTATTTTATTAATTTTTCTTCAAAGTGGCCAATTTTACGTACTTTGATCAATTTTGACGACTTGCTGAGACCCAAAAATTTTTTTTCGGAAAAAACAAAATAATAGAATGTTTCTTCGATTCAAGCTGAAGAAATGTCAGGTTCGAGATATTCAACTTTTTTTAAAAATTCGTGCATAGGACTGAATTCAAGAAAATATTTTTTTGGCCATTTTCAAAAAATTATAAACTTAACGAACAATTTTTTTATAATTTGTTATTATCATTAACTAGCAAAAACTATACGTAGAAAAAATTCGCCATAATTTTCGAAACAGATTCCAAAATTTTTTTTTTACTTTTTTTTGATCAATTTGATCATTTTTACATAAACTAATGAGGGAGAAAAAAACAATTTAGTTTCTAGTGAAAATTTGTATTTAAAGGAAATTATATTTCTTTATGACAATTACCTGTGTGCATCAATTTTAGGAAATTATTATCGATAACAAATTACATTAGAATCAAGCTACATAATTAGTAAATTATGGGATCCATCTCTCTGATCAAATTAGGGATGAATCTGAATCAGCTTGTATAATTCGTAACGGGAAACAATCAGTAATCCGTGTAATCCTCACCTTGCTTTGAATTACAGACTCTCGCGACAGAATTATGTCACTACAATAGAATTGACTTTACCTTCAGGTGAATCTTTCATTAGTAAAACAATTTTTCCATGGAAAGCTATTAAGGCCATGTGACGAGTGGGTCACGTGACCGGATTCCTACCTTACCGACACTTTTTTTATTTCCTAACTTATTTGGACACGAATAGCCACATCGTGTTGAAAATTTGGGATAATAAGTAAGTAAGAAAGGCGGACCCGGTCCTAAATTATAATAATCATTAAAAAAAAAAAAAAATTATCCACAAAAAGCTTTTTTCGTAATTATCAAAATTCTGGACGAGCCCCACCGTTCTCAGTGCTTCATATTTAGTATCCAAAATTTTCAACTCGATGTGGCGTTTCATGTGAAAATGAGTCAGGAAATAAAAAAATTGCCGGTAAGGTAGGAATCTGGTCACGTGACCCACTCATCACATGGCCTTAAGGTGCTTCGAACGTGTGGGTTTCGTTTCATCCACTATATGTCTGAAAGAATGAATTGCTGAACGTAATATTTTTATCACATAATCTAAAGGTCATTATACAGTCTTAGACAGAGAGCTTTTTCCGAAAAATGTTCAGTTTTTTTTTGTTATTGAAAATGTTTTTTTGCATGTGTCCGGCCGCCCAGTGTACAAAATAATCATAATGTTGCAAGTTTCAGGCGTGAAGACCCATTTTCAATTAAAAAAAAAAAAAAAAAAACATTTTCCGGAAAACCTCTCTGTCAAAAACGATATAATTGCTTTCAAATTATGTTGTAAAAATATTATGTTCAACAATTCATCCATTTAGACGTATAGCAGATCAAGCGAAACCGACTAGTTTTGAAGCGCCTTAAAAAACCTCAAAAACTTGCAGAAATGAAATTGAGTCGTTTTTTCCTATTAAAATGATTTCACTTTTATGGAAAAGAAAAGTGCGATATTAAATTTCAAATTGACAACCATATTTTCCGATGAAGAGAAAAAAAAGTGAATGGATAATGAAAGTTTATTGTCCTGGGACGTTTATTAGTGCAATTATTTTTACGACTGAGAAGTGAAACGAATGTTTGGAAAAATAGAACGAATGCTCGTATTTTGATTGTTCATTGTTGTACTTATCGCTAAAGTAGCAGACCATGAAATACGTGCATAAATTACGTAAATTCTTTTGGTCACATCACTGGAAATAAAATCTGAATTTTTCTTTAATATGATTATAAATAATATTTTTAGCGGTGGTTTGTCATTTATTATTTTCTAACAAAAATTTCCAGTTTTCTAACCTAATATTTGTTTTAAATATTTTTTATTTTAAATTAAATTAAATTAAATTAAAATTAAATATTTGTTTTGAAAATTAACTTCAATATTCATTTAAACTATTACTCTTTGGTCTATAAATGTTCAAAATTACAGATTATCGCAGGGGTTTTCCCCTCTTCCCAGATTTGAAAATTTGAATTGAAAGTTAATTTTTTTTGGTTGAAAGTCTACTTTTGGAAGTGGTATTATTTGGTTGAAAATTTAATTATATTTTTCTTCAATTTATCAATTTTGTAATCCTGAAAATTCCACTATTTTATGACCACTCGTCCCTGCAGTTTAAAAATTGATTTCTTCTCATGGAAATTTCACCTTTTTCCGATGAAAATGTGTGGTGGAATATTACCTTTCATGATTAAAAAGTCGCCATTTTTGGTAAAATTCAACTGTTTTTAATTTAGAATTAAAATTTTTTGTTGAAATATTAACTAATACATTTTTTGTTGAAAAGCAGTTTGTTTAGTTTGAGAATTCAACCCTTTGGTTAAAATCTAAACTGTGTTCTTGAAAATTAATTTTTTTTTTTGAAGATTCATAATTTTAGAGAAAAATTCATCTCCTTTGTTAAAAATTGAACTACTTTGATAAAAATTATTTTGTTGGAAAATATTAATATTTTTAAGTGAACGTTTACTTGGTTGAAAATTGCACTTTTTGTAGAAAATTCATCTGTTTGTCTTCAAATTCAACATCAAATATCTTAGAATTTGGCAATTTTCTGTCCTAAATTTAATTAATCGGAAATCTTCAAATTCGGACATATTTTAAACTGTGGGATATTTTATTTTTTGATAATATTTCAAGACGATATTTTGCTTTCCCCTGCTTTTTTCCTGCTTTCCCATTTTTCCAGATTAAAATTGTAAGTTTATTTTTTTCGGTTGAAATTCTACTTTTAAAAGTGGTATTATTTGGTTAAAAATGTCATTATTTATTTTTTTAATTTAACAATTTCGACAAGAAGTTATCCTTTTTAGTTGGAAATATATCTTTACCAAATTTTTTTTCTGAAAATTCAACTGTTTCATGACCATTCGTTCCTTTGGTTAGAAAATTAATTTCTTTTCATACAAATTTCACACTATTTAGCTAAACATTTAATTGTGTGGTTAAAATTACCATTTATGTTGAAATTTTTAATTTTCGGGCTGAAAATTCATCTTTTTTAGTTAAAAAATTAAATATTTGTTTGAAAATACATGCACTTTCTTAAACACCCTTATTTACTGGTAGAAAAATAATGCTCTTGGACGGAAATTCAAAAATTTGTTTGAAAATGTATGTATTATTTTAAAAATTCGCCCTTTTTATAGAAAATCAACGATTTTATAGAAATTCAACTTTTTCATTGAAATTTAATCCGCTTTAGTTGAGGATCCAAATATTTCATTAAAAATTCAACATTTTTTGTGAAATTCAACTGTTTTCAATTTCAAATTAAAACATTTTTGCTCAAAATATCAAACATTAAATTTTTGGTTAAAAATTAATTTTTTTATTTTAAGACCTCAACTTTTTTTTCAAATTGTAACTGTGTTCTTGAAAATTAATTTGTTTTCAAGATTCATAGTTTTAGTGAAAAATTCATTTTTTTGGTTAAAAATTGAACTGCTTCAATGAAAATGAGTTTTTTTCGTAAAATATCAACACTTTTAAGTGAACGTTCACTCGGTTGAAATTTGAAATTTCTGTAGAAAATTCGACTATTTGTCTTAATTATTCAATATTTTATAATTGTGCAATCTTCCATCGTGAATTTTCAAATTTGGTTATATTTTAAACTCTGGGGAATTTTATTTACCGAAAATATTTCAAGACGATTTTCCCCCACCTTTCCCTTTTTTCCCCTTTTTCCAGATTAAAAAATGTGAATTAAAAGTTTATTTTTCTCGGTTGAAAGTCTCATTTTGAAAGTGCTATTATTTGGATCAAAATTTCATTTTTTTTGTAATTTGTCAATTTTGTCAAAAAGTTTTCCTTTTTAGTTGGAAACATATCTTGACCAAATTTTTCCCCCTGAAAATTCAACTACTTTATGACCACGCGCCCTTGCTGTTCAAAAATTAATTCATTTTCATACAAATTCAATCTTTTTTAGTTAAAAATTTAAGTGTGTGGTTAAAATTTACTTTTCATTTTGAAAATTCACATTTTCGGGCTGAAAATTTATCTTTTTCAGTTGAAAATATAAATATTTGTTTGAAAATGCATTAACTTTGTTGAAAATTCGTATTTATCGGTAGAAAAATAATCCTTTTGTTTAACGATCGAACTATTCGCTTGAAAATTTATAGATTATTTTGAAAATTCGCATTTTTTTTTAGAAAATCCATTATTTTTTAGAAATCCAACTTTTGGATTGAAATTTAATCTGCTTTAGATGAGAATCCAAATATTTTGTTAAAAATTCGCCTTTTCGGTCAAATCAACTGTGTTTTTGAAAATTAATTTTTTTTAGTTTAAATTTAAATTAATTAAATTTGATTGTGAATTTAACTTTTTTGTAGAAAATTCGTTTGTCTTGAAAATTCAACTGGTTTGTGGAAAATTAAACCGTTTTGTAGAAAATTGTTCAAACTATTTATATTTCATAATTTTTTAGTTTCCAGAATAGTACAGTATCGGATATTTTATAATTCGGTAATTTCCAGTCTTAAATTTAATTAATCGGAAATTTTCAAATTCGGTCATATTTTGAACTCTGGGGAATTTTATTTCTCGAGAGTATTTCCAGACGATATTTTCATATTTTTTGCAATTTTATAATTTTAGGAACTGCTTATGGATTCAATCGAATTTTTTCATTTCAAAAGAACATCACTCACATTAATTATCCACATTTGTCACTTTTAGTCACTTTTCGGTCACTTTTTCACTTTTTCAAGTAAAAAGGGCTGTGGCTGCACTGAGAATAATGAATTCAAAATTTATCAATTCGAACCCGTTTCATTACATTTATGAAAGAGTCTATGTTAAGAATTTTATAAGAGAACAAATTTTGGTCTTTAAATTCACGACCGAGAAATAAAAAAAAAATATTAAAAATTTATTTTAGACCAGTAGACAAAAAATAATAAACATCAATTTATTTACATTAATCTCGTCAGGAGCATTAATTATAAAATAAGAAAAATAAAAAAATAATGTTCAGAAGAAATGAAAAACTATTCAGTAAAAAGTCACGTATTAAAAAAAAAAGTTTTGCAACCACTCGGAGGAAAGTCATAATCACAATTTGTATAATTGAACTACATATTTTACCGTTTATTTAGCTGTCAAGTAGAAAAATCCATTTTAAGAAAACACTTTTTTATTTTCATGTTTATGATCGGAAAACTAAGCGGAAACTGGTTTCGAAATGTTTTTGTTTTCTCCATCAATGCATACGGCGATCCTTCAACTACAAGACTAATGAAGGTAGTGTCTTCTTTGAAACTTGCAATGTGAAAGAACGAGTCGCGATGAGTAATAAGGCTGTTTGAAACAAAGCGATTACATAATCGTTACGTTTAAACTCTTGATTCGCGGTAATAACGTAATTGTGACTTTAATGCACAACTTAAATTTACCATAAAATTTGGTAAAATCTATCAAAAAAATTTTTTTTCAGAAATTTTTTAAAAAACCTCGATTTCCAACTGAGGAATTTTTGATTCTGAAAATTTGTTTCTAGAAAGAGAAAATTTATTTCTTTAATAATAAAGCCAACAATATTCCGTTCTGAGCGTTTTGAAATAATATTTTGAAAATAAAAAGAATATTTTTATAACCCCCTGACCTGATTAAATAAGTTTATATGTATTCATCTATTATTCAAAATTAAGAATATTCTGCATCATAAATTCAGTAAATCATGATTTCCAAATTAGTAATTCTATCTGATGCTAAAATTTATTTCTGATTGTTCCTAAAAATCATTGACAGAAGAGAAATCTTTATTTATAATTATTATTCCATATTGAAAAATATGCAGATTTTTGCAAATTTTGAATTGAAATGTGGAAGATTTTAAAATAATAAAATTCTTTCTTAAGATTCTAGTGAAATTTTGAATTATTTTTTTCTCAAATTAATTCAAAGAAAATATTTAGAAAAATTTAAAAAGACTTTAAAAGATTTCAAAGCAAAAATTTGCAATCTAGCATGACTACAATATTTTAGAAAAAATTCGAATAAGTTTAAGAGATATCTAGAAGTTTCAGAAGGATACAAGAATAACTTTATTTAGAAAAAAATTTAGATTTTTGAAGATTTTAAACAAAAAATTTAGAAGCTTTCAAGGAAATTGAAAATTTTTTCGAAAAAATAAACAAATTTTCGAAAGATTTTTTGAAAAATTTGGAATGATTTTTTATTTTACAGCATTTATTTGAGAAGAATATTTTAAAAAATTTCAAAACATTCCGAAAGATTTCCAAAATAATCAAAGAAGAATCTGAAAAATTTGAAGGAAATTCTGCATAATATTGCAGAATTCTTTTAAAAATGTAGAAATATTTGGACCATTTTAACAGATATTTAGAAGTTTTTATAAAATTTCGAAAACAACGAAAAATTCCCAAAAACAAATTGCAGATTTTTGAAGATTTCAAAATGAAAATTTGAAGATTTTTGAAGATTTTGAAGGTTTTATGATAATAAAAGTATTTTCTTAAGATTCTCGAGAATAATTAAAGCTATTCTTTATTTTGGAAATTAATTTTGAAAGAATATTTAAGAAAATTATAAAAAATTACAAAAGATTTCTAAAATTATCAGAAATGAATCCAGAATTTTTTGAATTTTGAAGAGAATGAAAATATTTTAAAATCTGAACATTTATAGAATATTCCTGAAGCACAAAATAAAAAAAAGTGAATCGAAATTTGTATTTTGAATTAAATTTCTTTTTCTCCAAATTAAAATTTGCTCAATTTTTTTATCCTGACCTGAAAAATCTTTTTTTGTTGCAAATTCCACAATTTCATTGAGAATTTTTCTTTCTCTTTTGGTAAACATTTCATTTTTTTATAAATCAATTTTTCATGATTTATAATTTTCGCGGAAATTATTTTCAAGGATATTTCAAAATTTTAAAGATTTTAAGAGAATTGAAGAATAATGTTAAATTTGCAAAGATTTCAACAAATTTGAGACAAAATGTAGATTTTCCAGGATTTCAAAATGAAATTTTGAAGATTTTTGACGTATCTTTAAAAGTTTCACAATAATAATAATATTTTTTTCGTAAGGTTCAAGGAAAAATTTAAAGTAATTTTTTTATTTTGAAAAATTAATTTTAGGGAAATATTTCAAAAAATTTCAAATAATTTCCTGAAATTTTGAAGTAGAATGTAGAAGATTTTAAGGTTTAATTTTTCAATTTTGCAGTATTACACAAGTTTAGAAAAAATTCAAATAAGTTTCAAGACAGTAAACAAAATTCTTAAGATTTCTGCGAAAATTGTAAATGATTTTTTGTCTTAGGAAATTTATTTCAGGACAAAACTCAAAAAGATTTCAGAACATTCCGAAGATTTCCAAAAATTTTTAAAAAGAATCTGGAAGATTTTTAGGCATTTTTTTTTAATTTTACGAGAAATTTGTGTCATTTCAAATGATATTTAGAAAATTTTTGAAAATTTCAAAAAAATGAATAAGAATTTGAGAATGTTCTTAAAATCTTAAAACAGAATATAGAATTAGAAAAAATAATAATTTTAAGAGCAAATTTCGAAAGATTTTAAAACATTAACAAAATATTCAAAACATTTCTAAAAATGAATCCAGAAGATTAGAAAACAATTTTAGGAATAAATCGTGTTATTTCAAAAGATATTTAGGGATATTCTGAATTTCAAGGATATCAATATATCCTTAATAATAAAATATTATCATTGATAAAATATTCTTAAATTTTGTCCAAGCTCAAAAATTGAAATGTCTTAAATATCTTTCAAATTACTCAAATTTTTCTAAAAATTTGATAAAATCCTGTAAAATAGAAAGAAAGTATCATAAATTTTCTAGATACTTTTTCGTCATATCTGAAATCTTCAAAAATCTTTTTCAATTTTCTCGAGCAACATCGGAAAATTGTATTTATATAAAATAATTTATTCTGGGGTACAAAATATTTTTTGTTTGCGAATTCAACAATTGTGTTGAAAGTTCTACTTTTTGATTTAAAAATTCATCCCTTTTGATCGAAATTTCATCTTTTTTATAAAAATTGCAAATGTGTGGTTCAAAATAAAAATTTTCCTTGGTTGAGGATTAAAATATTTGGTTGAAAATTTGTCTTTTAGGGTTCTTAAATTAGAATTAGAAAGAAATTTATTTATAATCATCAACTATTATATCTTTTTTGTTCGAAACTCATTTTCTTTCAAATTCATCATTTTACTTGAGAATTCTTCTGTTCGGTTGAAAATGTAACCATTTGGTTGAAATTTGTCTTTTGGTGAAGAAAATCTTCTTGGTTGAAAATTCACCTCTTTACCTGAGGATTCAACTATTTTGTTGAATTTTTTGAGAATTTAACTGCTTTTGATTTGAAATTAAATTATTTTTTGATTGAAACATCAACTATTACATTTTATGTTGAGAATTAATTTTTTTCAATTGAAAATTGATGACCTTTTTTAGAAGAAAAAAATGTATCTTCATATCGCCGCAATTTCGCGCCAAATTTTAGAATTTTTGGTGAAGTTTACAGGAAATGTTCTTTTTGAAGTTTTACGACTGGTAGAAGAAATAATGCACGAAAAGTTTTATTTAAACGAAATTTATAAATTTGTTCATAACATCCCTATCGAGAACACGACCGGTTTCTCTTTTCTGGTTCGTAAAAAGAGAATTTACAAGAAAAATTCCTATTCTAAGTCAGAATTAATCAGATTTTGAAAATTACTTGTTCAAAATCAGAATTTATTTGTATTAAAACATTTTTTTTTCAAATAAAAACTTGCCAGAATTCAAAACTTCTCTCTAAAAATTTTTAGAAAAAGGGGTAAATATTTTGTTTGAATGTCATCTTTTTTGATCAAAAATTCAAATACGTGCGATTGAAATTTGAAATGCTTTGTTGAAAATTAATTTTGGTTTGTTTAAATATTCATCTCTTTCGTCAAAAATGTAACTATTGCATTTTTAGAAAATCAATCTTCTTGAATAAGAAATCAATTCTTCGGTTGAACTATTTTTTTTTTAATTTTTTTTTTTCATTAAAAATCTATCATTTTATTTCAAAAATCATCTCTTCGATTGAAAATGTAAGTGCTTTCTTGACATTTTTTTTGTCATTAAAAATTAATTTTTTTAACTGAAAAAACAACAATTTCTTTTTTTGTTTGGAAATTCTGTTTTGAATTAAAAATCGATAACTTCCAGTTGAAAATTCAACACTTTTAAAAAAATTGCCACGACTGAAGTATAATTTTATTTAAAAATTGATCGGTTTTAAAGAAAATTCGTCTGTTTGGCTTGAAAATCCAACAATTTGGTAGAAAATCAAACTATTAGCTTGAAAATAAACTTTTATGTTGAAAATTCATATTTTTGGATTCAAATTAAACTGTTTGGTCGAAAATTTGTGTTTTTTGGTTTAATTCAACAAGTAGGAAATTTGTTTTCTTTACATTTATTTTTTTAAATTGAAAATTTTGACTATTTGAATTTTGGTTTGAAAAATGGTTTTCTTGTTAAAAATTCAACAATTTGGTTTAAAATTCATCATTCTTGGTTGAAAATTCATCTATATGAATAAGGATACAACTATTTTGTTAAAAAATTGCCTTTTGGTAGAAAATTCATCATTTATGGTGGAAAAGTCATTTCTCTGGGTTAAAAATGAATTTTTTAAATTAAAAATTCAACTTTTTTGGTTGAAAATTCAACTATCTTGCTGAAATTTCGTCATTTTGGATAAAAAATTCATCTTCTATGGTGGAAAAGTTACTTTTTTTGCTTGAAAATTTATCTTTTTTGATTAAAAATTCACTCTTTTTGATTGAATATTTGAATATTCGGTTTCAGAATTAATCTGTTTTGGTTGTCGATTTAACTATGTTGTTGAAAATTCGTATTTTTTTATTGAAAAATCATCGTCTTGGCTCAAAGTGTAACTATACTTTTCACAACATCGCTACAATTTATTCATCATTTTGGTTGAAAACAATTTGGTAAAAAATTAAACAATTTGGTTGAAAATTCATCTTTTTAGGACTAATTGGAAAGGTTGATAATTCTTACTGTTTTGAAACTCATTTTTTGAACTGAAAATTTAAAAAAATTCTATTTTTTGTTTAAAAAAACTGTTTTTAGTTGAAAATTTAACTATTTGTTTCAAAATTCATCTTTTTGACTGAAATGTCATTTATTTGGTTGAAGATTCAACAATTTTGTTAAAAAATCCTCTTTTATTAACAAAATTTAGAATTTATGGCAAGGAAGCCAATTTTCTGGGTTCAAAATGAACTTTTTTGTTGAAGATTAAATTTTTCGGGTTGAAAATTCAATAGTTTTTGATTGAATTTTCATCGTACTTAACAAATTTCGACTATTTGGTTGAAAATGTACCGTTGTAGGTTGAAAATTAAACTGTTTTAATAAAGTCACATTTTTTGTTTAAAAATTCAACTATTTTGTGAAAATTTCATCTTTTTGGTTCAAAAATTCATCTTTCATGGTAGAAGAGCTACTTTTTTGTTAAAAATGTACATATCTTTCTTAGTTAAAGAAGAATTTTTTTTCGCTTGGAAATTAAATTTTCTGATTCTTAAAGCAACTGTTTGTTTAAAAATTAATTTTGTTCATATTGAAAATTCCCCTTTTTGGGTTCAAAGAGTCGTTTATTTTGTTCGGAAATCTTTTTTTGGTAGAAAATCCAACTATTTGGTTGAAAATGCAATATATTCCGACTTGAAATCTTAGGAATTGAACTCATTCTATATTGAATTTAATATTCGATATTACCATTAATTTTATTTGAAATGAATTGACGCTCCCATCACTCCTCTATTTTTGTGAAAAATCACCATATTTCCCCAATTTTCAGAGAATCTCGGGGTACGTTATTTTTTTGGGGTGGGGGAGGGGGGGGGGGGTAAAAATAGTACAAAATTGGTAACGTAGTTCATAGACGACCCCTTATATGCCAAAAGTTTTCAATTTATATGTGGAAAATTTATTTGTTTATTTGCTGACTATATTTACCTGCTAATTGCCAAAGTCTTTTAAGTCATCAGTGAAGAAACTTTTGAAATAACTCAACGTAAAATTATCCATTGCTCTCTGACACTAAATATCCATCTTTGTGATTTGTAACCCAGACTTTCCGTGGCACATGGTCATTTTTGTTTCACATTATCGAATGAAAATTAGTTTTTCCATTTTTATTTTCCTGGTAAGAAAGAAACGTTAGCTTGATTGCAGCATCGTTCCGCTGCACAGCACTCTTTCCAACGACAACGGCCGATGATGAATCGCAAGAAACTGCGGGAGTTATTTCGCGACGTTCATAAATCTTATCGCGGAAGTGCTGAGAACTTAAACTATTTCCTCGCCCATTCAATGACACGTCGATAATTTAACGCCAACCTCGGAAACTGAGAAGAAAACTATTATAATTGCAGATGGAGAAATCGGTATGCGAAATCGAGTGCAGTCATCACAGTACTTAATCCTTTTTCCCTGCTGATCCTCCAGCCTCCACTCTCCTGCCTTCCCACACTCAATTCCCGAGAAGCGTATGCAAATGAATTTATTTACCGGACTAGCAAACACGAGTTTTAAATTTATGTCTCATCCCCTCTTCCCGCGGAAGAGCATCTTGAAAACGTGACCAAAACTATTAAATTAAATTTCATCCTATACAACTGAAATGTATGTTACAATTATAATTCATAATTGAGCCATTATGTTTGCGAAATGTTTTTTAATGAACACTTATACGTCTACGGGTCTAATATGGTCAGCCTGTGAGTCAAAAATAAAAAAATAAATACTAAATTTGTTCTCAAACAATCTTTTATTTCTAATCCAGTTGCAGATGTTCTCCTTTGTCATGATATGCGCGTTATATTTCGGCCGATATTATTGTATGTACTATAGTCTACTCGATTAGATAAAATGAATGACAAAATAGTCTCAGTTCGTGGCGTTACCGCAGTGATGTATTATAGAGCTTGAAAAAATATAAAGTAAAAATTAATTGATTTTTTTGAAGAAAGTTATAGTTCCGTGCTCCCTATTTTCTCAACTGATTGATTAATCATTTTTTAAAAGGCTTTGTTACAGAAAGATTAAATTTTAATTTGTTTAAATGGAGTACATAAATTGATTATTATTTGAAGGTCATGTAATTGAATATTGAATATAATTTTTGTAATAAAAGATTATTCATGTTTAGACTACCTCTATTCCAATTGTATAATTTTTGTTAATTTTTTGATGTTAAGAAATAAGTATCTGAATTCTGCTTTCAATGTTATATATACATATTTTTAACTTTTCTATGAAATTAGTTTAAAAGGTTATTATTAATTCAAAATCTCAGAAAAATATCGAGAAGAAATTATTCGAATGTTTGTCTTAAAATAACTGCTTATTTCTTCTTACGTTGTGAAATGATTGATTAATAAATATATATATTCCGAATTTTTCTGGATTTAGTTCGAAAAGTCCATAATAAGTAAGATTGTGGTATACAAGGAATTGTTATGTAATCAAATATTGGATATGATTTATATAATAAAAGGTTATTTATATTTAAAATACTTCTATTCCAATTTCATAATTTCTAAAATCTTCAAGATGTTGTGAGATAATTATCTAAATTCAATCTTCAAAAATATATGTGAATTTGTTTTAAGTTCTTATGGAATTAGTTAAAAAGATTATAAATAATTGAAATTTTTAGAAAAAAAATATTATTTTGATGTTTCAATGCAAATAATATTGTTGATTGATTTTTATGTTATGAACAGATGGATAAACTATAAATAACTATGGAATGATTGATTTTTTCCAGAGAAGTGAATTAAATAAAGACTGAATTCGAATTGTTTTCAATGAAGTCACATAGATTGATTATTTATATTAAGCTTATGTAATTTAATATTCGCTGCTACTTTTATGATAAAAATGTATTTTTCCTTCAAAATATCTCCATTAAAATTATATAATTTTTTTAAATGTTTGTGATGTTGTGAAGTGAGTATCCGAATTCAAATTTCAAAATTATATGTGCATATATTTTAATTTCTCCTGGTATTACTTTGGAAGGTTATCAATAATTGAAATTTTCTGAATGTCCAATTGTTTCTGATGTTGCGAAATGAGCATATGAATTCAATTTTTAAAATTATATGTACATATGCTTTCAATTTTCCTGGAATTAGTTTGAAAGGTACTTCAAATTTCATAATGAAATTATTATGGAAATTCCCTTACTAAATTAATTCAAATTTTCATAACAATAGAAAGTAAAAATCAGTTGAATGTTTTAATGAAAATAATTATTTGATAAATTCCATGTTCTAAACTGATTAATCATTAGCTGATTAATTTCTGTCACAATATTCAATCAAATAAATATTGAATCTGAATTAATTTTAATTAGATAACATGAATTGATTATTCACTTCAAAGTTATGCAACTGAATATTGGCTATAATTCTTATCACAATTTTTTTTTAATACCTTCATTATAATTATATAATTTTTTTAAATGTTCGTGATGGTGTGAAATGATTGTCTGAATTCAATTTTCCAAATTATAAGTACATGTGTTTTGATTTTTTATAAAATTTGTGTAAAAGGTTATAATTAATTTAAATTTAAGTAATGCAATAAAAAAATGTTAAAATATGAACTCAAAATTAATTGAATATTTAAATGAAAATATTTGTGTGATGCTTCTTATGTTTTGAAATGACTGATTAATTATGGCATCTATTAGAACTTGAATTGTCTGGAATTTTCTCAAAAGCTTATTAATAAATCAAAATATTCAGAAATGAAAGTTAAAATTTATAAAAAAATATGAAGTAAAAATAATTTGATTGTTTCGATGGAAATATTTGCTTGAGGGTTCTTATGTTGTAAAATGTGTCATTAATTATTAGTTGACTAATTTTAGCCACAATATTGAATTACATAAAGATTGAATTGTTTTCAATTCAGAAACATAAATTGATCATTTACTTTAAGGTTATGTAATTGAATACTTGATATAATTTGCATAATAAAAGTTGATTTAAATTTGAAATACCACTAATTACATTATTTTTGAAATGATTCTGGTGTTGTGAAACGAGTGTCTACATTCAATTTTCAGTATTATATGTGAATATGGTTTTATTTTTTTCTGAAATTAGTATGGAAGTAGGTTACTGATATATTAGATTTTCAGAAATGATGGTGATTTTTTTTTTAAATGTAGCATACAAATTATTCCAATGTTTCAATAGAAATTATTGTTGAATGTTCATTATGTTATAAACATTTTATTAGGTTACATAAACTAATTATTTACTTCAAGATTATGTTATTGAGTATTGACTATAATTTGTATAATAAAAGTTTATTAATGTTTGAAATACCTCTATTCCAATGATATATTTTATTCTTATTTTGAGATGTTGTGAAATGAGTACCTGCATTTTCATTTCGAAATTATGTGCACATATATTTTAATTTTCTCTGGAATAGCTCAGAGGGTTATTGAAAATTCATATTTTCAGAAAAATATTAAGTAATAATTATTACAATGATTCAATGAGAATAATTCTTCAATGCTTTTTGCGCTATGAAATCAAGAATTTGATTGGTCGATAAATTTGAACGAATAAGTAGTGATTCGAAAATTGAGTACAGGAGAAACATGAACACAAAAGTTAGCGCGCGTTTATTTTTCGAAATGTGTTAATGCATTTCACTATAATATTATTGCCTCATCAGAACTGTAACGATTACAAGAGAATAATACAATTGTTGTTTTTAGAGCGGTTACACCATAAATATAACACTTACCATTATTTACTTATTTATTTACTTACCTCACACTTACCATATTAACCGTTTAGGTAACGATATTATAATTTTGAAAAAAGAAGTTTAGAATACATATGTGGCGGTTTTTGATTAGGTTATATCCATATCTTTTTTTTTTAATTTTAGAGTTTCTAATGTTACAAGAAATAGTAGATACTTATGTAAGATATATAAAAATGAGAAAGATATGATGACACTGAAAATTCAGTAACATACTTACAGTATTTTTTGAAAATACGAAAAATTTAAAGTTCCCATGTTTCTGTTTTTTGAAGTCAATAGGACTCACATTAGAAATTTATCTTGAGCTTTTTCCCATTTTTGCAAAAAGTGTTTACATAAATTTGAAAATCATGTTTATTTTTATTGAAAGAGAAAGATTGTAGGGTCAAAAACAAAAATGAAAGCAGAACCACCATGAATTACCAGAAATTTTCCTAAATTTTCGGAAATTGACAACATTTTTAAAATTGACTTTTGGGTAATTTATGCCTAAGTTTCCATATATACATACCGGTAAAATTACCATGAATAACTGAAAATTTTCATGAATTTCCGAAAATTTATCGGAAAATTTTTTAAATGAATTTCAGTTAATTACAGGTAATTTACCATATTCACCTGTAAAATTACCATAAATGACTGAAGATTTTCATAAATTTCTGGAAATTCATGAGAATTTGCGAAAATGAATTTTTGATCATTTTGGGTAAGTTACAATATTTACCTGTATAATTAACATAAATAACCGAAAATTTCCATAGATTTCCGAAAATTTATAGAAATTTGTAAATTGAATCCAGCAATTTTTTATCGAATTTTTAATAATTTGAAAAAAGTTAACATAATTTTCGAAAAATGTCTGAAATCATCCATTTGTTATAAAAAATATCGTACGCGCCAAGCGGGAGAGGCACTTATTCTCTCCCTAGGTGCATAATTACACTATTTTGTTTAATCATGAAAAATGCCATTAAAAATGAGAAATTTCATTCTTCGTCAAAACTATGCAAGATAAGAAAAAAAATTACTTATCCAAAAAAGTTCTACACATTTTTTGTTGATAATTTTTTGATAGGAAGCGTAGTTTTTGTTTTAATCTTGAAAAATGACATTGGAACAAAATTTTATTTTTCGAAAAACGACAAAAGATACGAAAAAAATTAAATATACAAAAAATTTTTACGGAAAACAGATAGAAAAATTTGTTGCAAATTATTATTTTTGATGAGACGCATAGTTTTTACTTTACTCGTAAAAACTGACATAAAAAAAAATTGCAATTTTAGGAAAAACGTTAAAAGGTACACCAAAATTGAATAGACAAAAGTTGTTTACTAAAACAAGATCGCCGTATCTATTATAAATTAGTATTTGATAGTACACGTAGTTTTTATCTTGTTCGTAAAAAATGAAATAAAAATACATAATAATTTTTTTTTTAAACGACAATAGCTACAATAAAATTTTGATTGAAAAAATTGTTCGCCCAAATCATGTCTGCGAATTTGCTTCAAACTATTTACTGATAAGACGTGCACTTTTCTAAATTACAAAAAAAAAATGAGAAAACAACGGTTGAAAATAATTTCGAAAAGTGCGCGTTTGAGACAAATTTTGATCGAGCGCGAAGCACGAGATACGCTAGGAGAATGTGTTCGCTAAAGCCGAAAGAGCTTTAACGAAAGAGAATGCACAATCAGAAAATCACAGTTATCGATGGATTCTTCTTGAATTTTAATAGACCTATGCAAAAATGTTAGGGAAATACATGGTGTTTTAAATGGAAAAAGCTACTATAAAAAGTTACAGTTTTTCAGGATAAATAATATAGTTTACGAATGTAAAAAATGGTATTTTTAACATATTTCAAAATTTCCAAACAATTTTTATTTTTATCATTTTTTCTCTTGAAGTCGAAAAAAGTTAATATTTTCAGAAATAATTGACACAATTATCGAATTTGAAGATTAATATTTTCTTTGTGTAGGATATTTGGCAATTGTTTGAAAAATTTTCAATTTTTGAAGAATCATCACTTGTTCGAACCATTTTTCTCCTGTAAATGATGAAAATGTATTATTTTCTGGATATAATGACTTTTTAAACAATTAATATAACTTGTTGCTATTCTGGGAAAGATGGAGAAAATCCTTTTATTTATGAATCAATGTTGTTCAATCTCAATGAAATCGATAAAAAAAAGTTCACAAAAAAAAATGTAAGAAAAAAAAAGATTATTGTTTCCAAAATTAGGGTTTAAGTTCTAAATGAATGCTGAATAGTAAGCGGCACAATGTAAGAGATTTAAAAAAATATAATTTTTTCTTGCCTGATGAAAGAAGAAATTTCGAGTTTCGTCAAGAGTTTCGGGAATACCAGCTGTTTGAAAACATCATTAATTCTAATTCTTTGAGGAAGAAGTTCCATGGAATATTTCCATTGAGCACTGTAAAAATCTCTTACAACCATTTGTGATTTTTGAAGTAACTATTCATTTGTGTTCAACTAACCATAACCATCATTTCAAATAAATAATAGGGAGTTACAAAAAAAAATTATTTTCATTTTTCAATGCTTATGGACATAGAAATAAGTAAATGATTATCATTGCTGCTGTTACGAGGAAGTTTCACGGTATATGAGAAAGCTTAACAAATAATAATCGATAAAATAAAAATTAAATAAATCTATGAAAATCTTTTTGGTATCAAATGAGTGATCAAAGGCTATCAAAACCTTTAAGAACATATTTTTATGAGTATCTACTACTAAAATTACATTGTTCAAGTAAAGTTCTAATACCTTTAATTCTTGTTAAAAATAAGATAGAGTATGTTAGTAATATGAGAAGAGTCTCTTATTTCAATATGATTTTTCCTCGTGAAATTTAATATTATCAAGATACAATGTGCAATATTTTCCAGCTAAGTACAAAAATTCTATTACCGATAATATTATAATTTATGTAAACACTTTCATTACTGTGTAACGTTTCATTCTTATGTTTGACAAACATAATTTAAATTCATATCATGTTTTATCGTTCCAGTATACACATTCATAATATGTTAATTAAAATCCTAAAAAGTTAATCTTTATTTCTATCTTATAAAGGTCATCATTATGTCTACTATTTTTTACCACATTATTACATTTTTATTTTTATTAGAGTTTATTTGTTTTATTTGAATACCGCGTACTTCCCAAATTTCCTGTTTAATAAACTCATTCATGCGCGGCTGAATCTTATCGAAACGAAATGAAAATAAAAAGAGTAAACTCTTTACTTTTTGTGGGGTTTCCTGTGACTCGAAAACCTGCTTGTCGATTTTCGTATCATCCTTCCGTGAGGTCCTTCACTTTCCTTTTTTACCTTCACTTTCCTATGACGCAGTTCTTTCAAGACTCACATAAAGATTTTTTTCTAATAAGGAAAATCAAGATGATTTAAATGCAATGTCATACACAAACAGGAAAAAATAAGATTTGTAAGTCAAAAAAATTTTATTAGTTTATATATAATCGAAGTAATTGGTGGATTTGTGATCACATCAAAAAATAATCATTCAAGTCGTTCCTTAGGAAAAAACATCTTATTGTTCGTGGAATCCCCCATATGTATATTGACGTCAATGCAGGGTTTTTTGCACGAAATCTAGAATTCAAAAATCTGGAATTGTACTCATTATTCAATGTTTCTGAATTAATTTTCCATGTTTTGTCGAATTCATTTCTAATTTCCTAGAATGGAAGATGTTCCGGAATTGCTCATGTTCTTCACATCTACAAATATTTCTTTATAGAATGCTTAAAATTTATTATTATTTATTTTCAAGTTTAAATAAACATTGACATACATTACACTTTTTTACAAAAATAATTTCCAACAATAATAAAAACAATAGTTAAAGATTCATAGGATTTCAAGAGAAAATATAAAATTTCAAGTGACTTTGAGGGATTTCGAAAATTGCAAGTGATTCAAAAAGATTAGAGAGGATTTAGAGATTTGGAATGATATTGAAGAATGCAGTGCATTTTAATAAGGTTTCGAGAAATTAAAAAAAAAATATCAAAGTTTTGAAGGTATTTTAAAGAGCCTTATTTAATTTTGAGGAATTTTTATTATTTTTAAGGATTTTAATGATTCCACTACCTTTTGAAGGAATTTAGAAAGATAATATAGATTTCAAGATGTTTTACGGATTTTACTTGACTGTTGTGAAATAAATAGGGATTTTAAAAACTTCAAGGGATTTCAAAGGATTTGAAAGTGTTCCGGATATAAGAAGCTTTCAACGAATTTGATGAGATTGTAACATTTTTAAGGGTTTTCAATGAATTTTGTAGGCTTTCAGATTTTAAGGTATTCCAACAGATTTCAAGAGAACTTTAGGAAATAAATGAAATTGAATGAATTTTTCACGGATTTTAAGGATTTTAGAGATTTGAAGGAATTTCACAAGATTTAAGAGATTTATAGGAATACAATAGAAATTATAAGATTGCAGGGGGTTTCCATGGTACTAACGGATTTTAAAGATTTTCAGTGATTCAAAAAGTTGTAGCAGTTTTCCAAGATTCTGAGAGGATCTTAACAGAATTGAGAGGCTATTAAAGGATTTCCACGAATTTCGAAGTTTTCAGGGTATTTTAAATGATTTGAACAGATTTCGCGTGATTTCATCGGAGATGTATATTGTATACCTGATAACAAAAATTGTTTACCCTTGATGTGATATTGCAAAAATTGCATGATACTATTTGCCTACTATTTCAAAGAATCTTTGCTACTATTGAGTGTTTTTTCACCTCTTTGGCTCTGTATTATTTTTCAGGCACCATACAGCTTTCCAAAATTGGTTCATGTTCTTGATACAATACGGTTTTAGTTTTATCACAATCCCAGCGAAGCTAAAGAAGAATTTTTTCAGAAATCAAAAACAAAAATCAATATTTTAAAAATATTGATTTGAGACCATGTGGAGGAAGACAACTGACATCAATTATAATTGCATTATAAGAATACTTTGAGTATCTATTGACTGAAAAACAATAAGTAATTATTAACAAATCGGAGGCCTCCACCAATAGAAAAATTTGTTTATCAATAATAATAAGACATCGACACATTTTTGAAGTAGATCTAGCTCTTTATCAAGATGCAAAGATGCAATCAGTAAAGTTTGGATATATGTGCAAAGACATTATTGCTGATGCTACTTGTTACTCAAAGTTTTAAATTATGTTTTTGGTTATTCAACATTTTTTTTCAATCAGACAAACAAAAATTTTATTATTTGAAGTATGAGTAGCAAGTAGTATGAGCAATAGTCTCTTCACACAAATATTTAAACTGCACTTCAAGATACAAAAATGCAATCAGTAAAGTTTGAATATATGTGCAAAGACATTATTGCTGATGCTACTTCTTACTCATAGTTTTAAATTATAAGAATTTTGGTTTATCAACATTCTTTCCATTTACACGAACCAAAAATATTGTATTTAAAGAATGAGTAGCAGGTAGCATCAGCAATAATCTCTTTACACAGATATTTAAACTTCACTGATTGTATCTTTGCATCATGGTAGGAAACTACATCTTGTTCGAAAAGCTAATAACTAATAACCATTCAGGAAAAAAATCATTAATTAAATGAAAGAAAATATTTTATAATTAAGTAATCAACTTTGTGCAACAGAGCAATTCAATGTAGAAGGAAAGTGATATTCAGATGTCCTTGTTTGTGTTCGTATTGCCTCGCGTTTATCGGCAAATGCTCAATGCTCATGGCACGGTATTCGCTATAGCCAAATTCACTCTAGATAGCGCGCAGGAGTCCCTAAAGTATATTTGCATTTGCATTCGGTAATTAAACTCCTTACCAATTCCGAGGTATCTGCGGCTTGTCTTATCGGAGTTGCGCGACTAGTAGAAACGTACGTTTGACCATTTCAGCTATTGCAAACAGTTCCGAAGAAGCGTGCCTGACAAGTGAATCTCAGTTCTACGTTACTAGTCTTACAACAGAACCGCTATCTGTATTCAAATACACGTACGTGTATATTGTACTTTGCGTTGTTCTTGTCACTCGAAACAAACATCCAACGATAAATTTGAGAGCAGATGCTTATAAAGAGTCTTTGATAGTAACGCTTTAACTGTACAGTAACCTTTCTTTAGTAATGGCATATGGAGAAAAATTGATGTTCAATAGTAGATATCTAAAGTGTAAGACATAATATGTTAGGCTCAAATATATTTTTATGTTAAACTGGATCATCCAGGATGTTTAAGTCATACAGGAAAACACGCCAAACATATGTCGGCAGCTTGTTAAAGCTTTTACCATCTGTCCAAAATATTTAGATACCTTAATTTTTGTTGTAGTTATAGTCAAAATTTCAGCAGAAAAAATGTTTGAAAATATAAGACAAATTGTACATTGCAGATAAAGGTTTTCCCTGCATTGATACCATTGGTGTACAATTTTTTACATCTTATCCTAAACAATGGCTTCTATTGTGCATTCAATTGTTTTAGTGACTTAAAACCGTTGAAACTCAAAAATACACCGAATTTAGCGTACTTTTGAGGATTGGTCTTTCACAATGTATTCTGGCCCTTTAGATATAGACTGTTTTCTTCGAAAAATGAATAGATGCAGATAATTTGTAGTCAGTTTGTAAAATATTTTGAAAATAGTTTCATTTTTTTCCCTTTTTCTCTTTCCTCACTTCCAAACAGAAACTATGAAATCGAATTCCATTCACTATTGAAATATATTCGAAGTAATTCATTTGAATGTGAGAAATGATGTAGTTTTTAGAACGCAATGTAAGAATATGGATGATTTAGGATATTAGAGCAATGATGGTTGTCAATTCAGAAAAATTAATCAAAGCAGTAGAAGATGGAAGATATTAGCAGAAGAATGGAAGCACTTGAAATTGACTGTTCATTTTCATTCAGTTTTGATGTACCCTTTTATAAAAGGTACGTTGATGATATTTGCATGATCATTCCTGAAAAAAAACTGCAAGAGGTTTCAGAGCATTTCCAATAGTTTTGATTCAAATCTTAAATCTAACTATGAAAAAGAAGTAAACTCCGCACTTAATTTTTTAGATACTTCCGTCACAAGAGAAGATAACGAAACTCCTTTAACAAACTGGTACGACGAAAAAACTTGGTCTGGTAGGTACTTACATTTCCTATCATTACATCCATGATCTCAGAAGAAAGGGATGATTTTTGAGATTATCGATAGAGCTATTGAATTATCTTCCTTACAATTCAGAAAACAGAACATCCAATCATCACGACAAATTTTGATTAGTAATGTCTATCCACTTAATTCATGATTAATAGATTAATTGAAATAAGAATTGATAGTATTCATAATTAAGGGAATGAAAGAGAATTTAAAAATTTCAAAGCTTTTATGATAGTTCCATATATTTCTGGTATTACCGAGAAAATAGCTACATTATCAAGACAAAAAGGCATTGCGGTCATGTTTGGACCAACAAAGTCTAATTTCAACTTATCTTCTTCTTCTTAGGATAAATCAGATTGACCTTTAATGGATGTCTTTGTAAACACTTGTTGAAATTTGACAGTTGAAATACTAAATGTAAACGCTTTTTCGCTCTCCACAATTTTCTCCAAATTTGTCGAAAATGTGAATTTGAATCAATAATATTTAACTTTATTTTGGTCAATTCAAAATCTTAACAATGTGTGCATATATTAAATTTGGTATGTTTTTGATCATTTTGTGATTTTAATATCATTTTCGCATTTTCGTAACTCAACCTTACATTAAGTGATATTAATGAAAGCCATTGTCAACATTAATATACGAATTATATTTTCATTCTTTTCTCGAATTAATTTTTTTGATAATGAATCAAATGTTTTGGATGAAGGATGATCCAATAACCACCGATTTGCTTAAATCAACAGCTCTTTCAGTTGTCATTTCAATTAATGTCAGGTAATGATTAAATTACTATATGTGTAATTCGTGACTATTAGATAATTTATCATTCACTTACTATTCTTTACTTAAAATTTTTTTTTTTGTTATGATTGTTTATTACAATTTTTTCAAACTTCTACTTTCACTGTTATTACTATTTATTTTATGAAGAGTGTATTCATTGATTTCAATTAATTCTTTATAATACATTTTTAATACAAGCTTGAAAAGGGATCACATAGAGTCCAAAGCGTAGCCAATTTAAACTTGAATTTCACTTTTTGCTTATTTGATCTTTGGCACTGAAATTTTTCTTTTTTTTGCATTAAGATAAAAAGCATAGACTGTTCCCACGATTAACAAATGTAAACGGAACGGAAACTTAAACCAAAAAATTTTTGGTCGTGTAACACCTTGTACTATTTTAAGATATTGATTACTGGTTTTATAAGTAATTCCAAAAAACAGCTTAAGCTTAACGAATTCACACCGTGGAGAAAGCAGAAGCCTTATTTATCACTGAGAAATAATTTTTGGAACAAAGATTAGCTTCTTCATTTTTTAGTTATCAATGTTATCAATGATAAATACATTTTCATAAAAAGAGACATTATTAACATCATCCTTGGAAGGCAAATCAACATTATCAGATATTTGAATGGTGTTAGGAATATTGCTTCTACATTTATATCTTGCATCTGTTTCCTTTTCCAAATAACCATTTACATTCAAAGGCAAACCATTATTGGATTATAAACTCGAAATTGAGAAATATTATCAGCACAACTTTTACTCTTATTATCGTACTGGAGGTACCTGTATCATTTATTTCAGTATGATCATAAACACAATAAGCAGATATATTTGGATCGATTTTCTCATCTTCCACATTAAGCAAGTAATTAATGTGAGCTTCTGATGTGTGCTTAATCTCTCTGTTTTGTTTGAATTATAGATTTGAATTACTGTTCAGATTATTGAAGACATGATCCATAAATTCATCAGGAAGATTGTCATTCTTCAAATTTTTTTTCATAAATGAGAATGCAAAACAATGCTTTCGAACAATTTCCACCTTCTCCGACGTGACCCGATTCAACGAGACGAGCGACTTCTTAGCAGATGTTTCAATTCATGACAAATAATTATTTTGATCAAGGTCATTCATTAAATTCAAATTTCTATTTCTACAAACCATGTCACTTTGATCAGTATTTGCCAGGGAAAATGAAATAGGCATGCGATTCCGTTCTAGATCGCACGATTTGACAGAATCAGAGTCGCTCGTATTTACTATAGGATTCGGTTATTCAAGCTTTCTGGTTTTGCAGCTACTTTTATTTCAAAAACGAAGATTTAATTGACGATGCACCTGATTTTCTTATTTTCATCTCAGTATATTTGATTTGCAATCCTATCGGCACGAATGAAGTTTAACTGATATAAGATTGAGATCATTTATTAAAATCTGAATCGGTTCAATTACAATACAGTGTTTTCACAATATTCTGTAGGAGGTATAATATATTTTGATTTATTCCCTTGTCCAGAAAATATTCCTGAAGGTTTTCATGGCTAACATTAAAACTTTTCGAGAACCATTCATTTTTTATGTTTGCTTGAATCAGCTGAAACTCGACGATTCCCATGTTGTTATTTTTCGATATTCCGAAGAATATCATGCCCTCCACTGGGATGATAACCTTTGTAACTGGAAATACGGCAGCTAGTTATAAAAATACTTCTGAAAAATTCATATTTATAACCTAAGCGATTGCATGTGACCACTTGTTCTGGTAGAAAGAAGAGCAAAGATCGGAGCGGTTATGGTCTGCGCTAATATTTTTGGTACAGATAACTAAAGTTATTGTTAATAGGCAAATCGAAAAATCCGCGTTGTTTCAAGGAAGTCAGGTCTTTACCAGTGCTTCACAAAAACAAGCAAAAATCTTGGATGACCATTTAATGTATGAAGACTAAATTCATAAAATTGATCGAAAATTTTATAGAGACAATTGGAATGTTCTTCTATTTGTGGATAATGGTCCGGCTTATCCGAAAGTCTTGACGCAAAAACTAAAAGCCGTGAAAGTGGATTCATTAACATCGAATGTTACTGCAAAATTGCAATCAGTGGATGAAGGAATTATCAAGAACCTTATAGTTAATTACCGTAAGAGAATCATAAAAACATTACTTGAGGCTTAGGATGAGAAAACGGGGGTACCCAATTTGACTTTGTCGGATGCTATTTTCGATTTGAACATAGTTTTGACTGATGTTACAAGAAGAGGACGAACATTCTGTGGATAGTATCTCTGAAGAGTGGACTGATCTACAGAGGAGATCAGCATTCACAGATGTAAACTTTGAAGATTGCATTGATGTAGACACTAATTTAATCATTGTAACAGAACCTTCCGACAGTGAGGTATTGGATAGTGTAAACGAACCAGAACCATTGAAATCTGATAACGAGATTGATGCCGAGGATCAGGATGCAACAGCACCAAAGAAATTTAGCGATGCCTAATTTAGTTTAGCAATTTCTCGTAGGCTTGTTTCTGAACAAAGTGATGTACGAGACACTATCTTAGCTGCTTTAGACGTGATTGCAAACTTTTTGAGAGAACAAGTTGAGTCAAGCAACAGAAAATTACTGTATTTATCAATCTTTTTTGGTGATAATGCAGACTTCTATTTCACAAATTCATGTAGTTGTACTTGCAAGATTGTTTCCATCGGAAATGTTTTGAGAGACATATTTGATGATATTCCAGAAACAGCATTCTTCTTTCCCATATCATAGCTTCAGAAATCTTGCTGGATAAAAACGTATAAACGCTATTTATTTATTTAAGTTTATTTTTAGGAAAGTCGTAAATTTCCGAACTTTAAAGCTTCGATATTGTCGGTTCGAAAACATCAAAATCGCAGTGCAAACTTGGTCTGCTCTTAAGAGCACTTAAACTTCGACGTTCCAAAAGTTAAAGATACCTCAACAACTGCACTTTCTAAGTTTAAATCGTTTAAACTTCGACAGTACCAGAGCTCAGGCATATAAACTTCACTGGCTCCAATTTGTAAAGTGTTTAATTGCTGACGCGTTTGATTCTAGCGGTTAAATTAAACCCTTTGTTTGGCAGGTGATTCTTTGATCCAATATTTCCTCTAAAGAGTTTAATCTTTGAAGAATAGAACATTTCTATTAAGTTTTTATTCATTAAAATTGAAATGATGATGGAATTTTCATATTGGGAAATTAACTTCAATTCACCAGCTAAGATACTCAGAGTCAGGGTTATTCCTTCATAATGAATGTATATGTGATAGTTTGTGCGCAGAAACATAGAGAGGTAGTTAATGAATAACAATGTTGTCAAGTGCGCTCGAGCATGAAGGTCTATAACAGCAACTATTTTTCTTCTCTCTTCGAAGCAATAGCTAATTCATAGGCATATTCACTTTCTGTGAAATTAATAGCAGCATGTTATTGCTCAGAATCATCAAAGCAACACTTATTTTTAATTAAAGTTTGCTAAAAAATGTATTAGCTTCTAGAAAAATGAATTTCCTTATTCATAAATATAATTGTCATTTATTGCACTGAATATACTTATTTCTAGAACTCTTTCTGTTTCTATAACTATAAAACCATTCGCTTCAGGGTTGATCAATTTCGACCCGAAATTTGATCGCAATGTTACGTTTTTTGTAAAGATTTCGAATTTTTAATCACATAATTGCGCATCAGAATAATCCGATTCTTAAGATGAATCAAAGGTCATAGATCTCCCTGGAAAGAAATTTTTGATTCATGGATACTTATAGCACAAAATAGAAAAAATTGGAACTTTTCTGCTAACCTGTGGTTCAAAATTTTTTTAGAACCTTTTTTTTGATCCAAAAAAGATGTAAATCTGTTTGAAGTAGGAGCTGGAACAAGTTGAATATACAGAAATTTGGATGCCAGTTTTTTTTTCATTTGCCTGAGGAATCTTTCTTGAATTGAAACTTGATTATTTTGTTGAAAATTCGTCTTTTTTGATCAAATTTAACTGTGTTTTATTTAAAATTGGAATCTTTTTTGGTTCAACATGAAGAATTACATTTTTTGTTTAGATTTCACCTGTTTTACTTGAAAATTCAATTTCATTAATTAGTGGATTGTTGATCTCCTTTGTTGAAAATAATTTTTGTTCGTTAAAAATTTACCTCTTTGGTTGATAATAGAACTACTTTTTCAAATTTCGATTTTTTTTTGTAAAACAGTAATTTTTTAAAGCAAAAATTACATTTTTGATTAGAAATTTATCTTACCCAGTTAAAATTTCAACCATTTGTTTGAAAATTCAACTATTCGGTCAAAAATTCAACTATCAATTTGTTTGGTTGATGATTTGCCTTTGTTTTTTGGAAATCTTATTATTTTGCGGAGAATGTGTCTTTTTTGGTAGAAAATTAATCTTTTTGGTTGAAAATGCATTTTTATTGTTGAAAATTCAACCAATTCTTAAAATGTCAAACTTCTTCATGCAAATTTTTTTCTCTATTTGGAAATTCATCTTTCTAGTTGAAAATTCATTCCCCTGACTGAAAATGCGTTAATTTGTGTTGAACAATATTTCTCTCAATTAAAAATGTAACTGTTTTATTTATGGTTAGAAAATTATTTCTTCTAGTTGAAAATTCCTCTATTTGGTTGAAAATTTGTTAAAATATATAGTATCACATTTTTCGTTGATTCCTTCTCTTATATTAAACATTATTTTTTTATGAAAATTCAACAGTACTATGTGGGTTTGAAAATTTATATTTCTTTCTTAATTTTGTTGAAACGTGGTCTTTTTTAGTAGGAAATTATTCTTCTTAGCTGAAAATTCATCCTTTTGACTGAAAAGTAATGTTTTTGGTTGAAAATTCAACTACTTGGTTGAAAGTTCCACACTTTCATTAAAAATATATTTTTCAGTTCAAGATTCGCCAGTTTAGTTGAAAATTCATTTTCTTGAAAAGGAAATTATTTTGTTAAAAATTCGCAATTTTGGCAAAAATCCCATTTTTTCAACTTAAAATTTAACTATTCCAATTGAAGATATCCTATTTTCTTAAAACTGTATCTCTTTCAGCAGAAATTTCGTCTTTTTGTTTAAAAATCCAACTATCTTTGGTTGAAAATTAAGTCTTTTTGGCTGAAAAGTCACTTGACTGAAGAACATTTTTTGGTCGAAAATGTAACTTTTCTGAACAAAATTTGTTTGTTTTCTTAGATTAAAAGTTAATTTTTACATCTGAGAATTTACCCCTTCCATTTTAGGTTGAAAATTTATCTGTTTGAGTTAAAAATTTAACTGTCTGGTTGAAAATTCGTGTTTGATGTTCCCAAATCATCTTTGTTTGGTAGGAAATTGATCTTTTTCATTGAAAATGTAACGTTTCCTAAACTTTTTTCTGTTTTTATTAGTTTTACATGTTGATAACAACAAATAAATACCATAACATAGTAAATTTTATTTATTTTATACGACCTTCAATTTCAGCCATTTTCGAAGAAAGTTGAACTAAAATGAAAGATTCCAGCATAGTAAAAATCTAGTTGACTAAAATTTCCTAATTTTTATAATTTCTCACATACTGATAACAAAAAAGGAAAATTATGAGATAGCAAATTACATTTTCCAATTCACATCTATTGAGTCATCCCCGAAAAAAGCTTCTATAATAGAACAGGTTTCAGTATACTGGCCTAAACAAAAAATTTCCTAATTTTTATTATTTTCTAAATTCTAGTAACTAGAAGCATAATAGCAACGTAAAATTTTTTATTTTTTGATGAAAATTTACATGCTAACACCTTAAATTTCAGCCATCTTCGAAGACTAACGAACTAAAAGAAAAGTCTCCTTTATAGTGATTTAAAAAAATGGAATTTCCTCATTTCTGTTATGTTTTAATTTTTAAGAACAAAAATACAACAGTATAACATATAAAATATTATTCATTACACATCTACATGCCAAGCCCTTTAGTTTGAGCCATCTTCGAGGACAATCGATTTAAAAGAACATATTCCAGCATAGTTGTCTAAATTATAAAATTTTCTCATTTTTTAATCCTTGATAACCACAAATCATTATTATAATAGAGACAATTTTATTTTTCAATAAATATCTATATCCCAAGACCTTTAATTTGAGCCATCTCTGATAAAAATCAAACTGAAAGAAACAGTTCCAGCATAGTGAGCTAAAACATGAAGTTTCCTTTTTTTCAGTGCTTCATAACCAAAAAACATCATCATGGTATAATAACTTAATTTTTGCATAGAGATCTATCCACGTGCCAACATCTTTAATCTGAACAATTTTCGAAGACAATCGATCCAGAAGAAAAAATTTCAGCATAGTGGTACAGAACATGAAATTTCCTCATTGTTCTCATTTTTGAATCATTGATAACAAAAGAACACCAGTATGACATAGCAATTTTTTTGCATATCTACATGCCAGCTGATCAATTTGAGCTATTCCCAAAAAAATTAGACTGAACGGAAAACTTGTAGCTTACTAGACTGAATAACGTAATTTTCTTCATTTTTAAAATTTTTTAATCTTTGGTGACCAAAAAAATCATAATGGTTTAGCATGTTTTATTATTTATTGCACATTTACTTGTCTAGGCCTTCAATTTGAGCTATCTTCGAAGCAAATCAGATAATTTGTATACTATGAAAATACCATTTTGATCCGAAATTGATGATCAGTATGATATGCAACACTTTGCATATCATATGCAAAGTTTATTGTGTTAGTTTATTGTGTTAGTTTTATTCCACTTGAGTTAATTTAAATATATCCAATATGAATTCTCAAGAGAGTTTTTCACTCTATTTGAAAAACTTGAGAAGGAGAATTTATTGAGAATTACAGCAACTTGCTACAAAAGCAAGGTCAACTTCAGAATTTACGATTCTACTGGCAATTCCTTGCAAGCTATCCGCAAAGGACATTACAAACTAGGAAACATAGGGCAGAACCGCAGGGAATCCGCAGAGTTATTCTATTAGTCCCTAACACGGGCTGGGTGTCCTCTTTAATTCATATTAATGGCAGAATAGTATTTTCTCGTGCGCAGCTCGCGGAAATTGTGAACTGTTTACTTTCCATTCTAAGAGTAAAAGATTGTCGTTATTACTATTATTATTTATGAACACGGCTACGATATGCTCTGAGGAAAATTAATAGATGGGCCTAGCACCTTATTAGTAAAAGATTAATTGGTTCTTACAACTATTTAGTTAGTGACACCGAATATGCCAATATGGGTACATGTCAAATCGTACACTGTAAGAAATAATTGTAATTTTTCCATACGATAGTATGGACTTTATTCCAAACGTTCGAATATTCCATACAAATATGGAGATTTTTCAGTGGTCGCTGGAAGATTTTCCAATGCCAATCCTGTATGAAAAAAATACTGTGTTGCGTATGGAAAATTTGCCATACAAAAATATGGAAAAAGTACCATTCCTTGTATGGGTTAATAACTTCCAATACATGTATGGAAAATTTACCATGATTTTTCTTACAGTGTAGGCAAATTTTAGCACCTACAGCGGCAATCACACTATTATTAGGAGAAAAATTATAAAGCTTAGTCTTTTTTAATCTTTATAAAAAAAACCAGATTTAAATAAAAAAAGTCACCTACTTATGAAAGAAAACACCGTTGAGCAAGTATCAGAATGGTCTTTATAATTTTTTTTCACTCCGAAACTGTTTTTAAACGCACGTACGTGAATGACGATTTTGTGGTCACAATGCACTTTTCAGTTTTAATATCAGATTCACAAAAAAAGAGAGTTAATATTCCAAGCTCAAGTTTATAGAATCTTTTATTAAACAATATGCTTAATATTTCTGTATTTATTACTCAACTGTAACTACAAAATTTTACTAGAAAAAAAGACGTACGGAAATGACGTCTGAAAAGACAAAAATCGAGGAACAGACTTTAATTTTCATATAATATTATTAATTTGAACTAAAAAATGTGCATACATTAAATTTATGTCCATCTAATGTTTACAAATTTCACACATTAAGCATTTTTTCAGGTAATTCGTTTACTTTCTTATAAATTAATCTATTTTGATAGAAAATTCATCTTATTGGTTCAAAATTAGCTTTTTTTTCAATTCGATTGTATTTTTTGTAAATTTGAATTTTGTGAGAGAATATTTATTCTTCTTGGTGAATGATTCATCTTTTTGGATGAAAATTCATATGAAACTTTAAATATTTGGTTGAACATTCGTGTCATTTGTTATAGATTCATCTATTTGTGAAAAAATTCATTTTATTGGTTGAAAATTGATCTTTTTGCTTGAAAGTTAGTTTTTTCTTATTTGGAATTATTTTTTTTAACAAGAAATGTAAATGTTCCATTTCTTGTCAACAATTTATCTTTTTTGATAGAAATTTATTGTTTTTAGTTGAAAATTCGACTAATTCGTTAAAAATATAATTTAAATTAATTGAAAATTCATGTTTTTCACTGAAAATTTAACTATTCTATTTATATACAACGATGTATCTTTTTTAGGTGAAAATACTACACTTTGTTAAAAATCCGTTGAAAATTCTTTTCTTTTTCGGTTGAAAACTTATTGTACTAACTGAAAATTCAAATACTTTATTTTTGATCGAAAATTTATCATTTTATTTGAAAATGCATGTATTTGGTTAAAAATTAAATTTTTTTTAGTTCAAAATTCATCATTTTAGTTAAAAATTCACTTTGATTATTCTATTTTTTATGAAAAATTTACCTTTTCTGATAGAAATGTAATTTTTTCCGTTGAAAAATTATCTGTTTTGTACATATTTGACTAATCTATTTTTCGTTAGGAATTCATTTCTTTGGTCGAAAATTCTTTTTTTTTTTAGTTGAAAATGAATTTCTCTAACTGTGGCTGTAACTGTTCCATTCTATTTGAAAATTTAAAATTTTAGAATAAAATCAATTACTTTGGCTGAAAACTCGTTTTTTGTTCAAAATTTATTTTTCTGACTGCAAATTGAACTATTATATCGTTTGTTTGTACATTTATCTTTTTTAGTTAAAAATTTATATATTTTATTAAAACTGTATCTTTCTGGGTAGAAAATTAATCTTTTGGATGTAAAATTAAATTATTTTGTTGAGAATTCATTTTTTTTTTAAATTGGGTGCTTTAACTGAAAATTGAATTCTTCTGTTTTTTGTTAAAGAATTTTTTTTCATGAAAAAAACAAACTATTTTGTTGATAATTCGTTTCTTTTTTGGTTGAAAACTAATTTTACTAAATGGAAATTTAACAATTTTATTTTTGATCTTAAATTTATCTTTCTAGTTAAAAATTAATTTTTTTTAAATTGAAGATTCATCATTCTTGTTAAAAATTCACTTTAGCTATTCCATTTCTTGTGGAAAATTTACCTTTTCTGATAGAAATGTAATTTTTTCCGTTAAAAAATAATCTGGTTGGTAGATATTTTACTATTCTTTTTTTGTAGTTAGGAATTCATTTCTTTGGTTGAAAAAAAACTATTTAGTTGAAAATTCGTTTTTCCTGATAGAAAATTCACATTTTGGGTGTAAAATTCCACTCCTTGGTCGAATATTCATATTTTTGGTTGAAAATTCATCATTGTGATTGAAAATTAATTTCTTCAGTTGAAAATTCGTTTATTTTTAGTTGAAAATTTATTTTTTCAACCAAAAATGTAACTGTTCCATTTTATTTGAAAATTTACATTTTTAGAATGAAATTAATTAATTTTTCGGAAGACACGTTTTTTTGTTTGAAATTTACTTTTCTAGCTGCGAATTGAACTCTTATATTCTTGGTTTGTAAATTTATCTTTTTTAATGAAAATTTAGATATTTTATTAAAACTGTGTCTTTTTTGGTAGAAAATTAATGATTTGGGTGTAAATTTGAATCACTTTGTTGGAAATTCATTTTTTTTTTTTTTAAATTGGTTCTTTTTACTGGAAATGGGATTCTTATATTTTTTATTGAAAACCCATTTTTTATGAAAAAAAAAAATATTTGGTTGAAATTCTTTTTTCGAAAATTTATTTTCCTAACATTTTAACTATTTTAATTGTAGTTGAAAATGTGTCTTTTTCGTAGAAGATCGATATTTTGGTTTGAGAATTCAAATAAATAGTTGGTTAATAATTCATATTTTTGATTGAAGATTCATGATTTTAGTTAAAAATTTATGGAACAGAGTCCTTTTAAAAACAAAGTGATTGTACCTGAAAATATGTTAGTAAACATCTATTAGACATGTAATTCTTGCAAATTCGCAAAAAAATTCTCCTGAAGATTATCTTTTTAGTTATAAATGTTATTATTTGGTTGAAAATTCGACAATTTTCTTAAAAAGACATCATTTTTTTGCAAATTCAACTGTTTTGCTGAAAATTCGTCTTTTTGGGTTAAAAATTCAACTCTTTTCATATAATATTAACCTTTTGCTTAAAATTCATATTTTGTTGCTGATAAGGCAATTGAAATTTTTTTTCAAACTATTTTTTCTGGAAATCTTTTTTTTTCAATTTAGAAGTTCACCTTTTTTAGTAGAAATATTGCATTTTTCCTGGACAAAAATGGAACCGTTTTGTTGAAAATTCAACTATTTCCTAGCAAATTTACTTTTTGTTTAAAATTTGTATTTTTCGGTGGAAAAGTCTATTGAAATCCTTGTGGATGAAAATTCAACTCTTTTTTTCAAAATTTGTCTTTTTGATTTAAAAATTCACCTGTTTTACTTTCGGAAAGTGAACTGGAATCCTCTCTGAATGAAAATTCAACTTAAAAAAAAATTTTTTTTCTTATTTCATCTGTTTTGAAATAAATATTTTATCTTTCTTGAATAAAAGTGCAACTGTTCGGTTGAAAATTCAACTCTTTTTTTTAAATTTGTTTTTCTGATTTTAAAATTCAGCCGATTTAGCAGAAATGGCATCTTTCTCAGTTAAAAATGCAACTGTTCCTTTCAAAATTCAACAATTTTGATGAAAAGTCATGCTTTTTGTTTGAAAATTCGGACGTTTTGTTGAAAACTTAACTATTTTCTAGAAAATTTACTTTTTGGTTAAACACCTATATTTTGGCGTTGAAACTAAGACTTAAGTCTTTTCTGGATAAAATTTAAACTATTTTTTGAATTTTTTTTTCTTTTAATAGAAAATTGATGTTTTTCAAGAGAATTTTCATTTTTCTTGGATAAGAATGCAACTGCTTGGTTGAAAATAAAACTATTTCGTTAAAAAGTCATACTTTCGATTGAAAATCTACGGTTTCGTTGAAAATTTAACTATTCCGTAGAAAATTTACTTTTTGTTTGAAATTCATATTTTGGTGTTAAAAAATGAACTGAAAGCTTTTCTGGATGAAACTTCCACTTTGATTAAAAATTTGTCTTCTTTCGAAAAAATCTATCTATTTTAGTACAAATTTCATCTTTCTTGCATGAAAATTCAACTATTTGGTAGAGGAATCAACAATTTTGTTAAAAATTCATCCCTTTTGGTTGGAAAAATTCGTCTTTTTAGATAAAAATTCAATTTTGTTTGTGGAGAATTATTTTTCGTTAAAAAATTCATATTTTGATCTCGAAAAGTCAACTGGCATCCTTTCTGGATGAAAATTCAACTATTTAAAAAAATTTGTTTTCTTTTAAATGAAAATTCGTCTGTTTCAAGAGAAATTTCATATTTTTTGGATAAAAATGCAACTATTGATTAGGGAATTCAAAAATCTTGTTGAAAAGTTATCCTTTTTGGGTAAAAATTCATCTTTTTTTATTGAAAATTCAATTTTTTTTTGTGAAAACTTATTTCTTGGTTGGAAATTCATATTTTGATTGTGAAAATTTAAATAAAATCTTTTCTAATAGAAGATTCAATTATTTTTTTGAATTCATCTCTTTGATCTATAAATTCGTTCGCTTTGGTAGAAATTTCTTTTTTTTATGAAAATGCAAATTTTAGGTTAAAAATTGTTCTTCTTTGCTTGATTATTCCACAATTTTATTTGAAAGATTTGGTTGAATCACTTTGATAAGAAATCATTTTTTTTAAGAGTTATATTTTTAGTTGAAAATTCATCTCTTTGCTTGAAATTTTAACTATTTTGTTGAAAATTAATTTTTCTAAATTGAAGATTCAACTACTTTGGTTAAAAATGTAACTGTTTCGTGGAAATGTCTTTTGATTTTTCAATTGGAAATGTAACTTTTTCATTCCTTTAAGATTGATTTCTTTTAGTGGAAAATTCTCATTTTCCGGCGAAAAAAAAATTTCTTGGTTTAAAATTTCATTTTGGTTGGGTAGAAATGCATCAATTTCGTGGAAAAATAATTTTTTGCTCAAGTCATATTTTTTATTTGTAAATTCAATTTTTGAAGAGAAAATTCGTCTTTTGGCTTGAAGGATTAACAATTTAGGTAAAATTTTCTCTCTTTAGTAAAAAATTCTTTATTTCCTGAAAATTCGTATTTTTGGTTATTAAAAGTTTTTTTTTTGTATAAAGTTCACGTTTTTTGATAAAAATATAAACTATGCGAGTTTTTGTTGGGAATTTATATTTTCAGGTTGAAAATTCAACTATTATGTTGAAAATTCAAGTATTTTTTTTAAAAGCCATCTTTTATGGTAGAAAAGGCATTTTTTATCAGAAATAAATTAATAAATTTGAAAAGTTTGAATTTTCATCTGAAATACTATATTATTGCGTTCATAAAACATTGTATGTTAAAAGTATTTCAAGATCAAAATGTTGGTATTAATATTAATTAATTATATTAATTAATTAATATTGATGATCTACACACAGCCCAACTTAAGAGAATAGTTCTCACAACTAAGTAGCAGTAACATTATTTCATAACAGAAAAAGTTTCCTTAAAAATTTTATTACTCGTTTAATTTTTTTTCAGTTTGCAGAACCGGAATTTACGCTTTTCGGCTCCCAAACCCAAAATCTATAACGACCTTCCTCCTCATGAAAGTTATATAGCTGCTGTTGTAATTTTGGTTAATTCTGTTAAATTCGTGCATTATAAACCGGAATTATCAAAACTTCGAGTTGTAATCTCTTCACAAATATATCAACTTTTGCATTGAGTACAGACCTATGCTCATGTCGATATACCAATTTATACAAGGATTATGTACATAATTTCAGATATTTCGTGTATAGAGCCTGATGTACCAGACCGAAATTGCTTCTCGTTGAAAGTTGAAAATAAACTAAAAATGTCTCTAAAAACAATGGTTTGATTAACATGAAATTTTTTAACAAAAGGCCTTTCAAATATTTGTTTATTGATGCCTTTTTTTGGCTGTGCTATGGAAAAATTTTGTGCAGTTTCTATTTTCAAAGCCTAAAATGTTTTAAATTTCGAACTCTCCCTCACTTACCAGAAGAAGCAAAAAATTGATGAATTTTCAACCAAATAGTTGAATTTTCAACCAGAAGTGCAACAGTTAAATTTTCAGTAAAAAACAACACTTTTCACCAAAATATTCAATTTTTCAACAGAAGAAATAAATTGGAAACTAAAATAATGAATATTCAACAAAAAATAAAAAATTTGACAAAAAAGTTTCAGTTTCTAACAAAAAAGATTAATTTTTTAGCAAGAAGTTTAATTTTTTACCAAAGGAGACGAATTATCAACAAAATGAATGAATTTTTGACCAAATAGTTGAATTTTCAACTAAGAAGGGTAAATATTCAACCAAAAATAAAATGAGGAATTTTTCAGTGGAAGAAAATTAATTCTTATCGAAAAAATCGCGAATTTTCAAAAAAATAGGAAAATTTTTACCCAAAGAGATGAATTTCAAACTAAAATTATGAATCCCTTAACAAATCAAATTAAGTTTTAATGATGTTGTTTTAGTTTCAATTAAGCAAAATTACAAATTATTAAAAAGAATAAATGTTCAACCAAAAATAGAATGAGGAATTTTCCAGTGGGAGAAAATTAATTCTTAACGAAAAAATCAGGAATTTTCAACAAAATAGTAAGATTTTTACCCAAAGAGATGAATTTAAAACTAAAATTATGAATCCTCAACAAATGAAATTAAGTTTTAATAAAATTATTCAAGTTTCAATTAAGGACATTGACAAATTATCAATAAACTACATGAATTTTCTACCAAATAGTAGAAATTTTTATTAAAAATGGTAAAAATTCAATCTAAAATATACCAAAGAAGTGAATTTCCAACTGAAATGATGAATCTTCAAAGAAAACGAAAAATGTTCACCAAATAGTTGAATTTTCAACCAAACAGATGACTTTTCCACAAAAAATACAAAATATTAAGGAGATTCATGAATTTCCGACTAAATGGTTCTAATTGAAATCAGAAAAGAGAAATATTCAATAAAAAATAGAATAGTTATATTATCAGATAAAAATTAATTCTTGGCCAAAAAAATCAACAAAATAGATAAAATTTTAAATAAAGATTTGAATTATCAACTAAAATTATGAATTTGCAATCGAAAAAATAGATTTTTAAGAAATCAGATTTTTAAACTGAAGAAGATAAATATTTAACCAAAATGGAGTAGTTGAATTTTTAGTAAAAAAATTCATTTCCAGCCAAATAAAAATGAATTATCAGCCTAAAAGGTGGATTTTCCACCAAAAATTTGAATCTACAAATAAAAAAGGGAGCTTTTTGACAAAATAGTTTCAGTTTTAATCAATCAGTCGATTTTTTAACCCGAAAAAATGAATTTACAACGAAAAAGGTTATTTTCAACAAAAAGGCTGAATTTTCCACCCAAAAGGACGAATGTTCGATCAGAAAGGATGATTTTTTAAACAAGATGTTGAATTTTCAACCAAATCACATAATTTTTAACCAAAAAATTTGTATCATTTACAAAAAATATAATAGTAAACTTTTCGATCAAAAACAATTGACTGTCAGCAAAAAATGGTTGAATTTTCTTATTGGGTTCTATAAAAATTAGTTGGAAATTGAGTGGAAAAACGAGAAAAATTGGACACGGGAGGAAAAGATGAAAGGTTTCTAAGAATAAATAAAACTTTTATTTATTTTTAGAATTAAGAATAATAGTTTAAATTAACATTGAAGTGCTTTTGTAATATTTCTGAAATAATTGTTTGGGAAACCGCAAATTTTGTGGAAAGAATAATAAATTTAAAGAAAAGTTCGTGTTTTCGCGAAGAAAGTCATTTAAAAATTATTGTTTGCATATTTTATAAGACTACTGAAGAAAATTACATTCATAAAAATTTCAATGAATGAATATAAAATAAAAAGTGCAGGCAGTGAGAATCGAACGCGCAACCTCCCGGTTATTAGGGTAAAGCATTACTGCCTTAGCTATCCGCAATTCGAAAGTGTTTTTTTAATAAACTATATGGCCTATTTGAATATGTGGTAGTCGACTGTCTTAAAAATTTTAGAAACATTTAGAAAATTTAGCAACATTTTAGAAAATTATCTACGCGGCTAGCGCGAGCGATACTGAAAATTACTGCCGACTTCGAAAGCTGATTAGTCGTTAAAAAAAATTGAGAAACTTCTTCATAAAACCGTAGCGAAGCTCATATGAAATTCCACGTTGAATGACCCCTTATAGAGATATTTCTGCTGTAGAGAATATACCACGTGAGAAGTTTAAAAAAAAATTCAAAAATTTCTTGAATTTTATACCTAGACTTCAACTCATAGCGTAACTCAAGGAAATGTTAGAAAAAATCTGAAATGAAAAAAAGTCTTTGAAGTCTTACCTTGAATTCAAGCCCAGAAAGCATAAAAAATCTTTATGAGTTCTCGAAATTTGATTAAAAATCCCCAATCGTGTCTATGTCAAGTTTTAGTCATCAATCGCCAAAAATGTATCAGATTTTGTTCCTCAAATTCAACTCGTGCTGTAACTCAGGAAACTTGTTGGAAAAAGCTGTAATTACCGCGATGTAATCTCTGAAATATTATCTTTAATTTCGGCCGACAAAACTTAAAAAATCTTGACGGGTTCCCAGGATATGAGAGAGTTGCTGTTTCTCATGCTGATAAACTCTGTACTTTTACTTTCCTTCATCTCTTTAAATACTAGTATCATGGTTCCTTCAAAGTCCTTTTGTATTTTCTTCTCTTTTTAAAGTCAAAAATATCCCTATTACGGATCATTCAACGCGGAATTTCATAAGCTTTTCAAAACTTCTTTAAAAAAGTTTCTTGCCTTTTTTTAAAGATTAATCACGCTTCAAGGACAGCAGTTACTTTTTGCACTGCTTACGCTAGAAGTGTAGATAATATTCGACGGTGGTTTATGGCAATTAAATTTTTCCTAAAAAATGCTGTCGTCCAAAAAACGTATTTTTTAGTGCATGAGTGCGGATATCCATATGATTCCGAGAAAAAGCCACTCGTTTGGACGATCACACTCGTTCGATCTGCAGTAAACATGAAGTTGGCTCCCTTGAGCTTCTCGAGACTTGAAGAGTATGCATACCGATTCGCTATACGCTATTCGCTATTCGCTACCTATAATATTGGCCGGGGAAACTTGGCCACATGAGACTTGGCTAAAATAAAAATACGAGTCAAGAGAAGAACTGTCGGCTCGTTGCGAACTACCACAGTGCCTTGTAGTAGATTCTGCGCTATAAAATGAGAAAAAGATAACGTGAAATTCTTACCATCGTGGGAGTCGTAGAGGTAGATGATTTTCTTCCACTTGTAGTATTGGACCGTATCGATGATGGCTCGATGATAATCCGGTCGCATACTTATTGCAAAGTCATTAACGCCTGATGATGGCGTTAAAACCTGAAACAAAAATTTGTCATCAAGAATCAAATTATATATGGGGCAGTTATGAAAATAAGGAATCATAATGAATCCATGCGCATGCGCATATAATCAGTCGTACGCTGTATTTTTATACCGTACGATAATGATGCAAGAAAAATGTTAAAGTTTAACCTTTTCAATGTTTATAAAAAAATAGCACATTTTAATTATGAAAAGTCACCTACTTATGGAAGGAAGCACCGCCAAGCAAGTAACGGAATGGTTTTTATCATTTTTTTTCACCCCGAAAATGGTTTTTAATGCACGTACGAAAATGACGTTTTTGTTGTTGAGATGCACTCTTTAGTTTTAATATCGGATTCACAAAAAAGAGAGCTGATATTTTAAGCTCAATTTTATAAAATCTTGTATTAAACGATACACCTAATATTTCTGGATTTATTACTCAACTGTAACTACAATATTTTACTGGAAAAAAAAGACGTACGGTAATGACGTCCGAAATGGCAAAAATTGAGGGACAGACTTTGAGGTTTTTACAATATTAATAATTTGGTTTAGAAGATGTGCATACATTAAATTTATTTTCACCTAAAGTTTACAAAGTTGATACGTTAAGCATTTTTCAGGTGAATTTCTAAAAAAAAAGGAGAAAATCAGTTTATCCTTGTGCAAAGTGTGTCTGGGACGCCGTACGGTAATGACGTTTGGGGCGCTCTTATGTCAAATTAGAGTAAATAGGAACAGAAATGAACAGAAGAATTGACTATGATGATTTTTCACTGAAGAAAAAAAATTGTACCTAAATTCTTGAATCTTCAAGCCAAAAGACGAATTTTCTCTACAAACATTGAATTTGCAAACAAAAAATTTGACTTCAGCAAAATACTATTTTTCCACGAAACTGATGCATTTTTATCCAACAAAAATGAAATTTTAAACCAAGAAGATTAATTTTTTTCCAAAAAAAGAGAATTTTCAACTTTTTTCAAGAAAACAGTTGCATTCTTGTCCAAGAAAGATGCAATATTTCTACTAATAAAAGATGAGCTTTTACATTAAAAAGACAAACTTTCAGAAAAGATAATTTTCATCCAAAGAATATTTCAGTTGACTTGTCAGCAACAAAATATTAATTTTAAACGAAACTTTAATGTTAAAGAAAACGAGTTTTAATTTCTAACCCAAGCAGACGAATTTTTATCAAAACAGTTGAATTTGCAAAAAAAATTATATATTTTTAAGGTCGATCTTGAATAATGGAAAAGTTACATTTTCAGTTGAAAAATTAATTTCGAACAAAAAAAGACTCTCCAACTAAACAGTTAAATTTTTAAACAAAGACATAAGCCTTTAATAAAATTTTTTTTTAACAATTCAGTTCAACTTTTATTCAAGTAGTTGCATTTTCAATTTCACAAAATTAATTTTCAAAAAAATAGTTAAACTTTCAACCAAAGAGATGAATTTTCAACTAGAAATGTAACTCTTAAAAAAAATGATCTCTTAACAAAGTGATTCTACCAAATTTTTCAAATAAAATAGTTGAATACTCAAGCAAAGAAGAAGAATTTCCAACCAAAAAGTTATATTTTCATAAAAAGTAAGGAATTTCTACCAAAGCGGAGGAATTTATAAATAAAAAAAAAAATTTTTCTAGATAGTTAAATTTCCTATTAAAAAAGATTTTAGTTGACTTTTCACGATCAAAATATGAATTTTCAACCAAGCAATAAGTTTCTACGAAAAAAATTGAATTTTCAATCCAAAAATACGAATTTTTACCCAAAACAGATGACTTTTAAAAAAAAAATGTCAAATTCTCTGCCCAATAGTTGCATTTTTATCTAAAAAGGATGAAATTTCTCTTAAAACAGATAAATTTTCATTTAAAAAGAAAGCAAATTTGGAAAAAATAGTTGAATTTTCATACAGAAAAGATTTCAGTTGACTTTTCAAGAACAAGATATACATTTTTCAACAAAAATTAAGTTTCTACGAACAAAATTAAATTTTTCATCCAGAAAGACAAATTTTTTTGAACCAAACGGATTGAATTTTTGATGAAATAGTTTAATTTCCTACCAAATAGTTCAATTTTCATCCAGAAAAGCTTTGAGTTCATTTTCTAACACCAAAATATGCATTTTCAACAAAAAGTGAATTTTCTACAAAATAGATGAATTTTCAACAAAAAAGTTGAATTTTCAACGAAAAGTATGACTTTTTCACAAAATAGTTTTATTTCCAGCAAAACAGTTGCATTTTTATTCAAGAAAGATGAAATTTCTCTTAAAAAAGATGAATTTTTAATTTAAAAAAATTCAAATAGTTGAATTTTCATCCAGAAAAGATTTCAATTCTCTTTCTAAAACCAAAATATTACATTTAACCAAAAAATTAATTTTCTACAAAATAGTTGAATTTTCAAAAAAACAGCAGAAGTTTCAAACAAAAAGTATGATTTTTTAACAAGATTGATGAATTTTAAACTGAACAGTCGCATTTTCATCAAAGAAAGATAAAATATTTCTATAAAAACAGATGAATTGGAAAAAAAAATTCAAAACATAGTTAAATTTTCATCCAAAGAAGATTCCAGTTCACTTTCCAACACCGGAATACGAATTGTAAACTATAAGTTAATTTTCGGTCAAATAGTCCAATTTTTAACCAAAAAGTATGACTTTTTAACAAGATTGTTAAATTTCCAACCAAACAGTTGTATTGTCCAGGAAAAATTAAAATTGCACTAAAACAGGTGAATTTTCAAATCAAAAAGACAAAGATAAAAAACAAGTTTAATTTCCATCCAAAAGTATTTCAGTAGACTTTTCTACAGAAATATACAAGTTTTAAATAAAAAGTAAATTTTCTAGGAAATAGTTAAAGATTCTATAAAATAGTTGCATATTTGTCCAAGAAAAATGCAATATTTACTAAAAAAGATGAATTTTCAAATTAAAAACACATATTTTCAGAAAAAGGATTTTTTATCCAAAAAAGATTTTAGTTGGCTTATCAACAACGAAATATGAATTTTGAATAAAAAGTCAATATTGTACGGAAAGGTTTAAATTTTGAACCCAAAAAGACGAATTTTTAATAAAACGGATACCATTAGAAATATTTTTAAATCCATGAAAATCATGAAATCTGTTAAAATTTTTTGAAATTTGTAAAATCTCTAAAAATGTCCGAAATATCTAGATCTCCTGCTTGAATTTTTGAAATCCGTAGAAAGGCCTTGAAATAGAATTTCATTCATTTCGAAAATTATGAAGCATATTAATCTCCAGGAAAAACATAAGAATCTCTCGAAATCCTTGAAATCCCTTTAAGTCCCTTACAATTTTTTAATTCCTTGACATTTTCTATATATTTTAAAATATTTCAAAATGTCCTGAAGTCACTTGAAATTTTTTGAAAACGTAAAAATCCATTTAAAAAAAAAGTATAAATCATTTAAAAGCCCTTCAATATCATTTAAATTGAATTTATTATTCATTAATGCTATTTGAAAAATTGTTTAATCTCCTGGAAATCTTTGAAATTCCTTGAAATCCTTGGTGATTTAATAAAATCCCTAATTCTTGTGAAATTCTTCAAAAGATTTCGAAATCCAGAAAAATTCTTAGAAACCCCTTTGAAATTTTTCAAATCTGTTGATATCCTTCAGAATGTCTCAAAAACCCTTGAAATCTTTGGAAAACGGAAAAATCCATTTGTAAAAAGTATAAATCAGTTGAAAGCCCTTGAATGGAATTTCATTTATTTTTCAAAGTCCTCCAGAAATCCCTTGAGATATTTGGAAATCCTACAATATTTTTTCGGAATTTTCTTGAAATTGTTTGGAAATGCAAAACTTCGTTAAAAAAAAAGTATAAATTATTTAAAAGCCCTTGAATATCACTTTGATTAAACTTATCCATTAAAATGATCTGAAAAAATCATTTAAATACCCAGGAATCTTTAAAATCCCTTTAAATCTTCCAAAACCCTTGGGGAATCATTACAATAATCCTATAAATTTTGTGAAGTTCCTTCAAATATCATAAAATTCCTGGAAATTTGTTGAATACCTGGAAATCCCTTGAAAATCAATGAAATTTCATTTATTTTTCAAATTTCTCTAGAAATCCATTGAAATATTTGGAAATTCTACAACATTTCTTAAAATTCCTTTACATTTTCTATACTTTTTAAAATATTTGAAAACGTTTGAAAATTGTTTAAATTTTTAGAAATCTTTGAAATCCCTTGAAATCCTTTGTTGATTCAATAGAATCCCTAATTCTTGTGAAATTCCTCAAAACATCACAATAGCCCGCAGAATTTTTTTAAATCCCTTAAAATTTTTCATATCTGTTGAATTTTTTAGAATGTCTTAAAATTCCTCGTAATCTTTTGAAAACGTAAAAAGCCATTTATGGAAGTATAAATCATTTGGAATCCCTGGAATAAAATTTCATTCATTTTCCAAAGTCCTCCGGAAATTCCTCGGAATTGTTTGAAATCCCTGGAATCGCTAGGAATCATTGAATTTTTTTAAATTTAATTTATTTTCTAAAATTCACTAGAAATTCTTTCAAATCTTTGGAAACCCAAAAGAATTCTCCGCGATACTTTTCATATTTTTTGACCTTTTGAAAACCATTAGAATCACTCAAAATCCCTTCCAATCTCGGAAAAATGAGAATATCAATTTAAAAAATTATAAATCACTTTGAAACCTTTGAATATAATTAACATTAGACTTGATTATTGAAGTTATTTCATAAAAATTGTTTATATTCCTAGAACTAATTGAAATCCCTTGAACTCCTTGGAGGTTTTTTACATTTCTTGAATTTTGCGAATTTTTCGAAATCCCTTGAAATCTTTGGAATCGCTAAAAATCCCTTCGAAATTCATTAAAATTTATTTATTTTTCAACTTTCTCTAGAAATCCTTTGAAATATTTGGAAATTTAACCAAATTCTTAAAAATTCCATGAAATTTTGTATATTATTTAAAATTTGTTTATAATCTCCTAAAATTCATTGAAAATTTTCGGAAACGTAAAAATTCATTTAAAAGAGTATAAATTTGAGAAACCTGGAATATCATTCAAACGAAACTTATTCTTCAAAGTATTCTAAAAAAAAATGTTTAAATTCACTGTAATCTTTGAAATCCTTGGAGATTTATTGAAGTCCCTAATTTTTGTGGAATTCTTAAAAATACCTTCAAAATCCCTTCAAATTTTTGGAATCGGTTGGAATTCCTTGAAATGTTCTTTCTTTCAATTTATTTTTCAAAGTTCAATAGAAATCTTTGAAATCCGGTGAAATCCTTTTGAAATGTTCAGACATTTTCTGAAATCCGTGGAAATATTTTTATCTCTTGAAAACTGAAAAAAAACTTTGAAAATCAGTTCAAATGTATAGAAACCCTATAACAAATTTTAAAAGGATTTTGAAAGGTTTGAAAATCTTTAAAATTTCGTGAAATTTTTATGAAATTCGACAAAATCGCTTGCAATCGACAATAATTTATCAGAATTCAAATTAAATTAAACTTATTTATTGGTGTTCTTCGAAAAAAAAGGTTTAAAACCTTATAAATCTTTGAAGTACTTCAATCTTGTGAAGTTTCTTGAAATAACTACAAATCCCATGAAATGTTTGAAATCGCCAAAAATCCCTTCAAAAATTTTATTTTATTTATTTCCCTCAATTTCACTCGGAATATCTTCAAATCTTTGGAAAGTCTAATTGGGTAGAAAATTAATCTTGCTTATTCAAAAGTCATCATTTTGGTTGAGGATTCAACTATTTTGTTCAAAAGTCTCCTTGTTTATTTGAATTTAGCTGGTATAAAGTCCTTTTTTTATTTTTGGGAATTATTTGTTATAACTTGAATTTTAACGATTTCATTGTTTGTTAAAAATTGATCTATTCCCATTAAAAATGTAACCGTTTCGTTGAAAATTCATCTTTATTTAATTGAAAATTAAGTTTCTCGTTGAAAATTCTTCTTTTCCGGTTTAAATGTCGACCATTTTCTAAAAAATTCAAGTTTTTAGCTTCAATTTTTATAAATTAAAAAAATTGTCTATTTGTGTAGAGAATTATTTTTCTTGGTTCAAAATTCATCTATTTGGTTGTCCATTTAACTATTTCATTTTTAAAAATCGTCCTTTTTTATTGGGGTGACTATTAATTTTTGTTTTCTCATGGAAATCAATTTTTCAACTAAAAATATAACTTATGTGTTCTTGTTTCAAACCTGATATTTTTCTATTGAAACTTCGACTATTTGGTTGAAAATTATTGTATTTTGTTGAGAACTCATCTTTTCATAAAAAATTAATCTCTTCTGTTATCAATTGAAATATTTTTTAAATGTTCATTTATCTTGTTGAAAATTCAGTTTTTTTTTAAATTCTTTCTTTCAGATTAAAAGCGCATCTCTTTTGAATAAAAATGAACTTTGTTCTCGAAAATTCAACTTTTCGGATTGAAAATTCAACTATCAAAATAATAAACTAATTACTAAAATGAAACTATCCAAAATAATTAATTCCAAAATTTTAATTCAAAATTATAAAAATCGAATTTGAGAAAATTTTTAAGTCTATTTGAATAGAATTAATGAATTGACAAATAAAATTACAATGTCGAAAGCATCAAAAAAAGGAATCTACTTATGTATCCTTCATTAAGATTTACGACTCTCCCGTTATTTTTATTTTCATTGTGTCTTCCTAAGAAATACAGCCTCTTAATTTTCTTTTGTTAATAAAATAAAACAAACTGATTTCCTCTTCCTTGTGAAAAACTAAGACGTTTTGGAAATTAATTTTGCAAATATATTTTAAAAGACTTTTTTCTATAATTTCATTTCACATTTCAATCTCATTTATATAATTCTCATTGTAGTTTAAAAGTTAAAATATTTAAAAATGTTGGGAAAAAGATCTAACGAGATGAACCAAAAAGGGAAAATAGGGTAATTTTTCACGAAAATAGGGGAATAATAGGGAAATAAATTTTTTCAGATAAAATTAATCTGAATATGATGTAGAATTCAATATGAAAATCTCCCAAGTCCAAAAATTTGAAGTCAAAATGTGTTACATTTTGAACAAAATAGTTGAATTTTCAAGAAAAAAAGATTTCCCTTATGAAAAAGAAGTATTGGTAAGTATTGGATACAGTACTTTTTTCGCGAAAAAGTATTGGATTTCCAATACTTTTTCGTGAAAGAAGTATTATATCAAAATCAAATTTCTGACAAAGCAGTTGCATTATCAACCAAATAGTTGAAATTTTTGATAAAAGAGATGAATTTTCCCGAAAAATAATTTTTTAACGATAAAGTTGATTTTCAATTGAAGAAGATGAACTTTTAACCAACAATTTCCAAACAAAAAAGATTTCACTTCCGCCAAAATAGCTTAATTCTCAAGACAGAAAGAAGATTTTTTCAAAAGATAGTTAAATTTTCAATTCGGAAAGTTGAGTTTTTAAAGAAAGGTTGATTTTCAACTCAGAAAGGTGACTTTTTTCAAACAAGAAGATAAATTTTTAGCAAAGAAAAGAATCAATTTTTAACAAAGTAGTTCGACTTTCTACTAAGTAATTGAATTTTTGAAAGAAAAATATGACTTTTTCGACCAAAAAGTTAGAATTTTGCGAAAAAATAATTTAAGTTATTAATTTAAGCAAAGAAGTGAGAAAGAAGGAAAGTTTCATGAAAAAAGAAGTGAGAATAATTTTTTTTTGGTTGAAAAAAATGATATTCATAAGTAACTCACAAGATTTCAACAAGGTTGAAAGATTGGGAAAATGTACTTAAAAATTGAGTTGTATATACTAGTAGTTTATTGTATAAATGGACAAATTCAAACAAAAAATATAAATTTTTATAAACAGTATACTGTAATTCGATTATTGAAAATTGAACAATTATTGATTTTATAGGATAATTCTGAATCTATTAAAAATTAAACAAGTTACAGATTTTAACGCTGCAAATATAAAATTTTCAATTTGAAAGCTTTAGTATTCAAACAAATGCAAACTTTCGATCGAAACTTTATAAACTATTCTTAGTTCTAAAATAATTTCAAATGAATACTTTCATAATTAAAAATTATCACTGAATTCCAAATCCTATTCAAATATTATTTCGATCTAAAATTATTTTTTTATTTCGAAAAATTAATATTAAGAGCAAAATTTAAAAAGATTGAAATTCTTTTTTTTTTCATTAACAAACGACAATCGGAATTCGTGGAAAAACTAGCAGTATATTTTTTTAGTTAATTTTAAGAGAAGAAATTGAATGAAATTTCCAAAATTTTCAAAAAAGTATCAGGATGATTTTAAGGTAATTTTTTTACTTTTGCAGGATTTTCAAAAAATAGTAGGAATAAGTTGCTTGAAATACTATAATCTTCCAAGTTTATAAAATTTTTGATTAATTTTTCGATCCCCGGAATTGAAAATGATAGCGTGGATTTTTTTTTTAATCTTTTAACTGTACAATGTATGAAAGGTAAAGTGTTGCAGTTTAACGACTTTCAATTTAAAAAATTCAAATTGAAAAATTCCAAGCGTCAATTTTTGAACCTGAGATGACAAATATTGAGAACATTGAATGAGATCATTTCAAACAACATATATATGGTGTCCAGTCAATTTCTATATATTTGAAAAAAACTTCAAACTTCGGGTTTCAGCACTTTCGTTCAAAAATACATAATTTTATTTGAAAATCCACCTGTTTGGTTAGAAATGTACTTATTTTGTTGAAAATTCGTATTTTTCAGTTGATTTGTTGAAAATTCAACTTTTTTGTAAAAATTGGTAATTTTAGATTGAAAACTCAACAGTTTTGTTGAAAAATAACCTATTTTGATGAAGAATGGACTTTTTAAATGAATTCTACAGTTTTTTATATTAAATTTTTTTTAGTCAGAAAAATTGAAATATTTTGCTAGAAGTCTGTTGGAATTTTCAACTACGGAAGATCAATCTTTAAAAAATGGAAAAGTTACGTTTTTAGTTAAAAAATTAATTTCAAACAAAAAAAAAAGACTTTTCCACAAAACAATTAAATTTTTAACCCAAGACATAAGCCGTCAATCAAGAAGATGAATTTTAAACAATGTAGTTCAATTTTTACCTGAGTAGTTTAATTTTCAATTTAAAAAGATTAATTTTAAACAAAATAGTTGAACTTTCAACCAAAGAGATGAATTTTCAACTAAAAATATAACTCTTTAACAAAAGGAAATGATTTCTTAACAAAGTTATTCAACCAAAGCTTTCGAACAAAATAGTTGAATACTCAAGCAAAGAAAAATAATTTTTTTTTTCAACCTAAAGATTTGATTTTCATTAAAAAAAAAAGAAATTTCTACCAAATCGAATGAATTTATAAATCAAGAAGATGAATTAAAAGAAAATATTTGAGTTTTATCTTAAAAATGATTTTAGTTGACTTTTCGCAATCAAAATATGAATTTTCAACCAAGAAATAAGTTTCTATAAAAAAATTTAATTTTTAATCCAAAAAGACAAATTTCCACTCAGAAAGGATGATTTTTTAACCAAATTGTTGAATTCTCTGCCCAATAGTTGTATTTTATCCAAAAAAGATGAAATTCCTCTTAAGACAGAATAATTTTTTATTTGAAACGAACACAAAATTTTAAAAAATAGTTAAATTTGCATCCAGAAAGATTTCAGTTGACTTTTAAGACCGAAATAAAAATTGTTTAACAAAAAATAAGTTTCTAAGAACAAAATTGAATATTTCATCCGAAAAGAAGAATTTTTCAACTAAAAGGGATAAATTTTTAACAAAATAGTTGAATTTTCTAACTGATAGTTGAATTTTTATTCAAAAAAGATCAAATTTGTACTAAAACAGATGAATTTTTAATAAAAAAGGACAAATTTTGTTTGTTTGTTTAACTTTCATCCAGATAAGCTGTTAGTTCAATTTTTAACGCCAAAATATTGAATTTAGGCAAAGAGTAAATTTCCTACAAAATAGTTGAATTTCCAATAAAACAGCAGAATTTTCAACCGAAATGTATGACTTTCCAACAAAATTGTTGAATTTTAAACCAAAAAATTGTATTTTCATTAAAGAAAGATGAAATATTTCTTTTAAAACAGATGAATTAAAAAAAAACTTCAAGGAAATGATTAAATTTTCATCCAAAGAAGATTCCAGTTCACTTTCCAACAAAAAATAAAAAATGTAAACTACAAGCTAATTTTCTGCTAAGTAGTCGAATTTTTAACCAAAAAATTTTCAACCTCACAGAATTGTCCAAGAAAAATGAGAATTCTACTAAAACTGGTGAATTTTCAAATCAAAAAGACAAATTTTCAAAAAAGGAGTTGAATTTTCATCCAAAAGGATTTCAATAGATTTTTCTACAGAAAAATACAAATTCTAAACAAAAAGCGAATCTTCTAGGAAATAGTTGAATTTTCAACAAAACACTATGATAAATAGTAGATATAATAAATTTTAATTTATATCTCCATCCAGTCTGTGATGACGAAATAATTCTTCTGTATTTGAGGATTTAACTTTGATCGATAAAGTAGATTTCTATTATTGACAGTATGTGTGATTGGATTTCTCAACGGATCGATAATTACCATCTCCGATGATAATACAGATTCCTATTCAAAACAGTTGAATTTGCAAAAGGATGATGTCTTCCTAATAAAATTGTTAAATTCTTAACCGAATAATAAAACTTATAACTGAAAGTATTTTCTTCAGAAGAAAGTTTTTGCAAATTTGCAAAAATTGGAATCAATAAAATATTTTGCTAAATTATTCAAAATTTGTATAATTTAGGCAAATGTCTATGTAAAACCAATAAACCAGTTTTTTTGGCTGAAAAAATTTTTTTCTTTGTGAACCTTGGTCCCGACTGCGCTACTGATAAGTTTCTCTTTCCGGACTGGGAAATCAGGTGCCAAGATCATTACCTAGCTAATGGGTCAAATTACAATGAATTATTGCAGTCAATAAAATTTACCTGAGTCTTGTTATAATACTTATTTAACCACATCGTCAGAAAAAATGTTCAGAAAAACCTGTTGTTGCATCATCCTACCTGTTCATAATTACCATCGGCTTGTTAATGCACGAATGCAATTCATTAAAGTTATCAAGCAATCGGGAAAGGCATGGTGGGTGATATTTGATTTTCAATACTAAAAATGACACTTGAATTTAATTTAATTAAAGATTTATCTAAAATTAAAAACAAATCAGTGCCCTATAGACTGAAAAATATTGCGAGAAAGGTTAGTAACATAGTTTACAAAGGGGAAAGAAAATTGTTAACAGACTTAAAGAAATGCAAAAATTTTTAAATTAAAGATTTAGAACTAAAAAATTTTCTTCGAGTTATACTTTTCATTTAACTAAATATATTTTGTAACATTGAAGGTCCTGTGTAATTGTGATAAACCTTGTCGCCTCAGCATTATTATCTTTTATATAGACATAACGCAGACTATTAAATCACAAAAAGAACTAATTGGATAATAAATTTAAAAATGAAATGTAAGTTAAATAATTGAAATTTCGAGGACGAATTGAAATGTTAATTACAAGTTTTTTTATGATTTCCTTTTTATGTTTTGTTATATGAATGTGGAAAGTTGCTTTATTTACATTACTTCCTTCCTATTTGTGGAAAAGAAGTATACGATTAATCATTGCTCATCTTTTTAAATTAGAAATTAATAAATTCAATAGTTATCAAATTTCAATTATTCAATTTTGGTTACTTTCAATTCTGGAGAATACAATTTCAATTCCGTTGAATTTCAAATCATGACATTCGAAACATTTGAATCTACAATTATGCACTTTCAAAATTTTTGAAATTGTCCTACATTCTAAATTTTAATCGGAGATCATTCAGTTGCAGAGTTCTTTAATTTAAAATTTAATTGTTAAATTTTGAGGGCTTTGAATTAGAAATCGAATAATATCAACTCCTTTCCAATAAAATTGTACACTTCAAGAGAAATGATACGAGCTCAATGTCTTTCCATTCTATTCGAAATATGGCCCTTCCTCTGAATTTTAAATAATCTTTAATTGTTTGACTTGAAACGTTTTCAATTCAATATCATTTATTGTTTTTTCTTAATTTTCGAAAACAATTGTTAAAGTTTGTATTGAAAAATGTTTTTAATGGTTTAAAAATTGGTCAATAGGAATGAGTTGCAATATTTCTATTGTATGTTCAATTTTGAAATTTATAATCGAGTTTATTTCGAAATTCGTCTAATTAAAAAAGAAACTTCCACTAGAGAAGTTCAATAATAATTTTCAAATTTCTTGGAATGCATTTATTATTATTTCCTAAAGTTATAGTTAAAAAATATATTTTATGATTCCAGACATAATTGAATTTAAATTTTTTTCAGACTCTTGTCCATTCCTTTTTCGAAATAGGACGGTAATGGTCCAATTACTTATATTGAATGGAATAAAATTATTTAATGAATGATAAAAAATTTTTTTTTCAAGAATCATTAAAATTATTAATATTCATCTTATGTGATTAATAAAAAATATACCTATAATTAATTTAATAGAATTTATTGTTATTTATTGTGTCTCGCCTAAAAAAAATTACTGCAATGATATGTCCTGAAAATCTTGCAATCATTTTAATTAAAAACCTGATTTACTTTTCATGACATGAAATTGTTTTCTTTTTTTTTTTTTTTTTTTTTTTT
>CAKNXH010064153.1:0-16578 GCA_932178445.1 Andricus quercusramuli
TCGTTGGCGCGGGGCACCCGCGCTCTTGTGACCTTCTACAACTCAACCAATACTTTCCATCCCATTTTCGTTCTGGGGCGTTTTTCAAGAGAAAAAATTAAGCTTTTTTTCTAGCCTAACTAAAAAAATATTAAAAATGCCGCATTGGGAGAAAATCACAAAAATGTTTTTTTAAAATGAAAAATCAAGGTGAAATAATTTTTTTATTGTTCATTGGTTATTTTTGTTGTAAACCTTGTTAAAATACCTTCCCAAAACCCGCATAAAAAAGTTAAATTGGATAACTGTAACAGGAGTTATGTACAATTGAAGGTTAGCAGTCGGGGTGAATCGTCGAAAATGCGGGCCCCTGTATCTTGACAACCCGTTATACTAGGTGCGCCCCCTTTACAGAATATAAAGAGGTCCACTAGCACTACAATCTGGCGGAGTTTGAATAAGATAGGCGACAACAAAATTTTAGGCGGGGACACTTGGGAAATTTTACCCCATAGTTCGTTTCTCGAAGTCTTGGAGAATAATGTCAGGCCTCGAGTGCGCAACGGAGACTGCTGCCCGAAAATCGTAGTTGCAGAAAATCTGGCACTTCTCGTTTCGGACAATTGACTCTATATCCCTTGGAGCGTTCGGCAGGGCAGGGTCGGGACCAACGCCGTAAGAGCGACAAAGGTGGTAATAAAGTACTCTTAGGGCCGCATTATGTCTATAGATATATACGTTGTTCCTGCGTGGGTCGGAAACCCCGATAGTATGTGTTCTAGGTACTCAGCGTGTGCATCACATGCTCTGCACCTATCACTGGGAACTTCTTGACATAAAATGCGGGCGCGGTATGCTAAGGTGGAAATTATACCGTCCAGGCATGCGAAAATAAAGCCCTCTGTACCTGAATTGAGCCCTGACAATTTGAGGAAAACAAAAGTTTGCTCCTTCGACAAAGACTGTTTTTCTACATTTCTGTGAAAGTTTCCGTGCATTTGCTTATCGAGTAGCTCTTGCAAAAAAGCCCGCATTACTTTTTTTTCGTTTTTCAAATTTTTTTTTTGTGTTACTTTTTCGAATGTTTTCTCTTCCTTTTTTTTAATTCTTCTTTTCTTCGCTTTTTTCATAAATTATCTTTCGATTTATTTTAATATGTGTTTATTTCATTTAGGAGAATTCAGTTGTTGATAGAATTTCGGATACATCAGAGTATCTAAATGTAGTAAGAGTTTTGTTGCGGAAACCTTAAAAGCATGAGCTTTGGAAATGTTTGTTACTGGTGGTGCACTGGAAAATCTTTTCGACATTTTCCTAGATGTCCTATCATAGTCCTGTTTAGTTTAGTGGAGAAATGTTATGTTGGGAAACTTATTTTTAGCCCAGTTAAAAACTTGAGTAGAATCTAGAATAGATTAATTCCCTTTATCTTGTGAACTAGCTCGTACTGACAGACTCTTCACTGTAGACGCTACGCCATCACAACGCCCCTTGCCATGAGCTTTAGCATTAGTATGCCACTCTGCTTCAATAAAAAAATCTTCTTTGTGGTGCACTAAATTGACCATTTGGTATCGATTCTTGAAATGCTGCTTTGCTCCATCCGACACATATATAAGTTTTGTTAATTTTGGACATTTTTTTCGTATAGCAGGAATAAAATATACTCGTGATAAATACACAGCCGTTGTATCGTGAGTTGTGCATTCGGAGAGCAACATAAAAGTGCAGTGTTTCAGTTCTTCGCCTTCTCTGTAGTTGAGAACAGCAGCGAATATACTACACTGATCGTTATTATAGTGAAATTGTTGAACAGCGTTCGGAGCGACTATCTCCAAGAGACCCTCATTTGGTTTTAAATTGCTTTTTAGATCGCTTATGAATTGCAATTGTTTCTTGGAAATAAAATGATGCGGGATCAGTTTTTCTAGACTTGCACATAATTCGGACACGAAATCATGTACATTAAGGCACTCTTTTTTAAAGTGCACTTGCCGGTTGCCTGCCATACGCTGTACATAATATTTTGAACATCATTTTTCAGTAGCACAGATCTTACGTACTCTTAGAAATCTGATAGTTTTGGGCATTTTTTGCAGATTCCCAAGTAGCAATCAGGTTTTGGATTTCTGCAAAGACAGTAATTGATGCACTCAGTATAACCTTGCAATTTATGGTGCGATTCTTTTCTTAGTTAAATCATTTTGGAAGCATCAAACATTGCCTTAAAATTTTGGTGTATTACACACACACACACACACACACTGTGTGTGCCTCTTGTTCCAGCTAAAACACACCATTTAGGCCGCAGCTCTGCAGACTTACTATAACTTATCTGTATTTGCTGATGTTCGCTTTTGAAATTCCTATCCAAAATATTTATATTTAATAAAAGCATTCTTTTCGAAACATGCATTATCCTATCACCTTCTTTTATTTTTGACACGTCTTTTTTATTTGACATAACGCGACTGTTAATGTCGAAGTTATAATATTCCACAACTTTGTTAACAATACTCTCAGGAAAAGGCTTGCCCTTTTTTGGATCAAGAGTTGCTAAAACACCATATTGATGTCTTAAATCTCTTGCCTTCTTAGCAATCCTTAGAGAAACATTAAACTCTTCAGCAATATCTCGTAAAGACCAACAGTCAGGCAATATTGTCAGAATTGATGCTCTTAATGGATCGTTTTCTGGAAGGGAAAAAACACTTTTTTTCAGTCCATCCATCAACTGTTCCAAATGAGCTTCTCTTGATAAACAGATTTTCTGTTTTGGCTGAGGTCCTTCAACCTCTTCAGGCCCGAGGTTCCTTCATCTATCGAAACATTCGATGAACTTGCGGAATCCATATAGCCATCCAGTCTACGGTTTGTCCAAATTAAAGATTTTTCAGGAATATTAGGTTACTTAGATAAAAATTAAGATGAAACCCGGCGCAGCTCTTTTCCTTTATGCCCTTTTTTATTGAAGGGATTAAAACATCCATCTAAACGAACTTTTTCTGCAGACTACGACAGCTTAAGTGACAGCCATGTCGCAGTCTACAGAAAAAGTTCGTTTAGATGGATGTTTTAATCCCTTCAATAAAAAAGGGCGTAAAGGAAAAGAGCTGCACCGGGTTTCATCTTAATTCTTATCTAAGTAACCTAATATTCCTGAAAAATCTTTAATTTGTACAAATCGTAGACTGGATGGCTATATGGATTCCGCAAGTTCATCGAACGTTTCGATAGATGAAGGAACCTCGGGGCCTCAAGAGGATGAAGGACCTCAGCCAAAAAAGAAAATATGTTTATCAAGAGAAGCTAAATTGGAACAGTTGATGGATGGACTGAAAAAAAGTGTTTTTTCCCTTCCAGAAAACGATCCATTAAGAGTATCAATTCTAACAATATTGCCTGACTGTTGGTCATTACGAGATATTGCTGAAGAGTTTAATGTTTCTCTACCCTAGTAGCAAGATAACTGCAGACTGGCGCAAGCTGGACGCCAGAAAAGGAAGAATCTGTTTGCAGCCTGGCGCCCGGCTGGTTCCGCTTTGGCGTGCTGTTCTGGCACCAGAGTCTGGTATAGCAGATTCTGACCCAGACTGCTCATGATATACACCAGACAAAATTAAAATAATGTTAAATGATACTAAATAGGTTTCTGTAATAGTTTTACACTATATTTCAGCCCTTTCTGGGAGAATATACTGTGGAGACGTCACAACATTCCAGGAGACACACTGAAATATTAAAAACATAACCTGTTGTCGTATAAGCTTGCATGCTTGCATGTTTGTTGATACTTGTGAATCGTTCAAATTTCCGATTGCTAGATTTTCAATTTCATTATTTATATTAATTACTATTATTCAAACTAAATACCAGAATCTGTTTCCTTTATCTACCAGATTCTGTTTTTCGTCTGGTCTGATCTTTTCTCCCGCCAGTCTGGTCGACTAGGGGGAGCAGATGCTGAGCCAGACTCTGGCCTTTGTCATACAAGGCAGACGTTGCTACTAGGGTAAGGATTGCTAAGAAGGCAAGAGGTTTAAGACATCAATGTGGTGTTTTAGCAACTCCTGATCCAAAACAGGGCAAGCCTTTTCCTGAGAGTACTATTAACAATGCTGTTGAATATTATAACTCCGACATTAACAGTCGCATTATGCCAAATAAAAAAGACGTGTCAAAAATAAAAGAAGGTGATAAGATAATGCGTGTTTCGAAAAGAATGCTTTTATTAGATATAAATATTTTGGATAGGAATTTCAAAAGCGAATATTAGCATATACACCCTGGCGGACCGGCCGAACGCAAACATTACGCTACAGCGTAACGGTAAAGTAATGCTAAAGTAATGGTAAAGTAATATGGCATTATAATTAATAAAGGAAACAAAATTAATATTTAAACTGTTGCAATCATAACAAAACGTTGAAATTTACGTTCAACGGTGATGCCGCAATTGCAACAAGTTGCTTTTGCAGCATTAAAAAATAAAAAAACATAGTGACCGTCATTGCAGTCGGGCCCCTGCATATTGGCAACCCGCTAACGTGGCTTTAAGTGGGTTGCTAGTCTGCAGGGACCCGACTTGAATGACAGCCACTTTGTTTTTTTTATTTTGCAACGCTGAGAAAGCAACTTGTTGCAATTACGGCATGACCATTTAATGTAAATTTTAACGTTTTATTATAATTGCAACAATTTACATATTAACTTTGTTTCCTTTATTAATTATAATGCCATATTACTTTAGCATTACTTTACCATTACTTTACCGTTACGCTGTAGCGTAATGTTTGCGTTCGGCCGGTCCGCCAGGGCAGATAAGTTTTAGTAAGTCTGCAGAGCTGCGGCCTAAATGGTGTGTTTTAACTGGAGCAAGAGGCACACACAGTGTGTGTAATACACCCTTACCGGGCTACTGCCCGGTAAGAAGGAGTTGATTAAATTAGATAGAATCTTTTCTATTTATACCAATGTCGTTTTTGAAGAATACTTTTCAATTCAAAAGAGTGTCGAAGAAGTAAAATAAATGGATTGAAATGATCCCACACCGAATCAGAATTGAAACGTAGTCAAACGTATCACGAATTAGTGAAACAGAATTATTGAACAAAATTGGTTCGTGTACAAAAGAAATATAGGTGTGTAATTGAAAGAAATGGGTTTGCACACAAACTATTAATGAAAATAATAATAAGTTTTTTTTTAAATTTTGAATAACAGTTATTCGAAAATTATATTGTAGAAAACAATTACATTGGGCGCTTATAAAATTTCTTATAATATCAGTCTTTGATATAGATTTATATTATTAATTTTTGATAACCTTAAATCTTAAAATCACATATTTAAAATGAATACACATTTGTACTCTGATCGTAATAATACCTCAAAGATGTTGGATCCAAATTTTAGCCTTAAAATTCAAATCCGCATTTTACTGAACAATTATATTTGAAAAATATATTTTTGCTTGTAGACATGTATGTATATTCTGTTTTAAAGTTGAAATTGGCCTATGCAGCGAAAAAATATTTACTTTAAATAAATTTTGCCTGAAAGAAGGAATGCAAGATTAATCGAAAAATTTATTGTTTTCATTTTACTCACAAAGTATGAAGATTACGGATTTTTTCATTCTCCGGTCATAATTCTATTTAACATTTTAAAGTCTATATATAGTGAAAAATATGTAATTATAATGTTTATAATGTTGAATAAATATTTTATAAAATAAATAAAAAATAATTTATAATGTCGAAATAAATCTAATTTTGAGACTAGAATTATGATCCAAACGTTGCTTTCATTAAGATATTTTTTTTGCCTTCACAGTCGTTTCAATATTAAACTAAAATAAATTATCAGTTCTTTTATCGAATAAAGATTTGAATTGGGCACTTATAAAACTGTGATAAAAAACTTATAAAACTGTAATAAAACACTTATAAACTTATAACAATGAAAAAACACATACTGCAATAAGAAGAAAAATTTTCGTGCTATTTTTGAAAGTGCTTTCTCTTCCTGCCGTAAAAGTAAGATAAAAGCTTAAATGTCATGGCACTTAAATGTCTTCTGGAATGACACTTTCTTCGATATTAGGGCTTAAGACAATAAGTGAATCCGGAGAAATCACGTGTTCCACACTGTCAGCTCCTGTGCTGTTTTCAAAACTACCCTCTTAAAATTCTTCATCACTGGTAATATTCAGAAGACTTGCATCATCGAGTTGTTCTACAGGTATGAGATGGCCATTGCCCACATCAACAAGAAATTTGCCCTCCTTTAAAGAAGGTTCACCATCATATTCCGAAGTAGAAGCGTCACTTCCCAAAATATTTTGTTTGCTCTTGGGTTTATAGGCTTTCTCTTTGGCTGCTTGAAGCTGTGAAATTTTTTGACTAATAGTCAAGTGAACCTTATTAGCTTCAACTTCAGCGTTAACAGGAGATTAATTTCTTTCTGTTACCAGCCAGTAAGCGTATATGTCTGGGAAGCATTTAAAAATGTTAGTATTAGTTGAAATGTCTTCATTTTTCTTCTTTTAAAAAAAAAACTTCCTAATTTTCTGGAAACTATATCGGGTTGGTTGAACCGAACTCGGTATCAGTTGGATCAGTTGGGTATTATTTTGGTTCACCCGAACCTTTTAAAAGTAACCTTTAGAGTAGCGAATCCAAAAAAATGTGTAGCCATACCTTTAACTGCTAATACTATATTGGGATCCAAACGCTCCTCAGGAATTTTCTTCTGCTGGTTTCTGTTACTGCCTTTCCCAGTAACAGTGGCTCTTGTCAGAAAATCGTAGCCGCAAAGAGAGACCAAGATATTCTTCGCAAATGTTGATTTTCTTGTACTGGGTACATGTAACGCCAGTGCCCAAGCTTGAGTTGATAGGTAAAAACCTCTGCCAATATGGATCTGTGTGAAAGGTAAAAATTAAAAATATAAATACACGAAAAAACTGGGGGGATCAAATTTTACACAAATATAATACATTCTCTCTGATGAGAATGTAAAAAAATGTGTCATATATCTGGAATATTCTCACCTTTGATTTGTCTTCGGTAAATGACCCGACTGGTGGATGTAATCCACTTCTTCCAGGAATGGGAGCTTCAAGGAGTTGCTTGTGCACTTCTATAAATAAAACTATGTAAATTATATATATAATTTTTGTATGTATTATACATATATTTAATATATACCGTAAGGACAAGATTATAGTAGTCATAGGGTTGTTGCGTGCATAAGAAATACCCCCAAATACAACACGTAATGCACCCGAGTTTGGAAAAAGATATTTGCGCAAGAGCCATTTTTGAATTTTCGCATTTCATTGGTCGGCCGCCATGATGAACTGACGTAGGTGCAGTGATACGGTGGACCAAGTTGTAAACGAAATTTGAATTCCCGTATTTGATGTTGTTTATTGTTAAACAAATTAAAAAAACCAATAAGAGGATAGTTAAATTTGTTAAATGCTGCGGAGGTATGAAATAAGAATTTAATTGACTCATGTAGAGCCGATTTCGTACATTTTCGCAATGAAAAGTATCTTGTTTTGTTTGCGAGGTTATGGCCCTGGCGGACCGGCCGAACGCAAACATTACGCTACAGCGTAACGGTAAAGTAATGGTAAAGTAATATGGCATAATAATTGATAAAAGAAACAAAATTAATATGTAAACTGTTGAAATTATAATAAAACGTTGAAATTTACGTTAAATGGCCATGCCGTAATAGCAACAAGTTGCTTTTGCAGCGTTAAAAAATAAAAAAACATAGTGACTATCATTGCAGTGCAGCCCCTGCATATTGGCAACCCGTTAATGGGGCTTCAAGTGGGTTGCCAGTCTGCAGGGGCCTGACTTGAATGACAGCCACTTTGTTTTTTTATTTTTTAACGATGAGAAAGCAAGTTGTTGCAATGACGGCATGACCATTGAACGTAAATTTTAACGCTTTATTACAATTGCAACAGTTTACATATCAATTTTTTTTCTGTTATCAATTATAATGCCATATTACTTTACCATTACTTTACCATTACTTTACCGTTACGCTGTAGCGTAATGTTTGCGTTCTGCCGGTCCGCCAGGGGGTCGATGACAGTTTTTACAAAACATAACAAAGAAAGTTTCACGTGCTCGTATTGATAGTCTCGAGCTCTTATTTGATACGAAAAATAAACTAAAAAGTGCATGATTCGAGCTGAATGCTTATTAATACATGATATGGATGAAAATGTGGACCCCATTAAGTAAAAAGTGCATAATTCGAGCTGAACGTTTGTTTATACATGATATTGATGAAAATGTGAACCCCATACATTAAAAAGTGCATAATTCGAGCTGAAAGTTTATTTATACACGATATTGATGAACATGTGAACTGCACAATTTCGGAATTGCTAGATAAGTATATTTCTGTTTTTTATAAGAATCTGCTAGTTGGTATTTGCTCAGTGAATAACATGTCATTTTTGTTTCAGAGTCATATTCGCAAAAAAGTCAGCCGATATCGACTATGCTCGTATAGGGTGTCTAGCGAGCATCCTATTTTAAAAATGCTTCAATTTTTAAACGATATTTGGGATTGTTCAATTTTTAAAGCGTCGGGTTTGAATTCATTCATTTTGAAGGTTCTCAATATTAGAAAATTAAAATGACAAGGAAAAGGGGTTCCTATACATGCCGAATATGAGGATGTATTTAGTTATAGAGGTTCCCTACAAGGCAGATTTGACTATCTTATCCGGCTAGACCCTTTTCGGATTTACTTCACGAATAAAATGACAGATCACACATATAGGGACCGTATGTTTGTAGTGTAGTAAGTCATATCAGATATGTTCAGACTGTACCAGCGCTACTGACGCGATAGTGCGCTAAGTTATCGGGGAACTTCCTTATCCACCGACTACCTCTGCATATGAAGTGAAACGTGAAAACATGTAACTCTGATTCAAATTTTAAACCAAATATGTATTGCGTTTGCGAATTCTCGCCGACCACGGATAGTTGCGCATGCTCATAGCTGCACAAGCATTGTGACTTAATCTGAGTTTTTTTAAAAAGGGGAACAAGTATGTCCAGGAAGTTGGCACCGACCACTTGGATTTTCAAAAAAATGAAAATTGTGCTAGATTTGTGCTCAATTGTGCCGTAAACGATTTTTCGGAAATATCAAAATTTGAGCCAAAATTTCCGAAAAACGTTTTTTGGCCCAGCAACGACATTTTGTTTTTTCAAAATAACAAAAGTTGTGCTGAATTGTGCTAGATATCTGCTCAATTGTGCCGCAAACAATTTTTCGAAAATATCAAAATTTGAGCCAAAATTTCCAAAAACAGTTTTTTGGTCCAGGGCCCCCATTTTGTTTTTTCAAAATAAGAAAGGTTGTGCTGAATTGTGCTAGGCGAGCACAACCAAATACTCTAATGAAATTTTCTACTCAGATTAATATTTTTCAGAATAATTAAGCTTTTGTAACTTGAACAAATTTTGTTGAGACCAAAATTTTGAAAAATACGAATTTTGAAAAGATTAAAGTTGTGCTAGAATATGCTAGGCGAGCACAACCAAATACTTTAATGATATTTGCTACTTAGATTAATATTTTTCAGAATAATTAAGCTTTTGTAAGTTGAAAAATTTGGTTAAAACCAAATTTTGAAAAATGCGAATTTTGAAAAAATGAAAAATGTAATAGAATGTGCTAGGCGAGCACAACCAAATACTCTAATGAAATTTTCTACTCAGATTAATATTTTCCAGAATAATTAAGCTTTTGTAACTTAAAAAAATTTTGTTGAGACCAAAATTTTGAAAAGATTAAAGTTGTGCTAGAATGTGCTAGGCGAGCGCAACCAAATACTTTAATATTATTTTCTACTTAGATTAATATTTTTCAGAATAATTAAGCTTTTGTAAGTTGAAAAATTTTGTTAAAACCGAAATTTTGAAAAATGCGAATTTTGAAAAAATGAAAGTTGTAATAGAATGTGCTAGGCGAGCGCAACCAAATACTCTAATGACATTTTCTACTCAGATTAATATTTTTCAGAATAATTAAGCTTTTGTAACTTGAACAAATTTTGTTGAGACCAAAATTTTGAAAAATGCGAATTTTTAAAAGATTATAGTTGTGCTAGAATGTGCTAGGCGAGCACAACCAAATTAAGCACAACTTTTGTTATTTAAAAAAAACAAAATGTCGGCGCTGGGCCAAAAAACGTTTTTTGGAAATTTTTGCTCAAATTTTGATTTTTTCGAAAAATCGTTTACGGTACAATTGAGCACAAACTAGCACAATTTTTATTTTCTGAAAATCCATGTTGTCGGTGCCAACTTCCTGGACATGGAACAAGTGTACAAAATTCACAAATATAGGGATTATAGGGGAATTTTGAGAAAATAGGGGAAAAATAGGAAAAAGGGGACTCCACTGTAATCCCTGGAGTGTAAAAAACTGACGCGACGTTACGATTTAGATCTCCCCTAATTTATTAAATTATAAATTTAAAATTCCACAATTTTTAGTTTTGAGAAAAATAGGGGAAAAGTAGGAAAAAAAGGCCACTCTACTGTGATCTCTGGAATGTAAAAAACTGACGCAACGGTACGCTTCAACTGTCTCCTAATGTATTCAATAAAATTAAAATTCTACAATTTTCACTAACCTCGAGCTGGGACTGAAAGCATTCGACGGTACCGAACTGGAATTAATCAAATTTATTTTCCTCTCTGAAGAATCCGAAACTGAAGCATCACGGCTTGAAGTAGTAGACCTGAAACTGTGGGCACTATTGGGCTTCTTTCTGTCGTTTTCGCTTTTTCCTTAGGCAACCCGTTTTTGTTTTTGAAAAATCATCTTTCACAGCAATAAAATCAAGTATTTTATTAAAGATTCCTTTTTTTCAGTTCATAATTCAATATGGCGTGAACAAAGAACTTTTGGGACAAAGGGAACAAAGGAAGCAGAATTATAAATCCTTATGAACTCGAAAATATTCAACCACAATCTTAATTCTTATCTTTTCAACTCAATATAAGTTACATTTGTAAATTTTGGCAAAAAAACTGATTAATTATTTAAACACTCTATACATTATTTAGGTTATATGCAATTGTATGCAATATAAACATGTCTCATGTTTTCGTAAATATGTAGCAATAAACAGTAACTAAGTATTTTTTGGGACACTTACATATGTTGAATTGTAAAAAATCTTCTGAACTTCTTATGATAATGTCACGAATTGTACGATGCACTGGATTAAATATAAAGCAATTAAACAAATCGCAATTCGCCGGTAACTTCGCCGCTAAATCAGTGTTGGGAAAATGGAATATGAGATTTGTACTTAGAAAGTGTACTAAAAATTCAGAATTGTACTCCCTGACATCAGCGTTGCGGCGGCACTGCGTACTAGCAAAATTTTGGCGCAAAATTCAAATTATTAATATAAAAATGCTTCATTCTTGTTCAAATTATTAACTATAACAAATGATAGTAATAATAAATATTAAAAATGTGATTAATTAATATAAATATTTTCTACTCTGATTGCTTCCTCATAGAGAAACCTTTGTAGCGCTGACAAAATCCATTTTCCAAAGACAGGTTTTACTGAACATATTTCAAGGGGAATATATCTAGTATGATGCCCTGAAACATTATCCGCATGTGTATGTGTATGTGGGTGTCACGCTTTTATTGTTCCCACCATATCTCAAGAACGTGTATATAGCTGTACATAGCTGTTTGGGAGTCGGTAAAACAGAAATAATGCTTTTATTCATTCTGAAAAACTAACAGCCAATCATCGTCTGTTTTGATGCTCTTTATCATTTTCCAAAAATTTAGCAAAATCATATTTTGTATTTAAACGTACAGTTAAGCAAACTGCAAATCGATGTACTTGCGTTATATGATTCACAAATGTCACAATAGAAATATATATATATGTATATATATATATATATATATATATTAGGCTGGGTCAAAAAATCGAATATTTTTTACTTTATACTCTGAAAAATAGGTTGCTAGACACCTCTAAAAAATTCTCACCAAATATGAGTAGTAGAAAAAAATTCATATCTCTCTATCAAGTGTCCGTTAAATATATTTCTTCTCATATACTTGTAGGAAATTGAACGCTCTACAAAAAAGATCTCTTACAATTTTTTCGCAAACCTCACCGTTTAAAAGATATTAACGGTTGAAGTTTGATTATTTTAAGACAAACTTCTGTTTCGCTTATGAATTTTATAACTCGTTAGAAAAAAAATCATTATGAAATGCGCAATTATGAGTTTTTTAGAAAATTAACTGCTCTACAAAAAAGGTCTCTTACATTTTTTTCGTAAACCTCACCGTTCAGAAGATAATAAAGGTTGGAGTTTGATTATTTTAAGACAAATTTCTGTTTCGCATTATAACTCATTAAAAAAAAAATCAATATGAAGTGCGCAATTATGAGTTTTATAGGAAATTAACTGCTCAACAAAAATGGTCTCTTATGATTAGTCGATTAAATTAAGCATTTAAAAGATATTCATCGTCAAACTTCAATAAAATAAATTAAAATTTTCCGAATTATTAATGAAAAACTGTTAAAATTGGCGTGCATTCAAGTTTTACGATAAATATCTTTTAAACGCTTAATTCAATCGACTAATCGTAAGAGACCATTTTTGTAGAGCGTTCAATTTCCTACAAGAATATGAGGAGAGATATTTGTAACGAATAGTTGATAGAGAGATAGGAATTTTTTTTTAATACTGAGGAAAAAATGGAAAACTGTAAATTAGATTTTTTTGACCCACTCTAATATATATGTATTAGACTGTTTTAAAAAAACCGACTATTTTTTTTCTTCAAAGCATATGGAAAATATTATTGGAAATGACGAACAAATAATACTGTAAAAGTCTGTGCCCTTAATATTAATTTTAAGGAGTGCTGCATCACAAATTTCAATTTCCCATTTGAACAGCATGGGAAATGATGTTGTTTACGATTTGGAATTTTATAGCTCATTAACCAAACAAAACTCTGAAAAGATCAATATATATTCTTGTAGAGAATTTAACGCTCTCCAAAGAAGGTTTCTTCAGAATTTTCGATAAATCTACTCCTTCACAAATGATTCGAGGTTAAAGTTGGGTTCATAATAAATTTTTACATTTTTTCAGTCTTCCAATGAAACTATCAACTTTATCGAAAAATGTCATTAGACTTTTTTGTAGATCATTTCATTTCCCATAAATTGTCATCAATGAATTTTCCAAAATTTCGTAGGAATCGTAAGTTACTTGCATTGAAATGTGAATTTTTCTAAATAAAATTAAAATCCGATTATTTAGAAAAATTTACATTTTAATGCATATTTATCCTACACATATTTGTCCTAAATTATGAGAGTTTTCTGCAAGACGTTTTAAAGACATCCTAAGGATATCCTTACGACATTGTCTTCAGGACATCCTTTAAGATCATCCCGAAGACGACATAGGGCCGGACATAGGACACTTTTAAGACATCCTTAGGATGTGCTGAAAACGTCTCTAAGACGTCCCACTGAGGATACGTTTAGGACGTCTTTAGTATGACCTTAGGACGTCTTTTTGTCAAAAGCCTAAAGACGTCCGCAAAAAGACGTCTTTAGGATATCTTTAGGACAAGTGTGCCCACTGGGAGTTTTTACAAAATATAACAAAGTTTCACGTGCTCGTATTGATAGTCTCGAGCTCTTATTTGATAAGAAAAATAAACTAAAAAGTGCATAATTCGAGCTGAAAGCTTATTTATACATGATATGGATGAAAATGTGGACCCCATAAACTAAAAAGTGCATAATTTGAGCTGAAAGTTTATTTATACATGATATTGATGAAAATGTGAACCCCATACATTGAAAAGTGCATAATTCGAGCTGAAAGTTTATTTATACACAATATTGATGAACATGTGAACTGCACAATTTTGGAATTGCTAGATAAGTATATTTCTGTTTTTTATAAGAATCTGCTAATTGGTATTTGCTCAGTGAATAACATGTCATTTTTGTTTCAGAGTCATATTCGCAAAAAAGTCAGCCGATATCGACCATGCTCGTGTAGGGTGTCTAGCGAGCATCCTATTTTAAAAATGCTTCAATTTTTAAACGATATTTGGGATTGTTCAATTTTTAACGCGTCGGGTTTGAATTCATTCATTTTGAAGGTTCCCAATATTAGAAAATTAAAATGACTGAATTTATAAAATTGTGATGCACAATATTTCAAAATAATAATTTTCAACAATTCAGTTTCAAGATCATATTTTGAAAATGCTTCAATTTTCAAACGAAGTTTGGAATTGTTTAAATTTTAACCAAGGTTTTCATTAATTTTGGAAGCAGTTGAAGATTACAACTTTTTTCACCTTTTTCTGGTAGAGAATTAATTTTTTTGGTTGAAAACTCAACGATTTTGGTGAAAAATGTATGCATCTCGTTAAAAATTCGTATTTTTTCAAGAAAATAATTTTTGTTTGGTTAGAAATGCAATTCTTGGTTTGAAAATTAATCTGTTTTAGTTGATTCAACTATTTTGTTGGAAATTCGTATTTTTTTGGTTAAATTCAATCGTATTCATTTATAATTGATTTTTTTGTTGAAATATCATATATTATATCTGTTTAGGTTGAAAATTCAACTCGTTAATTGAAACTTGAAATATTATCTTAAAAATTCATTTCTTGGTCGAGGATTTAAAATCTTGGTAGAAAATTCATCTCTTTTTGGTTGAGAATTAAACTAGTTAGTTAAAACTTCTCTTTTTTTGGGTGAAAATGAATTTTTTTTAACTGAAAATGTAACTGTGCAGATGAAAACTAACTTTTTTGATTAAAATTTCATATTTTTTGGGTTGAAAATTTGAATAAAATTCGTCTTTTTATCTACGAAATTCAACAATTTGGTAACAAACTCAACTATGTGATAGAAAATGCAACTTTTCTGTACAAGATTCGTTTTTCTATTCAAAATGAATGTTCTTTCAATAAAAATTTGTTTAATTTTGGTTAATTGAGTTCAGTAACTCAACTATTTTGATGAAAATTGATGTAGTTTGTTGAAAATTCGTCCTTTTTCGCTAGAAAATTAATTTCCTTGCTTGGAAATCCAAGGGTTTTGATTAAAAATTGATGTAATTTGTTGAAAATTTCTTTTTTGGGTTTAAAAGTAATTTTTTGAACAAAAAACTTAGCCATTCCATTGACAATTTACTTTCTGTTGACATTTTATATCTTTGGATTGATAACTTAACTGTTTAGTATAGAAAGTTCGTCTTTTAGTGGAGAAAGTTGATTATTTTGTCTTGAAAATTCATCTATTTTGTAGAAGATTCACCTTCTTTATTGCATTTTTTTACTAAAAATTGAACTTTTCTATTTTTGATTGAAAATTGATCATGCTAGTATGAAAATTCAACTATTTGGTTACAAATTTATGCAATTTTTTGAAAATTCGTCATTTTTGGTAGAAAATTCATCTTCCTGGTTGAAAATGTAATTATTTCATTGACAATTCAACTATTTGGTGGAAATCTGGTCTTTATAGCGTGGAAATTCCACTATTGTGTTACAAATTTATCTATTTTGTTGAGAAGTCATCTTTTATAGTAGAAAATTAATCATCTTGGTTGAAAATTCACATATTTTGACTTGAAAGTTGTATATTTCAAATGATTTTTTTTTATTGATTGAAAAATCTTTAATTTGAGGATTGAAGTATTTTGTTGAATATTCGTATTTTTTATAGAAAATAATTTGAATTTAACTTGAATTGTTTGAAGTCTTATGAGACGGTAATGGTCTCCTATTCTTTTATGCTCCGTGCAATCGTTAGAATTGATCTTAACAAATTATTCGTACAAGGCATGGGGAACTGTTGAAATTATCAGGTCAGGAATGTAGTCTCCAAAGCACACATTTAACGAACCCCCTCTTAGGTTATCTCACCAAAAACACACAGAGAATTTCGAAGCAAACGGTAATCAATAACATCACCGTTTTTTCGTTACTTAAATAATTAATTTATTTAGAATTTTATATTTATATTCATAACATGTTGAAAACATAAACATAACGAGTAAAATGTAATTATAGTATTTGTATCCCACTGGGTAAATCAGAGCTTCTTTGAGAATTGCAGGTGAGCTCGTAGAATTTATATTGTTAAATAAATATAATAAATAAGTAGTAACAACTTTTGAAATTGCAAGTAGAATAGAACAGATTAATGTAGAATGTAACAATATAATGCTGGTACCCTACTGGATAAATTACAGCTGCTTAAAAATTCACCTTTTTCTGGTAGAGAATTGATTTTCTTGGTTGAAAATTCAACGATTTTGGTAAAAAATGTATGCATCTCGTTGAAAATTCGTATTTTCTAAGAAAATAATTTTTGTTTGGTTAGAAATGCAATTCTTTGTTTAAAAATTAGACTGTTTTGGTTGATTCAACTATTTTGTTTGACAATTCGTCTTTTTTGGTTAAATTCAATTGTATTTATTCATAATTGACATTTTTGTTGTTGAA
>CAKNXH010064154.1:0-44950 GCA_932178445.1 Andricus quercusramuli
CCTGGTAAAAAGACTCGCCAACTATTCTGAAAAGGACTGTCGGAGAGAGAACAGCCGCTGGAGACAAACACCTGGTAAAACGACTCGCCAACTATTCTGAAAAGGACTGTCGGAGAAAGAATAGCCGCTGGAGACAAACACCTGAAAATGTTTCGCGCCAACTCTATTCTGAAAAGGACTGTTGGAGAGAGAATAGCCGCTGGAGACAAACACCTGGTAAAAAGACTCGCCAACTATTCTGAAATGGACTTTTGGAGGGAGAATAGCCGCTGGAGACAAACACCTGGTAAAAAGACTCGTAACTATTCTGAAAACGACTGTCGGAGAAAGAATAGCCGCTGGAGACAAACGCCTGGTAAAAAGACTCGCCAACTATTCTGAAAAGGACTGTCGGAGAGAGAACAGGCGCTGGAGACAAACACCTGGTAAAAAGACTCGCCAACTATTCTGAAAAGGACTGTCGGAGAAGGAATAGCCACTGGAGACGAACACCTGGTAAAAAGACTCGCCAACTATTCTGAAAAGGACTGTCGCAGAGAGAATAGCCGCTGGAAACAAACACCTGGTAAAAAGACGCGTCAACTATTCTGAAAAGGACTGTCGGAGAAAGAATAGCCGCTGGAAACAAAGACCTGGTAAAAAGAATCGCCAACTATTCTGAAAAGGACTCTCGGAGAAAGAATAGCCGCTGGAGACAAACACCTGGTAAAAAGACTCGCCAACTGTTCTGAAAAGGACTGTCGGAGGGAGAATAGCCGCTAGAAGTGCTGTTTCGTTGTATTCTTAGGTTAATCTTCCTGGGGATTACGGCTTGCAGGTTATTACGATCTCGGGTTAACCTTCCTGGGGTTCGAGGCTTGCAGGTTATTGTTTTCTTGATTTATAACCTTTCTGTAGCATTTGGGATTAACCTGTCATGGATAGTATGTTGTCAGCATAGCATATTAGGTCTGATTATCGCAATTGTACAAATATATTGCCACATATGGTTTTGCATAAGTATTTGTGGTTATTTTCTGACAAAGTTACCCTTAAGATTCTTTAGAATCAGCACACATTAAATGTGAGTTCGATCCATGTTTTATATTACGTTATGCGGTACTTGATAGCTTGCTGTTTATAATTATAATAAATGAACTATAAAAAAAATAAACTATAAAAAAAAATAAAAAAAATAAAATAAGATAACAAACTATAATAAACTATATTCGCCATTTTGAATTTTTGATTGCTACACGTGTAAAGTGCCATCTGGACGTATCACAATATAAAATAGACTTTCCACGTAAAAGATCAAGTGTTAGTTTATTGTTAAACCTCGCAGATATTTTTTCTCATGTATTTCAGTATCATCTGAAACTTGAAGTTTCTAAAATTCAAAGAACGATATATCGGCTTGTAAAAATCCGTTTAAAAAAAGTGTGTAGTGGTTTTTAGATTAGAAGATAGTAGATTTCTGATGCCGTTTCCAGATTTGCAATATAATAAACATTCTCAATGTGAGCGAAGCTCAAAGATAGCAAAAACCGTGTGTTTTGCACTTTTAGGTTAGGATATCTGGGAAACCTAGGGTGATGGATCAATTCTGAGTTCAGATTCGGATTGAGCGCATCAAATTCCTTCGGGTACACTAGGTCCGGTCTGTGGGTGTGAAAATGTGTTGGCCTGTGTTGTTCTTTCTTATTATGCTTTCGGGTTAGTTTCTTGAAACGGAGACAAGTCTGACAGCTAATCAGCAGTACGAGTAATTTAGTACAGCACCAGTATCCCAATATCAGTAATGCAAGCAAGGCCAATCCGCCATAAGATCCTTGTATTAATAGGTGTTGTGTCGTATCATCCTGTCTCTGTAAGCTAAGATCATATAGTTGTTGCTCCAACTGTTCCAAAGCTTTTTCTCCTTCCTTATATAACTGTTCATGTTGATTTTCTTTCGAAGGTTCCTTATGTAAGTCTACAGGCGGAATCTTATGTAATTTGGCAGACAGAAGAGGTAGATTTAGATGGATTGATGGTTCGTAAATTGCTATTACTGATTCCCCGGTAAGTTGCAAACCTGGAAGGGTTACCTACGTGGTTTTTAGATGACATTCCGGTGCGATCTGAATCAGGCCTATGTAGTTGAAGATGGTATGTGGACTTGTCCACACAGTGCAGATTAGCTGCTAGCTCGTTTGATAAGGAGTAGATCCATCCATTCCATGATGGCAAAGCCTTCCAATAGGGTTGACTGCCGTAGGGTATCCTAATATCGCAGTACTTGAACGATGCCATCGTATGTTCCAATAGAAGTTGCGATTCACAATTTTTGTGGCTCGATGATTCAAACATGGGGATTTCTCCCGGGAAAATGGTTAAGAGTTCCAAGGATTTACATTTGCGGTGCTCAACCCGAGTCATTAGTAAATACTTCCGTAGCGTATCCTCTACTGCGATGAATGAAAATTCGGATTTTACATATGCTCTGCCAGAACTGTTCCCTAGGATAGACTGTTGTACAGGTAGCGAATGCATTTCGTACAGTGCATATTCCGTACGATCTAATAACGGAATGTCTAACAGGACTTGTAGTGTTCCGTTATTACATCCTATCGTTACTACTGCAATTTGAGCCAATTTTTCCATGTCCACACGTGGTCCTGGTACTGGAAATGTTAATTTAGGTAGATGATCCTTGATATCTCGAAATATGGGGGGACTCGTTCTGTCGTTAAGAGTGAAGGATGAAGTTCTCCCTTCCTTGTAGCGTGAATAACATTCATAATTCGGTCTGGTATTGGTCTATTCCAGCTTCTAAGGTATGTAACGCTGTTGTCAATGTGGATATGATTCAAAAGTTTTGAATTTCTCGTGGTCCTTTGTTGATCCTGTTGATTGTTTTAAACAATTGTATGCGGAGCTGCTCCTGTTGAATTTCGTGTTCCCTGACTACCTTGTGCATGTTGTCTAGTTGTGATCGGATGACATGAGTTTGCTTCCCTACTAGGTGGGATAAGTTAGCTTGAGCGTGGTTAAGCTCGGCGATTTTAGCATTCATCTCCTGCCCATCGTTGTACGTTAGTAGACCTGCTACAGGTCCAACAATCCCTCCTAGGAATCCGAGCATGGGTGTAGCTCCTCGTCTTCTCATACCGGAAGGTAGATTATCAGGTAACTTTTTGGTTGTGCGATATGCCAATTCGTTGATTTCCCGATCGATGCCTTCTCGCAGTCTTTTGACTATGTCCAATTTTGGTTGTAAATGGTATTCCTCAATGGTTTTATTGTAGACAAGTTCATGGTCCGGTCCACAATATTTGGATAACGTTCGCAGTTTATTCTGCCATTCTCCGAATGACCCTTGGAGTTTGGCAATGTGCAGAAAAATGTTGATCCTCCAGTGACTCACAACCCTGCGCACTGGCCCAGAATGCTCGTAAAACATTCCAGTGCTCTTTTCGAACTGAAGGTTCTTGTAATGCTCTTCAATGGTGTCGTGGATCGTCCAATGGATCTAGCATAGCGACAATAGAATTAAGAGTTGTGCGTGGACGTACATGATTTGCTATCCGATAGATTCCGTTCTGAACAATGAAGCTTTTTGGCTATTAAGTCATTATACCACCTGCTTGAATAAATGACCAAAGGCTTGTAAACCCTTACAATTTCGTTCGTACCCCGCATATGTAATCATTATAACCTGTAGAATAACATTATCAACAGTATGTGACCATAAGTTTGTCTGCGTGCTTGGTGAATCTTGTACCATCGTCGGCCTCAAGGATCACACTATGATTTCCCGTGAAGCCTACTATGGTATAAGTGCCAACCGCTCGTTTATCAAATTTATCTTTACGTGCGTCTTTGAACACTATTACCTTTTCGCCGATAACGGCATTCAGGGGCCGGGCCTTCTTATCGTATTTTAACTTAAGATGTTCTTTACTCTGAATTATGTTTTTAGCCGCAATCTTTTGAATTTCATTCAGCCGAATAATCAGATCCCGAAGATAAGACCCGTATGTTTCCAGTTTATCTGGTGATGGAAGTGAACTAGCGGTTCGTGTTAACCTTCCATAAACTAATTTAAATGATGTAAAGCTTGTGGATTCACGAACAGAAGTATTGTACGTGAACATTGCGAACGGCAACAATCGATCTCAGTCATGAAAACCCTCTGCATAGTGTTTTATGTAGTCCGTGAGTACAATATGACTACGCTCTAGCGAACCGTTAGTCTGAGGGCGGTATCCCGAGGTGGTTAAGTGTTTAACCCCGAATATCGACCCTAATTTGCGCATAAGTTTGCTTATGAAGCATCCTCCTCTGTCTGTGAGGATACAACGAGGAGCTCCGTATTGAGCGAACAGATGTTGTGTCACGGCGTGATATACTATAGTGGAGTTCATAGATGGAATGGGCACTGCAATGCATAACTTGGAAAAATTGTCTTGCACTGTAAGTATGTACCGATTGCCGTTAGGGGCGGTTGATGACTTTCCCACAATGTCTAGACAGACTTTATCAAACATCCCCAATGGTGTATCAGTTATTGCCTTAGGTTCACGTGCCTTAGGATCCATGTTCTTTAGATGGAGTAGAAGATCCTGGTCGTCTTCTCCCTCCGAAACCGGTGTAACATTTACTTGAATAGGTCCATCTGGATATGATTGATCTAATCCTTCATTATCCCAGAAATAAAATGGATGTTCTGTAAGCGTTTCAACGAACTGCGCTGCAGATTTCTGAATTGCTCCTTTCATGTCGGGAATCCTCACACGGTGGGCAGAAAGCAACTTTAAATCACATGAAAATGACGGCAAAAACGGAAAGCGGGAATTTGTTTGTACTTGATAATAGATGAAAAATTTGTTTGAATTGAAATCCTAGCTGCTTCTGTTTGTAAGATATTCAAATTTTTCGTTTTTCGTATAGGAAGAATTTGTGAAACATACAATATCTAAGAATCGCGAGAGTTAAAAACTTTTCTTATGCTAAATTTTTAATAAATAACGCCTCAATTGTGAAAGTACTTTTTTGGCATATATATATATATATATATATGGCTGTGTGTGTGTGTGTGTGTTTATGTATGAATATGTTCACAAGTAAGTTTTTAGCAGATTGAATACGTCACCAAGGTGCACCGCGTGGAGGTAACTTACATTGCACCTCTTTGTTTTTTTCTGCTTTTCTTTGTTTTTTTTTGTTTTTCTTTTTTGGGTTTTCTTTAATTTTTATCATTTTTTAATATTTGAAGTTTTAGAATGCTAACGAAAAAAAATAAATGTTTGCAATTAATTAGTGTTCCTCCAGAACTTCACTTCCTTCAAGGTTTTGTTAATCATCTCTTTTGGAATGGAATCGTCAAAATAGTTATAGGCCGCGAAAAAGCTTTGCTGTGGCCAAAAAAGTTGAGTATAGTTCATAAAAGCTATAAAGGCGATGTCTTTGAAGGCAATATATGTCGGAGTTTTAAGAGAAGCGGATAAATTACATCATCCCGAAATTTATGAAACTGTTGGGCCATACCGATTGCAGCCTTACATTGCTTCATTTAAAGCAATGGACACAATAATTGTAGAATCATGCTTCTCTACAAAGCAAGCGGATCTCCGTGATTTTGATACAAACATCAGTAAACTCCGCAATGCTGTAAAAAGCACTTAAGTTTCTCAACCCGTCAAAATCCATGTTATTCTAGATCATTTAAAACAATCCGTTATGCTCTTAAATAGCGATGGCTTAGGAGTGTGGTCTGAGCAGGCTGGGGAATCGATTCACAGAGAATTCCTCAAATTTTGGGAAAGATTTAAAATAAATATGATCGAAGATAAATCTTGCCCAAAACGATTAAAAAAAGCGGTAGCTGCTTTTTCATCACAGCACATGTAAAATTACATGCATTTATTTATAATTAAATTCAATAATTATTATTTGTATAATTATGTACTCATTTTATGATTTATTCATACAAAATTTGAATTCTATAATTAAATATATCTCATAATTTGAGATTGAATACTGATTAATGGAACTGATTGAACACTAGTTAATTACATACATTCATTTTTCTTCAGTATTCTAAAACTTCAATTATTGAAAAATGATAAGAATTACAAAAAAAAAAAAAAAAAAAAAAGAAAACCCAAAAAAAAAAAAAAGAAAACAAAGAAAGAAGTGCAATGTGAGTTACCTCCACGCGGTGCACCTAGGTAACGTATAAAATCGGCTAAAAACTTACTTGTAAACATATTCATACATAAACACACACAGACATATTATATATATATATATATATATATATGCCTAAAAAAGTTTTTTCATAATCTAGACGTTTTTTATTGTAAATTTAGCACAAGAAAAGTCTTTAACTCTCGCCATTCTTAGCTATTGTATATTTCGCAAATTCTTCCTATACGAAAAACGAAAAATTTGAATATCTTACAAACAGAAGCAGCTAGGATTTCAATTCAAACAGATTTTTCATCTATTATCAAGTACAAGCACATTCCCGCTTTTCGTTTTTGTCGTCATTTTCATGTGATTTAAAGTTGCTTCCTGCCCACCGTGCTCACCATCTCTGCTGATGAACTGTGAACGGTTGGCACGATGTTTTCTTCGTCATGACTGTCACTGTCTTCGCTACTGGTGCAGTTTGGACTGAGTTTCACTATGGCTGCGGATCTTTTTGAAGATTCCTCAGGAATATCCTTGTGGAAAGCTCCGGCTTCTAGTAAAGCTGTAGTAGCTAATGTACTTTTCGTGATTCCATCCCTAGCAAAATGGTCTGCTTCTTCATTTCCTTCAATTCCTTGATTCCCGGGAACACGATTCCAGGTTACATCCAAAGGAAGTAAGGCTTCTTTTAGTTCTTATAATTCTATTCTATTAACTGCTGGTTCCCCATCGACGGTCTTCCACCAATTGGCCTCCCAAGCGGGTATCCACTTATTGCAACTATCAATGAGAAATTTAGAATCTGAGAATATTGATAATTGAGTGACTCCATTTACAGTAGCCTTTCTGGCTGCAGCTGTTGCAGCTTGTATTTCTGCAGAGTTACTAGTTTGCCGCCCTTGAGCAGGTTCAGAAATATTCCATGGATGATTAGGGCCAAACCACACCCCTATGCCCCCTTAGGCTCTCCTGCCTGATTTTGGACGCAGGCCCCGTCTATATATACTTCAGTTGGCTGAACTTTTTGAGCAGGGAACCATGGGTTTGGTAAATTAGGTGGAGCTTTCTTTACTGTAATTTCTTCCGATGGAATTACAAGAGTTGGTTTCAGACTTGGAAGCACGCTATGATCTTCTCTGAAAACGGGCGCGCTGGAGTCTTCGCTATCTTCGGATGAAGCATCCTCAGAAGACGGATTTTCCTGGATATAGGCAGGTGGTTTAGGCTCATTTCCCTTGCGTGACCTTTGCTTCAGTCTAGTTGCTATCGAACTTCTGTCCAAAGCAGGCTCTTTATAATGGGCAGGGAGTTGATACGTCTTGTCCGAATCATCCACGGAAATTCCTGGTAGTCTCTTTCTTCGCCCCTTGCGGCTTGCATCACAGATTGTTCTTGTGAAGCCGGCAATGTTACTAATGGTTTCAGGACTCTTTTCCCTACTGTAGGTTTGCCCTTGGTTTTAGGCAAGGTGGCGCCTGTAATAGAAGACTTTCGTTTTTGAACCGTGGATTTAGTTGTTAGACCTGAACTAGTTGATGGTTGTAACAACGGTGAGATTTGAGATCGTGTTCGTGGTTTACCTTTCTTTGAACCGCTCACCTCAGTTGGATTGGATTTAAATGGTAATACGCAGTGTACAGACAACTTCGAAGGGGATTCGAAAGCTGATTTCTTGTGAGTAGTGGATGTGACATTATACGGTCCAGAAGCATCAGCGTCATCCCGGCTATCATTAATGTCCTCCTCGTAATAGCCTATGGGGTTCCCGGAAAGGGCTTCGGCACCGCGGTTCAATTTCCCCTTCTTGTATTCAAATATAAACTGGTAGTCCTTTAGTCTGTACCTCCAACGGATGAGACGTGGCCCTGGATTATCTGCACAGGTCGAAAGTTATCAATAGCATAGACTATTGCAAGACATTCTTTTTCTGTCGGTTCATAACGCTGTTCTATACTGGTCATTATTTTAGAGTAGTAGGCGATCGGCATATCCATTTGATCTATTTCTTGGGTAAGAACCGCTCCTATCGCATACTCGGAAGCATCTGTGGTTAATTTAAAAGTTTTGGAAAAGTCCGGATATTTTAATATGGGTTCATGACATAGTGCGTCACGTAATTTATTAAAGCTTTCTTCCTGAGCGGTTCTCCAGACAAATTTCGACTCATTTTTCAGTAAATCTGCTAAAGGTTTTGCTAACTTCGCGTAGTTCTGTATAAATATTCGGTAATACCCGGACAATCCCATGAACTGACGTACGTTGCGTACAGTTTTAGGTCGCGGAAATTCCTTAATTGCCGAAATTTTTGTCGGATTTGGTTTCACCCCATCGCGTCCGCTGATGTGACCCGAATAAGCTACTTCCGGGTATAGAAAATCACACTTATCAGGTTATAATTTTAGGTTGGATTCCCGTAATCGTTTGAAAAGTCTTCGAATCTTCTTATCATGCTCTTTCAGTGTTTCTGAGGATATAACGATGTCATCGAGGTAAATGAACGCCTCAGTTCCTAGCATTCCTTTGAGGACCGAGTCCATCAGTCGTTGGAAGGTAGCAGGGGCGTTTTTAATACCCATAGGCATCCTTTTATACTCAAAATGACGCCTTGGAGTAGAAAACGCTGTTTTGGCTCTATCATCAGGATGAGTTTCAACCTGATGATAGCCGCTAGCAAGGTCAAAGATCGAGAAGTATTGAGCTTTGCCTAGTTTATCTAATATGTGTGTAATATTAGGCAATGGATAAGCATTGCCCACTACTTTTTCATTTAGTGCCCTATAGTCTATCACCACACGATACTTTCGTTCTCCGGATGCGTCTAGCTTTTCCGGAATAATCATGACAGGTGAACTATACGGAGATTTTGATGGGACTAATATTCCTGCTTTCAGTTGCTTATTAGTTTGTATAGCCATATATACGAGAAGCATATACCGTCATGGTTCTTCACTATCCCTTCCCCTATATATATTCCTTCTGGTGTTTTTACCCGGGGGAGATATCCTTCAGATAAATATTGATTTGCTACATCGATAGGCACCAGTTGCCTTGCACGTGCTTTCAATTTTAAAACTCGAGAAAACGGTCTAATTTCTTTTCGCAGTTCTTTACGAGCCAGACGTGATTCATTATCAATGAAAGGTATCAGAGTAATGGGTCTTAAGAGGACTACCAGGGTGTTATGTCTGAATGACAACTGTGCTTGTGCTTGGCGAAGATAAGGAGGACCTATTATTTCCTCAGCCGAGATGGGGAAATCGTTAGGTACCACATGAAACTCTACCGAGTCATCAAGTAATTCAATTAATATTGTCCCTAGTGTTTCAACTAAATCTTTGGATATACCTGAAATTCGAATCACGTCATCGCTAATTAATAAATGGTCTTTTAATGCCTTTAGTTTGATTAGGCTTACATCCGAACCTAGATCGACCAATGATAAGGCCTTATCACCGTGAAACTTGAATGAAGTCAATTTAACAACGGGGGAATCCTCCCTTTCTGAGGACTTTGGACCTTTCTTGTTCTGAGGACTCGTTTGGGTTCTTCAAGAATTTTACTGTTTTCGGACGCTCTTTTAGTATTGGGCTCGTCGATACGTCCTTCGAGCGAGCCTGCGAATAGTTTAAATGTACCAAGGAATATTAGATGGTACAGACATTGCTTTAGGATACTGCATCGGAAAAGGATATCCGAAATTAAATGGATACACGGTGGGATACTGAAACTGAGGTGGTTAATGTGAAGGATATAAATTCGGCTGATTTGGAAAAGCCGAGTAGGGTGTAGGCGGATACTGCATGCTAGGCGACTGTGTTTCTACAGTTACTTTATCTGCCGTTTTAGGCTTACTTGTATCTTCCAATTGTTTTGAATACGGGCTTGGCGATCTAACCCTTTCGGGAGTTCTATCCTGTCGCGTCACATGATAGGCCGAGGCCGAGACCACCCTAGCTTTTTCGGCATATTTTTGTCGTTTTCTACATGGAGAGCGTATTCAAAAGCGTTGTCAAAGTTTTTCGGACTCCTTGTATCGACGAACGTGGACATCTCATCCGGTAATCCACGGATAAATGCATTTAAAGCACAGTCTGTGACTGGCTTCATCATCAGGGTAGTATCATTCTTTTCGCCGGCATATTTCTCTTCTGAAGAGTGTTTTGCTCCACTAAGAAGCCCCAGTGTTCGATCATAATAATCACTTACACTTTCTGTCTGTTTCATCCGCAGATTTACAACAGCATTGAAATACAACTGGCACTTCTTTGTGGGTGCAAAACGTTTTTTCAAATGCTTAACTAGTTCTTGTAGATTTTAAAACTCTTTATCGCGTACACTTTCACGCGCAGTTCCTTTTAATTTACTCAGAACAATTTTAATAAATGAGGGTTCCGTGGATTCCGTCATGTAAACTGCCCCGTTTGCAATGTCTTGCAGAAATTCTTTTAGCGCGGGCGATTTACCGTCGAACGTAGGAATATGGTATGTACTTTGTTGCAATGCCATGCCCTCAAGGGCTCTGGCCATTGCAATGCTCACGTCCATGATACGATTAGTTTGATTTGATGGAGCCTGAATGTTAGTGTTTACCCCTATTATCGATTGTTGTGATTTCGATGTTTCGGGAACTTGATCCTTATCCTGTGATTTGTCATGCGGCACTTCACTTACTGTTCTTGTTCCAATTAACAACGCGTAATGGGAAGGGGTAAAAATCACCACCCCTCATGTTGCCTAATAGCTGTTCGCAATACAGGATAAGTATCCTATTGCTGCTGTCTACCCTTTCGGAATCGGATCATTGACTGAATGCATGAATTCGCAAATTCATAAGAATGTACTTAAAATAGAAACATATATAAAAATAAAAAAAATAAAAAATTGATTAGCATTTCGAACTCGAAAGTTCATTGCCTCACTACCCGATTCGGGTAGTGTTTCTAGGTGGATAAATACTACCGTGTGGGTCCACCACACCCACGACGGGTCAACAACACGCAGTATTCCCCGAACGGTTACCCATCCAAGTACTAACCGCGCCCAACACTGCTTAACTTCAGTGATCTAACGGGAACTGGTGTTTTCAGCGTGGTATCGCCGTTGACATATATAAAAAAAAAACATATATAAAACATGCAAAAAATCACCGCCCCGGAATAGGGGTTATTGCAAAGTTTCAATAAATTTCTGAAATAAACACCATCAGCAATTGTTAATATAATGAAGTCACATACCTTGATCTGATATGCGTCGAAAATCTTACACAATTATATACATATATAGCAATAATTCGTAAATAATATATCGCTAGTTATCAAGTCCTTGGTCATTTAAATTCGCATTCTTCGTCTTCAATGACCAAAAAGGGTATTTTAATTAAAAAACGTTCAAATGTTCTTACACTTCGGTTACTTGGCCTGCCTAGGCTTATTCACTGTTTATGCGTGACACTCTGATCTCTATCTCTCTCACCGCCTACGTGTATTTGCTAATCAGATGATTAATCAAGCAGCTTTATTTTCTAAAAATGTTGAAAAATGTTAGATGCGCTTGACGCGTAAACATTTAGAGAAACCGATCGAAAAGTTTTTCTTTTGAATTAATTGGTCTATTGCGTTATTTAAAACAAAAAAACGGACTTTAAAGTATGTAATTCTAATAACTCCTCGAATGGTGCCCCGGTGTGTACTGTTCAACACGATGCTGTACAATGACTGGATTTCAGCGTGGCCATCGATGTCATTAAAAGAGATGCCCACCATATTGGAAAAATAGGGGTTACACTGCTAGAAGTAAGTTCATGAAAATTTCATGCAAATGTTAGTGAAGGTTTTTACACTACAGTTCACAGTGTTCTTGAAGGTGAAAGAAATTTGACTAAAATGGATCCAAAATCGGGTATCATAGGAAGTTTCTTCATCATTTATAGGTTCAAAATCTGAAAGAATCAAAATCCCAGCTGATCCTTTTCGCGTGATATCGATATTTTATCAATTTTAATGATGAAGAAGTGAGATCAGTCTTAGTGAGAAAATTCTACATGTTCAAACGATAGGCAATAGTGAATAAGAACCACTTTCAGCTCAACCAAGGACCAACGACGAGGACGTACTGGTTATAGGACCTCATTTAATTGTAAAAAAAATTCTGTTTTCAGATATTTTTTCAGTCTTTTCTCAATTCCTTAATATTTCTGTACAATTCCTAAGAATATTGTACTCAGATATGGCTTGATGAAAAATGAGTCACTGCTTTGAGTATTCTTGATGAGTAAGACTCATCATTCAAGGAATTTTTTTATAACGATCCCAGAACTTCAAGAACTCTCGGTAAACTGATTCTCCACTTTGCTCCGAGCAAAATCCTAGGCTATTGTTATTGTCGATATATTTCAAACTCTCTTCAAAACGTGCAAGAATCACTGTACTAGGACAGTCTTTACTGTATTTTTTGTTTCTTCCTGTGAAACAAAATTGATCGTAATCGCTTCAGATCACCATATCTATTCAATTGCATGTGATTCCGCAAAAAATTTGAACGGAATATTATTGATATTCGTTAGTTCGAATAACAGTTTAAAATTTCCATAAGTCTCTTTTATTTGAAGAACTGTGCATAGTAATATTAATCTATGTACGCTAGATAGCTTATACCTCTTTTGCTCATACTGTCACCCTCAGAATAGTTTTCTTCTCTTATATAGAAAAAATTAGATTTTACGAAGATACTAGCAAAATAGGGTAATATGGACGGAATCCCATGCATTTGGTCCATTTTTTCCCCTCAGCACTCAGCAAAGTGAAGCTAGCTGGTGGTTGAAGAGAAAATCCCTGATTCTATATCTGATTTTAAGATAAAACGAAAATTTAGCGCGAAATTCAGAAAGGTCAATAAATTGAATTATTTTCATTGTGATTATAAGACTTTAAGTATTAAAATGTCGATATCTAGCGAAAAGGATCAGCTGGGATTTTTATTCTTTCAGATTTTGAACCTATAAATGATGTAGAAACTTACTATGAAACCAGCTTTTGGATCCATTTTAGTAAAACTTCTTTCACCTTCAAGAACACTGTGAGTTAGTGAAAAACTCATTGAAATTTCATGCAACACTGAAATTTAAATAACCGTATTGAAATTTGAATGAAATACTTCTTTTCGAAATAACAAAGTAACACCAATCTTGTACATGTAGTTGCAAAGAATGTATTAATCGATAGAAAAATATATCACATACAAAGCTTCTAAATTTAAATTCATGACTTATTTTTAAATTTTGTTTATATTTTCATTGAGGTTTATCAAATTCAATAAAAATGTTACATCTTTTATTTAATTAAATATATCCGCTTTCCTAAGCGGGGGAGGATCTACGATGAGAATATTTACGGGCATATCGACTGCCTTGCCGGAACACAAAATCAAATTTTTAACTTCATGAGTTATTATTTTAGTGGCCAAAAAATTTTCAGCAGCTTCACATAGTTGTTTCTGATGTTTTCGAAGCCTTCTACCTCGCACGAGGTGATCTATACTTTCCGGCGGATTTGACGACATACTTGCAAGTTTCCTCTCTTCAAGTTCAAAAACTTAGTTGGAACCAAGAAAAATTTTTTTTAACTAAGTCCCTCGGTTAGAATTGGTAATTTGAATCCGTTCAAGCAATCGCCTTTCCGCGTTAGCTACTTGAACCTTAGAAAAGGGTTTGGAAGCCGGATGCACACCTAGACATCCTTGCAGTTCTGACTAAAATTCCAGTCAAAAATTAACCATTGAAGAAAAAAAATCTTTAGACCTCTTGCTTTATCGAGAAATATTTATTTCAGCTAGAATTGTTGATTTGAGTCCGTTCAAGGAATCGCCTTTCCGCGTTAGTTACTTGAACCTTAGAGGAGGTTTCGGAGGCCGGGGGTGCACCTAGACTCCTTGCAATCAAACTAAATTCTTCTCCAAAGAAGATGCCAGTGAAAAGAAAATTTTAACTATTTTGTCAAATATGACGGTAAAACAGTTGAAAGCTTTTTTGAGGTTAGAAAAGTTTGACATGTATATCCTTCTCTTCATAAACACCGCACTTCGCAATATATTAATAAATAGCGCAATGTCTAGGTACACCGAAAATGCATCATTATTTGGAAAAAATAATTAAAAATTAATAATGACAGAAGCACTGATATGATGGCAATAAATAAACTGAATTGTGAGAGTAATACTCTAAAAAAGATAATCAGTTTTAAATTTGTATTATAACTTTTAATACGTTCATGTTTTTCTATGAGTGATGTATGTATATGATTTCTTAAATGATATTTTTTTGTACTTTGAAGTTTAAGTACAGAAAAATTGCTGTAATTACGAGTATAATTCAGACTCCTGGATCTTGTCAATTTTTTCTTACAGTTCAAACTTTTTGTTATAAGCTATAGGTTAGGTCAAAAATAACAAATTCTAAGATTCAAAATTGCTACAACGCGAAAAAGTCAAAAGTTCAAATTTGAATGTTGAAATGTGAAAATACTTTCTTCCTTCAGTCGCTTCTTTTGAAAGCCGATCCTTTGCTTTCAGTTTCCTTTTCGAAATATATCTTGAATTTAACGCATTTTAAATTTAATGTTTTCAACAGCATTTACATTGAAGTACGTATACAAGTGTTTTTTGTTGAAAATATAAATTAAACAAAGTGTTTTACTTATTTTTCACAATTGTAATTTATAACCTGTAAAATTGAATAGTTGCAGGTTAAAAATGAAAAAGTAGACTAATTTCAAATTTATAGCGTTTATATTATATATTTTGAACCATTTGAACCTGTGAACTTTTTTTAAGCTTTTCAAAGCAGTTTTGAAAACTTCTTCTAACACTTTTTTGTATATAAGAAAAAACATTCTTCCATCTAATAACTGTTTTAGAGCAGAAAGAAGTAAAGAGAAGCAAAATTATAAAATCGGACTTTTTTATTTTGGTTGTAATTTCTTAATAAGAAGGACTACTATTTACTCTACAAAATAGCTAAAAAAATCAGATTTTTACTGAAGAAATTGCTAAATATTTTTGTTTTGTATAAGGTCAAAAAATAAAGAATGTATGCACTTGGAATATCAAAAAGAAAGGTGTTTTTTATGCTATGATGTTCTTCAAAAGGCTAGTCGCAATTTCAAACATATTTAAAGCCTTAATAGTTGTTACATTGCACATTTGTAGTATTCAGTATATTGAATAATTAGAAATTTAAAGCTATTTAAATATACAAGAATTTTTGAATTGAAACTTTTCGATAATTTTAGATTGAATCATTTCAATTGATTTAGTTACAAATTAAAATTGTTTAAAGTTGCTCTTTGAAAGGATGCTTTTTCGAGTTTGATTTATTTTCTAATAATTTGGCTCCCCCACAAATTATTTTTGTTGTGAAAAAATAACACGGGATAAAGCGGTTTACGAGAAAATGGGTTACAAGAAATCCGCGCAAAATAACTATGGGTTTGAATTATAGGACTAAAGAGTAAGCAGTGGCGGGGTAATGGTCTAGGTTCTAGGCTACAGATTCTGCCGTCATGCGTTCGAGTCCTCGTGCTCTCTTCAATTTTTTTCGTTTCTCATTTTTTTCCAATACATTACCGCGAATATGCATAAATATTATAAAAACAACAATAAAAAGTTGCAAAAATATATTTTAGGAATAAAAAAATTATTATTGTTGACACAAAAATATTTTTATAATCTGTTGATTTTTTTATCAATCATTTCTTTGATTCATGCATAAATTTCGGGATTTCGGAAATTATAAAAACTAGTTATTTTTAAAGTTATGACAATTTTTTGCTGATAAATACTAATATTTTTTGAATAGGGTGGAGCAACAAAAATCTTTTTTGTGATAAGCTTTTGGAGGGCGGGAGTGCCAAAAAATGCCAGTTATCCTCCAATAAATTATAAAAAAATGAAGAACATGAATAAAATCAATAAGATTAATAAAACGAATAAAACGAATAAAACGGATATAATGAATTATATAAATGAAATCAATAAAATCAATGAAATCCGTGAAACCGATATAAATTTTATTTAATTGATTTGATTGATGTTGTTCATTTTATTGATAATAAATTGATTTTATTGATGTTAGTGATTTCATTCAATTTATTGATTTTAGTGATTCATTTGATTGTATTTTTAAAAAAATCGAATATTTATATTGATTTTCTTTATTTTGTCACAAAATACAATGAAATGAATCAATAAAATCAATAAATTGAATAAAATCACTATTATCGAGAAAATCAAATTATAAACAATAAAGTCAAAATTATACTGATTTCAGTGATTTCATTCAATTTATTCATTTTTTTTATTCATTTCATCGTATTTTTTAATAAAATCAAGAAAATCGGTATGAATATCCGCTAATTTTATTGAAAAATACAATCAAATGAATCAATGCAATCAATAAAATGAACAAAATACTAAAATCAAATTATTATCGATAAAATCAAAATTACACCGACTTTACTGATTGTAGTGATTTTATTCAATTTATTGATTTCATTGATGTTATTGATTTTTTTATTTTTTTTTATTGATAATATTTTTTTTTTGTTAGTGATTTGATTGATCTACTTGATTTTTTTTCTTAAAAAATATAATGGAATAAATCAATAAAAGCAATGAATTGAATGGCATCACTAAAATAAATAAAAGTGATTTATTATAAACAAAATCAATAAAATAAACAACATCAATCATAATTCGAAATTTCAGAAATCGCATTTAATGGTTTCGAAATTTATTGGTGGATAACTTGATAAATTTATAATTTATAATTTCAAAATTTTCAAATCATAATTTCAAAGTTATAATTTCAAACTGGGTAAATTTACAAATTTACATACAATCATAAATTGATTTATCTATACAATTGGTGCATTTGCAGTTGCTGTCTTCAAAAACTTTTTAAATATTTGCGCCACGATTTCGCGAGTGGCAATGTGTGGTGCGGACTTCAGAGCATTGAAGATTCGGAGCGCGAATTTTACAGTCGGTCTGTTGGCGAGTTTGCTTTACTGCTTACAAATACAGTCTTATGGTCCTCACATACACAGGGCATCTCAATTTCGTTCCCTATTTTTCTCCATTTCGGGACGTATTTCGCGAAATTTAGGTTCGCCATCATCAAGATTTGGGTCTTCGAATATTAGCTAGCCCCTGGAAATACTTCTGTGATGTCAGAATTGTGAGTAAAAAAATAAATTTGCGAACGGTTCTCGCCGTTCAAATGCTGTCTTCTGCTATCCGCAGATTTCTCCCTTTCGAAAAATTCATAATTTACGCGAAAATAGTTATTCCCTCAGCAAAAGGTTTCATTCCTATAAATTTCGTTGATCCGAGGATCTCGCAAAACTCCGGATATTTTACAAGCTTTCTTTATTTCGCTCTCAAATACTTGGCAAAAATTATATATGGAGTCAGTGCCGTGCCTATAAAAAAAAAATTCCAAGGCGGAGTTAACCAACACCCTTAAGAGAGTATCATATATTTCCAAGATATATTTCTTATAAAACTTTCATTTGAGAAAGAACAATGATCGCCTAAGCTTGACGACACTAATTATTAAGTTTGTTGATCATTAAACAGTAATTTAAGTGAAATGAATTCTATTGCCAAGAGTATCGTCAAAACACTTTCATCATGGGTGTGTTCGCGTCATTTGTGCACATATGTATGGAAAAGTACTTGGTAATTCTGTTTTAGCATGATTTTCATCTAGGCAGAGCACCGTGCTCGAATGAGCTTGATGACGTCTTTTACTCTGTACGCTAAGTAAAGAAACCTCATTACAAGGCAATAAAATCATCTCTGCATGCACGTCATCAGAGGGATTTATGCGGGCGTATGTTTGCACTTTAAAATGCACCAAGCATTCAATTATGACTTTGGCGTGTCGCATTTTTTCAATGGAATTTCATGGACATTTCTTGTAACGTTTACAACAATAACAATTGGAAAGACTGATGAATGTAAAATAAATCAAAGCTTACTTTAATGAATACAGAATTGTTAAATAACTTGTAATAAATTCAAAAGTATGCAAAATAATTCTACTCAATTCAAGAGAATTCAACAGATTGCACGAGAATTCTGCCAATCCTAGGGGAATTCTTCTGAATTTAATAGAATTAAACAAATTTTAAGAGAATTCTCCATATTTCAAGAGAATTCTGCTGAATTCAAAAGTGTTATATACAATTTAAGAGAATGCCACATAATCGAAGAGAATTCTACTGTATTCACGAGATATTTATACACCATTGCAGAGAGTTATGATTAGTTCAAAGGAATTCTGCCTAACTCTAGAGAATTCTCTTGAATTTGGAAGAATTTTGCTGATTTCAAGAATATTATGCTAAATTCGAAAGAAAACATGATAATTTTACTAAATTCAAGAGAATTCTGCCAAAGCTAGGAGAATTGTACTGAATTTAAGAGAGTTAAGCAGAGTTTAAGAGAATTTTACATATTGTAAGAGAATTCAAGAGAATTCAGCTCAATTTAAAAGAATTATTAAAATTCAGGAGAATTCTACTGAGTTCTTGAAAATTCTACAGAATGCAAGGGAATTTTACAGAATTCATGAGTATTTGTCTAATTTGCTTGATTTCGGAAAATATATTTTTTAATTTTTGTATCTCGTTAACGTGTGAAATTACACCTGAGAGGCACAACCTACTGGAATAGCGAACGGAGGATAAATTATACGAACTAAACCTGTTTATGCACAGAATCTTGTCGATGGCACATGGACTGTCGACCGTCTAACGCGTGCTTCTGTTTGGGTAATTTTTGATTGTTAATTACTTGGTAATTATTATATTTAGAAAATTGTTTACAAATTATTTTCGTAGCCATTTTTTTTTTTGTCAGAATTCGAAAATAAAAACATGTTTTTTGAATACAGTAACACACAGTATATATATATATATATATTTATATATATATTATATTATTTATTAATGACAGCTTTCTGAATCCATCTCGCAAGTGCCTTGGCATATTTTTGGCACGGGGGTATGGCTTTAAGGTTATGAAACAGTGATAGTTTCGCACCTCCGAGAGCACCTATCACAAGAACAATTACTCGCACTGAATATTGTGGGTACAGTCGCTGCAGCTCTCTTTTGAGGTCTTGATATCTCTCCTCTTTTTCTTTCTCCTTTGCAGTGATGTTGTATTGAGACAGGCCGAGAATTCGATCACGACTATATTTCGTTTCTCGAAGTCTTGGAGAACAATGTCAGGTCTCGAGTGAGCAACGGAGACTGCTGCCCGAAAATCGTAGTTCCAGAAAATATGGCACTTCTCGTTTCGGACAATTGACTCTATATCCCTTGGAGCGTTCAGCAGAGCAGGGTCGCGACCAACACCGTGAGAGTGACAAAGATGGTAATAGAGTACTCTTAGGGTCGCATTATGTCTACAGATATACGTGGTTCCTGCGTGGGTCGGACACCCCGATAGCATGTATTCTAGGTACTCACCGTGTGCATGACACGCTCTGCACCTATCACTGGGAACTTCTTGACATAAAATGCGGTCACGGTATGCTGAGGTTGAAATAACACCATCTTGGCATGCAAAAATAAAACCCTCTGTACCTGAATTGAGGCCTGATGATTTGAGGAAAGCAAAAGATTGCTCCTTCGACAAGGACTGTTTTTCTACATTTATGTGAAAGTTTCCGTGCCTATGCTTGTCGAGTAGCTCTTGGTGAAATTTTCCAACCTCTGCTTTCTCCACTTCGGCTTTCAGAAATGAAGCATCTAGATGGAGGAATGCACTTTCCTCACTTCTGATGTTAAAATTCAGGCCAAGGGTCTCGGCCGCTTGCTACGTGGCTTTGTAAAGGAACGCTCCTTCGCCAATCATCTCGTGATTCCTGACCATCTTTAGGAGCAGATCTCTGCCATTAGCAACCATGTAAGCTGTACTTAGAACAATTCGGTTATGAAGACACTGGAGATTCAGAAGTCCGTGTCCGCCTTGACGGCGTGAAATGTATGTTCGCGGAACTGACGAACTGATATGCAAGCTTTTATGCATGATGTTACGTGTGGTGACATCAAGGGCCTTGAGCTCGTTCTTCGTCCATTGAACCACCCCAAGCGAGTAGAGTAGAACCGGGACGGCAAGCATGTTAGTCGCAGATACCTTGTTCAACGCCGACAGATTGGAAGACCAAATCTGTCGAAGAAGATGCTTGTATCTGCTTCGCAGACTCCTTCACTGATGTTACATCCTGAATGCGGCTTCGTGGGTCCTTGGGAACGCCAGTAATCTTTCCTTTTTTCAAATGAATTTTGGCACACTTGTCCAAACCAAAGTCCATCCCAATCTCTCCTTTGTAGTTCTTGACGATATTTATAGCAGTTTGAAATTTGCTTTTACCAGCGGCATAGATCTTCAGGTCACCCATATAAAATACATGAGCGACCTTATGCTCACGCTGATTAGTGTCGCCACAGAGGTATCCAGGAGAATTTCGTAGTGCGAGAGATAGAGGCAGAAGTGTGATGCAAAAAAGCAAAGGGCTCATACTATCCCCTTGAAAGACGCCCCCCTGGAAGGTGACCTTGTTCGTCGTCAGACGATGATTTCTAGATGAGATGGTAAATCTAGTTTTCCAAAGAGGCATCAATCTCTCTATGCATCTCACTATGTGTGGATGTACCTTCAAGCTTTCCAACAGACAGATGATAAGTCTATGAGAGGTTGAATCAAAAGCTTTCCGGTAGTCAATCCAGGCCATTGACAGGACGCGCTGATGGGCTGTAGCGTCTTTACAGACGCACCTGTTAATCAGAAGGTTCTCTCGACAGCCTGCTACACCTTTTTTCGAGCCTCGTTGTTCGTACATCTCTCGCCATACAGGCTCAATTCGTAGAACAATCCTGTTGTTTAGGACCGCTGTGAAGATCTTATACAGTGTGTTTAAACAAGTTATTGGCCTGTAATTCTCTGGTCTGGACAAGTTTCCTTTTTGTTGGTGTATATCTAAGTGCTTTTTTCACCTCTTCGGCAGAGAGACCTCTTTAGCAGTCTGACGTTGTGTCTCTAAATATAAGTGCAAATTGAATGTATATATATATATAATATATATAAAGTGAAAACATAAAGTGAAACAACAAGATTGTGTTATCTTACCGAATCTCAAAACGGTGAGGAAACCCAATCAAATAGGTTGTATTTATCATTATTGGAAAATGGCCAAAGGGGTTCAAGAAGTATAAAAGAGTACTATCATTAATCCTGGTTAAAAGGGGCTACTGGAATCCATTTTTCAGTAGTAATAAATATTTAAAGGTGAAGGTGTAGTGTTCGAACCGCACGAGTGAATCCTAAGTGCGTGTGCGAGCACACTCCTTCTTAAAACTAGAGTGGTCCAGTGTAAGGGACTACGTGCATAGTGTAACAAAAAACACATTATATTTCGGCCTGCAAGGGAGGAAAGCCCTTCACAAATCTTGGAATATTGAACTGCCTTCCTCTCTTTCGGTAGTTTAATTGTGAAAGAATGAACACCTAAAGCGGTAAGTCTGTATCGTTACTAATATAGTAAATTATGGATAGACATGTCGCTCTTAATTTAGGGCAGAATTAATGTGGGGGTTGCCGGATAAAGGTGATTCAAAATTTTGTAAAACAAAATTGAGTTGAGTTTAACATTATTACCTGAAAGGCCAATCCACCCTACAATAAATTTCAATTTTGTGTTGTAATCAAGAGATATAAGCATATTTCGCATTATATACAAGAAGGAGGTTCCACTGAAGGAGCCAAAAGGTTATACCCCCTTGGATGAGGGGAATTGAATACGCGAAATCCCACAAAAAGCTAAAATTCTATTAGTGGAATTTAAGTGGAAATATTAAACATCTAGAGAGTCATTCAAAAGATGTCAGTTTGGACGCCTCCACAACTTCAGCCAAACGACAGGAAAGGGTTGATAGAAGGTGATAAAGTAATTTGAACTAGGTTGGGTTGTAACAAACTGATGGTGGCAGCGGTGGCGATAGTATTCAATGTGCTATAACCACCGGCTTCGCTACTGGTAACTAACTGTTACTAGTCAACTAGTTTCTTTTTGTAAATCTGACAGATTGATCAAGAATCAAATAATAATAACTACAGCCGATTGGCCGAGCTATCATTCAATGGAGGAATATTTGTTTCTAGCCGTTTGGCTGAAATAAATATTCGTTTGTCATTTCTTTGAGCCGTTTGGCTAAAGAAGTGTTAAAACTGATTTTTGATCCCTTTGTTAATTTAATTTGCCTTTCACCTGTCAGGAAGTGAATCAAAAATAAAATTTCTTTTCAAATAATTATTTTTAGACGTTTGGCTGGAATAATTGTTCAAAATTAGAAGAAAGAAGAATATTTATTTTTAGCCGTTTGGCTGGAATAAAAGCTCTCCTTTACATTCCTTCTAGCCGTTTGGCTGAAGGAATGCTCATCAATTTTTCATTTATTCACTATTAGGTTGCGTTCTAAGGAAGTGAAGGTTATTATCTACAGCCGTTTGGCCGAGATAATACATGAATGACGAAAATTTATATCTAGCCGTTTGGCTGTAATAAATATTCGTCTAACGTCCGTTACAGCCGTTTGGCCGAAGGAATGTTCATGAATTAACTTTTGATTCCTTAATTTTGAACGAATGCATTTCTATCTGAAAGAACGAGTCAAATCTACTCAAATAATTTTCTATTGCCGATTGGCTGGAAAAATTTCAAATGCAAAAAGACGGAGGGATTTTTTGTTTCTAGCCGATTGGCTGAAATAAAAAAAATTCACCTGACATTCTTTCTAGCCGGTTGGCTGAAGGAATGCGTTTTGATTTTTGACTTGCTCTCCAGCGATGAAACGAAGTTCTTCAGTGAGAATAATAATAACTAACATGTGCTGAGAGTTCACCCCCTCAAGGTAAAATCGTGAACAAACGAAAACCCAGAGCACGAGGAGGAAAAAAGGTACGCGAATCCTTCGAAAAAAGGCAAGCTTATCAAACTTTGATAAGTGAGACTCTCGCTAAACTAAAAATCGAGCAAGCCTCTGTAGAAAACAAGGTTGTGACAGACTTAGAGCTTCTCCCAGCACAAGCGACTAATTCATCAACTACCCTAATGAAAATCGTCGGTTCAGCGAATTTAGTCTCCACTTATGGACGTAAGAAGTTAGAAAACGATCAAGAATTTAAAGATGTTTTTGAAGCCGCTCTCAATCGGGCAGAAAATTTATTCTGGTTTAACCAATAAGCACAAAATAATTTTTCCTTGCTGCACAAAACAAGTAGAAGGGTTATAAAAAAATCATTTTTTTTTATAGGTCAACCAGTGATTATCCATGATGGAAAAATTATAAAAGAGTAACCTTCATCGAAGCGAAAAAGATTCCAATCTAATAGAAAAAAAATGAATCAAAATGTTCTATTTTCGAAAATAAAATCCAGTGTGGTAAGGTGTCCCAAATAACCAGCCTCGATTTGGATAAAGTAAAAAATTAGCGGAATTCAATTATAAATCTATAAATGAATTTCTGCATCTCACCCAATCGCACGCTCAGCTGACGGGTTGAAGACCTTTCTTTTTCCAAAAATCCAAAAACACGTTTGAATAAAAATCAAAGCCTCGAGAATTCGATTTTTGTTTAACCAATAAAAAGAAACGAAAATCAAATTTGTGAGTCTTCTTCGCGCTGACTCAAAACTTAACGCTACAAGCGAAGAATTGGTCAAGCAGCGTTTGAGAATTTGATTCTCTTTCATATTTAAAAAGGAAAGCGAGATTCTTGAATTATCTAAAAGAACATTAAAAAATCTCTCGCAACTCTCTCGCGCTACCTTGAGCAAGATAAGCAGCGTTTTGAGTTTTACCTTCAGTCCTAATGCCTAAACCAAAGTCAAACCTTTCCCAGGGTTCTTTCAAAAATAGCACAAAGAGAGGAAAACACTCTCAGAAATCAAATTTAAAATTAAATTTAAAAACAATATCCTCTAGTTCGATCATCTATAATAATTTGGTCAAACCTGTAAAAAAAATTGATTCCTACTCTAGCGGTGAAACCGACTGTCAGGTACCCCGTTGTGCGATACGAAGAACCAGAAGTAATAACAATTGATCCACCTGTAGAAAAAGCTCTCCAGCAAAGAGTAATAGTTTATCAACAGGAAATCAGGATAACTAATGTTCGTACAGTAGTCGATACAGACGACTCCGACTCAGACACGATGATACTCGTGCCAGAATTGGACTTAGAACCTGAAATAGAGGTGATGGACTTGAACTAATTGTCGTCAAACTCTAACTGAAAGTAATAATTGTGCCCTTTTCTCCCTTCCGACAAATCGGGAGTTTAAAGTTAAAGGAATGAACGATTTTTGAAAACCAGAGAATTAGTGCGCCTAACTAAGTACAAGAATATACCATATTCCAGCGCTAAAGATAAAAGCTCGGATGAACTAAGAAACGTAGGATAAATTTCTGCAAAGATAACATAATCCTACGAGAAGATGCCTCATCCAGACGAAAATTCGAGCCCGGATCCATACAACGAGGAGGAAACTAACACCCACGATCCAATCCGAAGTATAGTAAACGACATCAGTGGAAGTAATCCTAACTTGCTCATACAAAACCCAGGGACTAATTTAGATGCCAGTATAGTCATGAATTCAATCCTAGAAAATATGACTATGCAAACTAGCACTTATCACATCCCTGATTTCAATGGCAAAACTCCACCGTTGAAAGAGTACATACAGGACATTTTCAACGGAGCTGTATTTGTGACGCCGGCCACTGAACCGATGTTCATTAAGGCGTTGCTATCCAAATTAAAGGGGATAGCTCGAGAAAGCGTCAGGGACAAACAATTTAGAAATCAATACTTGTATTACTTAAAACAATATTTTAGAACGACTAAAATCGAATAAATTCAGATAAATTTGAAATCAGGACTATTGAAAGTTAGGAATGCCTAAAAGAACTGAATTAGTGTTAAGTTTCAAAAACTATATAAAAGTGTACTTTTTCAAGTGTTATTTATTTTTAATGAATAAACCTCCATAAATTATCCATTTTGGTGATGAAATAACATCATATCAAGTTCAGAAATGATCGTAGCTAAAAATGATTGATAAGATTAATAAAATATTTTCATGCATAAGTGTAACTGATTATCGAAGAAAATTAAAGGAAAGTATTATAAAAAAATCTGCCCGCTTCGCGGGCACATTCTCATAGCGCGCGTCGCTCGCAAGTTTGAGCGCGCCTAGGGCGCGCACCTGTCGGATCTCGCGCTTCGCGCTCGATGATATGTTTATCTCGCGCTTCGCGCTCGATAATGTGTTCACCTCGCGCTACGCGCTCGGACACATTTACCTGACGCTTTAAACTTGGTTCTTCTATAGGTTTTCGCACATCGTGTGCTCGCTATTGCGCGCTTCGTGGGCTAATACTCTCGTAGTAAACTTCATCGTTATGACTTGCTTTTGGTTTTATTACGTCAGTTTTACATAAAAAGAAGAAATAATTTACTTAAGGTTCTATCGACCTTAAGGAACACATTCTCATCAAGACACTCGCGCTTCCGCTCGATATTTGCTTTCAAAATCATGTAAACCTCGCGCTCCACGCTCGTTTCTGTTCATCGTATAATAGAAACGCAAAAGTTTGAGCGTGCTTGCGGCACAAGATTTGTTCGTCGCGCTTCGCGCTTCGTTGCTTCGACAACGACGACAACGACAGACAGACACCGACGTAAAAACTATTTTTTCTGACTCAGGGGGTCTCAAAACGTCGACATTTGATGGAATCCGCGAAAGTCATTTTTCACATAAAACCAATACCTTCTCATTATGATGAGAATGTAATAATAAAAATACAAATTTTCAAGTACCGTGAGCATTAATGATAGTTATTTTATTGTTTTAATGGTTAGAAATAGTATTGAGAACATGAAAATAATGAGATATTTTGAAAAAACACACACGAGATGAAAAAGAAAATAAATAAGCAAAGTTTTGATGAGAATGTGCCCACTTATCGGGCTGATTTTTTCACTGTTAATGTAATTTTTACAAATAATACAAAAACTACACATCCTATCAAAAAGTGACCAATAACAAATTTGTAGATCTTTTTTGAGTGCATAATTTTTGTTGAATCATTTATTGTCGTAACTTGCATAGTTTGTCCGTAAAATTAAATTTTTGGATTTTTCATTATTTTTTGTGCAATAAAAATATGAATTTTCAATTTTTCAAGAAAATTCAAAAAGTTGTTATGATGCCCTTGTAGGACGTGCAAAAAAAAAACTTTTCTTGTCTTGACTTTTTTTCATATCGTGCGTTGTTTGGCTCAAAATGTTAATTTTCGTTTGTTTTTTTGGATTTTGAAAATCCTATAGCTCTGACAATTTTACTTTTATCGAAAAAAGTCATGAGGATAAATTGTTCGAATTTCCATGTGCTATGAAGCGCCGTAAGTAGAAATGTCAAATTTCGAAAAAAAATGGTCACAAAAATGTCAAAAATGCTCTAACTTTTCGAAATTTTGTCCAAAATAGCTGGCTGACGAACTCGTCCTTTCTTTCCACACTCTTGTGAAGTGTGCCAAGGGGCAATCCAATCGGATAATTTTTTCAAATGTTATCGTGTTTACAGACTACAACGACGACAACGACGACAATGCGACAGCGACGACAACGACGACAACGACAGACAGACACCGACGTAAAAACTATTTTTTCTGACTCAGGGGGTCTCAAAACGTCGACATTTGATGGAATCCGCGAAAGTCTTTTTTCACATAAAACCAATACCTTCTCATTATGATGAGAATGTAAAAAATAACAGTAAAAGATCTTTCGAAATGATACAAAACGATACTGGATCAGTTCAAAGTCAAACAATGTACATAATTTGAAGTTGAAATTTCGACAAATTTATTTTGAAAGCCTTAGTACTCACACAAATGTAAACATCAATAAATAGTAATAATAGTGAATTAATTTGGAATTTTTAAATTGAAATAAAAATTCGGTGTGGTTTGTAATGCGACAAATGCCGAAACCGCATTTATTACAAGCCGCCAAATGCAAGATTATTATTCAGAGACTAAAATTCATTTTTTTTTTCGAATAACGGCATTAAAGTGTAAGAAGTTATACTGTTAAAAAAAATTGGAATAGGTAAACAAAAATGGTCTAAAAATGTTCGTACAAATGTTCCTAAATTTAGATGTATAAATTTGCAAAGCGTTTGAATAATTGAACTTTAAAGGTTCACGATATATCTCGCAATATTTAGAATTCTGCACTTTTGAACTGTGAAAATGATTGAATTTTTTTTTCTCTCTGACAGAAATAATATTTGAATAACAACTTTTTTATATCTATCCAGTTTTTTTTTAAATGTGATTTGATACTACATGATATGATACTTAATAATATTATATTTATCATCTTTGAAATTACTATGATTTTTATTTAAAATTATAGTCTTGGATGTGAAATTCTAAAACAGTTTAATCTTGAGGCTTATAATATTGCATTTTCAAATTCAAATATTCAACATGTCAGGACAAGTCCGCTATTAAATAATTCGAAATTATAAGTTGAAAGCATTGATACTCAGTATTAAAATTTAATCACTGTAGATGTAAATTTAAAGCAATTTTTAATTAAAGGGTAGAAAAAATGTACGATTTCAAGAATTGGAACCATATTACAGCAATCTTGTTTATTTTATTATGCCTTTTTTTAAATTTAATTCTTATCCTCAACGTGAAACCTTAAAATTGTCTCATTTTTGGTTGAAGATTTGAACGAATACAATACTTCGACTTGAAGAATATTCAATTGTAAAAATTCAAGAATATATTATAATTTTAAAGGTAGTCTCAAAATTAAACGATCTGAGATATTCAACAAATTAAGAATTGAGTTTAACAACGAAAAGGATAAAAATTAAAACTATCTGGAATTGATACTAGTAATTGAATAATTTCAGTAATTTCAAATAGTTACAACTTAGAATTCTGAATTTTCACGTTGAACGCTGCATTTTAAATTTTTTGTTTCTTCCGTAGGTTTTAATTCTGAAATCAAAATTGAATAGGTTGAATATTGAAATGTACAATCAGCAATTTTTAAGTTATCAATTTTTAGGCGATTCAAATTCATTTCAAGTAGTCGGAATTTTAAAGGATGTGCGAATAAAAAGAAAAGGTTTATTTTATATCACAATTTTTTGTGATTAAAATTTGGTTTGTTTCCCATTTAAAATAACGATTTATTTTGACAGTTTATTTATTTTATATATATAATTCAATTGATTTTTTTTTTTATTTTAGAATTATTTGTCTAATCAATTTAATGTTAATTAATAACTTTGTCATCTCATAACTATTTAAAATTCTAGACTTTCAGAAGCTTTGACTTTGAACGATTCAATTTAGTTTTCAACTTTGCATTATCAAATTTTGATTGCTTCAATTTAAAATGATTGAAATTTGAAATTTCAATTATTGATTATTCAATTTTGAATGCTTTTAATTATAAATAATACAATTCCGATTCCTGTGAATTTCGAATTATCCACTTTCCAAAATTCGGAATTCAAAATATCAATCTAAGAAATGAAATAAATTTCAGTTTCAAATCTGCAAATGTGTCGAACTTTTAATTTTATAAATCTTTAAAATCGAAGAATTTTCAATTTTTCAGTTAAAAGTGCTATCATTTTAACGAATTGCATTTCCGATTTCATTTGTTTCGAAGAATTGGAGTTGAAAACTTTTCAGTTTCGATTTTAAAAATCAATGTAATTAAGAATTGTTACTTATACATTTTTTTTAATCAAAGAGTTTTCAGTCATGGGTCTTCAGAATTGGAAAGTTTTTGAATTGCAAATCGTTAAATTTGAAAGAAGTTTAAATCTACAAAAAAAAATTTACAATTCAAAATTAAAAAACTTATTAGTACCATATTAATAATATGTAATATTTCACAATAATTATAATTATATAATTTAATAATGTTTTGTGATAAATCCACTCTATCATATTCTTTTGTCGTGAACAGTGTTCGCCCATGTCAAAGCAGAATTGTTTTATTTGTTTTTAAATTTCGTAATTTGAAGATAAAAATGTTGAATTCAGAATTGTAAATAAGAATCGAACAATGATTAATTTAGTAAAAAGGTAGAATAACTTTAAGAGACATTTCAAAGCTTAAAAAAAATCTTTTAAATAATTTATAATTTACAAAAAAATAAAAATTGTTCAAAGATATTTCAGATTTTTGATGATTTCGAAATTAAGTCTGTATTTTTTTTCTGAATGCATCTTAAAAATTCTCAAAACTAAAAATGAAGACCTAAAATGGAAAATTTGTAAAGTAACGGATTGGAGAATCACGTGCATTTCATATCAGAGGATTGCGAACCCACGAGTCAACTTGCCAAACTTCTCAACGCTACCGAACGTCTTAAGCTATAAGATCTTTGGGAATGCAGACCTGAGAAAGGACAAGACCTAGCCACTCCCCAGGGTCGACACAAAACCTACTTTATTGTGAAAAAAAAATCACAACGATGAACTCGACTGGGATGAAGTGTCCCATGGCCTACAAAACCTTCTCATAACTTTAAAACGAGATAAGCAAACTACATGTCGCATGGCAAATCAGGGAGATTTCTTAGGTTCACTTCCTCAAAATAAAATGTCGGAAGTTCTGCCCAAAATAATCCCAAGTGACAAGGTAATCACCATTACCCTGTGTCGCGAAATAATTGATAGAAGTCCTCCTCGCTATTCTGCGGGATTCACACCCCACAATAACGTGACTTAGGAAACTGAAAATGGAGAGCACTTTTCTAAACATGCAGACAAGCTTCTGATAACTTACTGTTAAAAGAAAATTGTTGCTGCTATGTGGAGAAGAGAGCGGAAGTTGGAGGTGCGCCCCATGCAATAAAAATGGTATGCAAATAAAAATAAAAATAATAACAGAAAAATAGAAATCAAGCTGTAAATCTAGATTGCAGGGACGCCCGTTCAACTTCCCCAACAAATAATAAATGTCACTAATATATTTTCTTTTTAGGTATCCAACAAGGGCCATGAAGTACTTCGGAATTTGGTTGTCGCTATTTCCCATTATCTCTGCCCAACATTAACCTGATAGACCAGGGGTACAAGTCACCGCATTCAATTCGAGCACTGGGATTTACTACGAATATGTGGCTGAAATGAGACGAACGACTGCAACAACAACTTTTGAAAAAAAAACTACCCGGAAACAATGCTACCGGCAATGAGAAAACGTAGAACGACGCCGATGTTAGGATTCCTGGGAGGAATAGTTGGACCGGTCGCAGGTCTCCTGACCTACGATGATGGGCAGCAGATGGAGGCCGAAATCGAAGAGTTGAATCACGCAGTCGCCAATCTATCTCACCTAATGGGAAAACAAACACACGTGGTTAGGGCTCAACTAGAGGAAATGCATACAAGGAATAATAAATTAGGAGAATAACAAGAAGTAATTAAAGCAGAACTTACCCAAGTTCTGGACGACATCAACGAAGCAAAAAAAAAACAGTATTCCACTTAAATGTCACCGGGAAAATTGAAGCAATGCTGCATTCAATAGAAGAAGGCTTAGAAGATTATATATGGTCTTCGCACAAACTATTAGATGTCATTCACTCGGCCAGAAAGGGAGAATTGCATCCTTCACTCCTAACTTCAGAGCAACTGGAACCCATCTACAGGAGCATACAGGATCACGCAGGAAATCTAGACTTCCCTGTTCCTGGACCCCAAATAAATATTGAAGAACTCGTTGCACTCGCCAAGGTCATCATAATCTGCAAAAATGGATCAATAAGAGTAGTAATGGATATACCTATGTTAGACAGAACTGATTATTCAATCTACCAAATGCATTCACTGCCGGTAGTTCAATCAGTCCTGAAAAATGGAACAGGAAGAGCTTTTATCCATACTAATTATGATTACATAATTATGGAAAATACTCAAAGAACATACATGCTATCAAAATTAGAAGAGTTAAAAACATGCAAGCAACACGAAAATAAATATATTTGCAATTTTAACTCACCAATTCTAGAAACCTCCAAACGCCCGTCCTGCGAGAGTCAGCTGTTGATCCAACCATCGATGGAGATAATGGAAACTTGCGACGTAAGAATGAAATACGATACTTTACCTGTTTGGACCTACCTAACTACCATAAGGGCTTGGCTATACTTTATTGTCAATGAGGTCAATTCCCAAGTAATTTGCCCTAACCAATCAGGACTAGAATTAATATTGGGAGGAATCGGATTGGTGCAACTGGCTCCAGGATGCATACTAACAATGGAAGAAGAAGTCCTGACAGGACCCAACACTAGAAGGGGCTCTACGGAAATAATATATGAACCCAGAATCCAACTTAATTTGAGCCGACTGTCAACCTTTTTTTTTGTTTTATACCATTAAGCCATTTCCCTTTCGGCGAGCCTCTAGGGGTAGGCGTGACACTACCCGATTCGGGTAGTATTTCTAGGTGGATAGTTTCTTGTAGTAAATAACTACAAGTGTGGGCTCACCACACCCACGACCGCCAACAGCAACGCAGTAGTATTATTTTCGAACGGTCACCCATCCAAGTACTAACCGCGCCCAACACTGCTTAATTTCACTGATCTAACGGGAACTGGTGTTTCCAGCGCGGTATGGCCGTTGGTAGCCTTGAAAGCTCAAAACCAAAATCTGAGGGATTTAAGAGAAGAAAGCCACATGATCTCTAGAGGAGCAGTTCCTGGAGAAGAGAAATTTACCAGAAATGAAGAAACCCTGGACGAATTAGAAAACCAACTATACGGGATAAGTCTACAGCAGGAGCTGCGGAGTGGTCAGAATAAATTGATTCATGGCTCCTATATTGGTCTAGGATTTCTCTCACTAGCCTTCATACTATACAAAGGGCACGCCTATATCTTAGCAACCCTAACCAAATGGAAATGCTGCTCCTGGACACGAACATCAAAGAATAATAAAGATCTGCAAGGGATGGACTCGAACAGTGAAGTAATTATTATGGATCAACGAGAAAGCTACACTAACCTCTCAACTCCAACTGAAGTACCAACCACAATGGAAAGAAAAGAACCTGCTGGCACTATAGTGCCCACAACTGCGCCTAGGAATACATATGTGAAACAGGTCACAATCCAAAACATGTCCACTATTATGGCGAAGTCAACTGCACTAGCATTAAAATAAAAGTCGGCTAAAATTCAGTTACCAGTTCAAAGCTCACAACCCGTTTAAACTAAAATAATGAAAGAAAAATAATTGACTAAGCTGATAATAGTAGACATGAGCTGGAATAAAAAGATAAACTATTTTAGAATAATATTAAGGAAATAGGAAATGGGAATGGTCGCTCCCGCATGCAAGGTAAATAATAAATAAAAAGTAAATAAACGCTAAACGTATGGCGAAGAAATAAAATAAAATTGGATGGGGGTGAACACACTCAAAATGATTCCCGAATAAAATAAAATAGGAATAAACATTAAAAATTAAAAACACTCCCATTTTAATTCCCCCCTCCGTCAAGCAAAAGATGATTTAGTCGAAAATAACGATAAAAAAAATGTATTCAAAAATAGAAACGAAATGAGAAGACACTAAACAAAGGATTCTTTCCAATCCACAGGGTTTTGCTTATGAATATTTTCTGATTTCTTTTAATTGAGTCTAAATAATTTTACCTCCACTTCTTGAGAGGAATCTTTTCATTCAAAAAAAAAAATGTTTGTGAGAAGAATGCATTAAAAGATACAATTTTAGAAATTTATGAAAAAATTTTTTGGATTATTTCGTTTTCCTTTTTGTGAAAATTTGATGATCTAAATACATTGGTTCGAATCATCCACAATCCATAAACTCCTTAAATCAAATTGGTAATCCTATTTGAGTGTTGTATCGGTATATAATACTTCAATTTTATTCTACTCAAAACGAAAATTCAAAAAAATAAATAAATAAATAAAAGAAGCGACGCTTCTAAATTGCCATCGTTCAGCAATTCAAAATTTTACAATTTTGAAGAATCACATGTTACGACCCAAGAATAATTATTATTATTAATCTTTTCGAGACTTTCAAATTAACGTCAAAAGAATGACTACCGGCCTTTGAGTCCGAGCGAGCGTCCTTGGGTAGAGGAGGAATCTGCAAACTGAACTCAACCGTCATATTTGGTTGAGTTTATTATTTTGTGGGAACGTATTCATTTACTCTCATCCGAGAGATGCTATTTACCTAATGTTCAGTAGAGAGAGAGAGAGAGCAGTACTTCTCGAATTTCGTGAGGCCAAAAGGTGAAAAATAAATTGTCTCTAAAAACTTTTAATAGAAGAACACATATATTCAAAAGAAAACCCCACAATAATTTACAAGTTTAGTGAATAACAAAAATCAATTTCACTTAATAAATAAATCGGAGTGATACAGACTCACCAATGCGGCTCCACACAACTTAATTCCTACCTTTAGGAAAGGGAGTAAGAAAAGGTCCAACCTCTTGTACGCCCTTACCTAAAGGGCTATTTCACTTCAGGGGTACACACGCATGCACACTTGGGCAACGCGCGCGAGAATCCCCTCCTCCCACTGTCGCAATGTCAATTGTTTTCCAAAGATTATTGGATAAATGGCTTTGAACCGAGAGACTGAGATTACCTTCAAAATCGCTTTGTCTCTCTTATGCCATGATCCTTGGAACCCAAATGCCAACTGTAATAGTTCACTTCCCGATAGTTTTGAGGTTCTATCGCGGAGTGAATTAAATTCTGCTAGTCCTTTATTTTCGCGGCACCGCCTTTGTCACCTCCCTTTCTTTTATCAAGAGGAACGCGGCTTTCGCTTTAACTTAGAAAAATTGCACTTCATTGGCCAAGTTTTGATTTTACGTCTTGCCGAGGGTTTCAACGCGCCCAAGTCAGGAGACGGGAAAAATCCCGTTTTACACGTTCTCTACGTCTTTCGAAAACAAAATTCACGGCGCCGTCTCTGTCACTCTTGACGCGGCTTTCGTTTATTTATGTATTTCAAAAAAAGGGGACGCGAGCAAACCGTATGGGGTTACGTGAGGTACCGTGGCTACCAACTCGACGGGCAATGTGACTCTTCACGAATTCGCGGAGGACCTTCGGAAATCCTACCTGTTCGGAACAGGTAGTTCGCACAACTGCCTTGAGACTTTTCGAAGGATGCCTCTTGTTGACTCCATGTCAGTGAATTTTTTTAGTGGGGAATTATGATTACTAAGTTATTTTTATTTCTTTTGATGAAATAGGTTGGGAAATATGACTTGGATTTTTAGTTTGTACTTTTCAGCAGCTATCGTTTCCCTGTTGCCAAATTGTGTTTCGTTCGAATTGAATTCCGCTGAGGTTTCAATTCGCAGTTTTTACTTATTCGTAGTATTTCAGGAAATAATGAATTTGGAAATTTACCTTCGAAATCTGGCTTTATTTCATGAGCAATTACTACGGGTCTCACCTTTCAATTTGTTAATGCAAATTTTTATTATGTGAGACCCCGGGATATCCTTGTAGGATGTTCGAAATTGCTTAATTCCGAACCTTTTCTTTGTCCCGTGGAAATCTGTTTGTTTTCAAGGAAGTTATAGCCGTTTCTAGTACTCGGGTTCTCAAGGGTGGTTTGAAATAGGGAAGAAACGATTTTAATATTGTAGTGGCGAAAATTAGAACGATCAGATAATGTAAGAGGATTTGGATTACACCGACATGGTCGTTGACACGGGGCATCCTCGTGCGTCTCGCCAGTATGACACCTCGATACCTCCCGTAACTCGATCGTATGTGTGCCAGTCATTCAACCCCACCCGCGCTCGTTGTACCCATGTGTGCACACGAGTGTTATGTTTTATTGTAGTTCCTTTCTTGGTTCATTCCCTCATTCATTCTCTGCTGTGTTTATGCTTCCGATCTGAAACTATCCCTTTATACCTTAACTTAAATCTAGCTTCTATTCATTTGACATGTTTTACTTCTAAAATATACTATCATTATTACCTACTGACAAATCTCTTCAATTTTAAATATTATCCTTTTATTTTTTTACATCTTGGTTTTGGTAGGATTACAAGAATATTTATCTTCTTACGCAAAAGTTGGAAAAGAATTCTTCGATTCGCCCGAGCTTGCCCATTTCTCGTTCTCGTCATTCTCAAGTGCTGACTTGTCAGTCTACTTTATGCTTACCCTAGTTATATTGCAACCGTAGTGTCAACAAACGAGAAACAATTATTTCGATTCCAAACAGATATACTTCGAGAATTCAGATTTAATTTGTTTCTAGCTTGAAATTTTGTGATCCCCGGTTTGCATGTAACAAACCACACCGGAATATTTGTTTCTGTCCCCAGGAACTAGGGCTGCTCGAGCGAGGTTCTCTTGACTCAAACATTTCCTAATATAAAGAGATTTGTGTTTGCGCGTGTGCAGTCGCGGTAAGTTTCACAAGTTATTTCAACGATATCACGACTGGGCACAATTTTGGGTTACCTAGATGATTAATAGTTCAGATATATATACCTATATATCTACACGCATACACACTCGTCCAATTATACACATGTATTACACTGATTTTAGGTTTTCTCTACTCAAATCACACTGCTACTTTTCGAAGATTACACATATTACATTTTTATGCCTTAATAGGGATGCAATTCTTGTACCGGAAGAACTAGAGGTATTGTAGTTTCTGGTCGTGCATTCGGAATTTCACCCACAATTGGTCTTGCGGTTGAAAACTCATCTGCCATCAATCCACATGACGGTACTGCTGCTCTCGGTGAAACTGCAGGTGTGTTCGGGGAAACAGAGTTACTTATGCTTCCTGGTAGCCGTTGATTGTCCTCTTGATTCTCTGGACTGCTCCCGCATACATCGAGCCTTCCTTTTCGTCTAGGGATCACATTGCGAGCCAAAACGGCCACTCCTCTCGCAATATAGAAACGGGAGTAGTAGCCCAGTACGACCACTAGTACTATTGCAATGCTTACGTATGCTCCTTTTATGAGCATAAATTGTCTATTCTTAACCTGCCGCTCCAGGCTTAACTGGTACAATTGTTGTTCCAGGGAATCCAATGATTTTTTATTCCTACTGAAATTTTCTTCTGCTTCTGGGGATGCTTCGGGCTGATTGTCCATTTTAGCTACTGCTGGCAGGAGGTCTTGGTGCTCCCTTAAGATTGACGACAGCTTCGTTATATTTAGGTGTAATTCGGGGTCATAGATGATCTCGGTTTCTCCGGTTCTAGTGGCTAGACCGTAAAAAATCCGCCCGTTGGTCCGGAGTTGGCATCCGGCTGCCAGCTGTATTATCCCTATTTGGTCTAGTTGTACCAGTCCCATTGCCCGATTGGTGCAGAACAATCTCGCGGTGAGTGGTTTGACCAACGAGTACAGCCATCCACTTAACGAGACAATTCTTGTCCATTGATCCTGTTCATTATAGGAGATCTGAACGTTGCAACTCTTGAATGTTGTCATTCCTGGATTCAGTAGGAGACTGCTTTCGCAATTTTTGTGTTTTTCGTTCTCATTAAGAGTCAAATTGCTTTCACAAATCCTATGATATGGTAGCACACTGCATGACTCCATGTCTTTATGAGTCATTAGGATATGCGTTCCCTGTGATTCCCCAACGGCTAGGTGGGAGTAATCGGGACGTATGTACGCTCTTCCTGAATTATTTTTCAGAAGTGGTTGAAGTACTGACACTGAGTGTAATTGGTACACCATGTACCTAAAGGGCTCCAACAATGGAATATCCAATAGTATTCTGAGGGTTTCTTCCTTGTACATGGCCGTGACCTTGGAGATACTAGACAATTCCTCCAAATCCACTACCGGCCCTGGAACTGGAAATTCAACATCCGGTTGATGATCCTGGATGTCGCGGTATATGGGTTCCACCTGTTCTGATGTCAAAAGTGAGAGGTGCATACGACCTTGGCGGGACGCATGAATTACTTCAAGAATCCGGTTGGCTGCTCGGAGGCTGTCGTCGATACTGGCACTAACTACTCTTAATGCACGAGTTAGGTTCTCGATATTCTTCAATTCGCCAATGTCATTTTGCAGGTTATCTAATTTCACGGTGTTTCGGGAAAGTTGTCTCTCATGAAAGGCTATTTTCTCCTTGTTACTAGTGGACAGCTCGTGTATATCCTCCAACTGTGCTCGCACCACGTGGGTTTGTTTTCCGGCTATGTATGAAATGTTGGCCTGGGCCTCGTTGAGTTCGGCGATTTTTGTTTCGATGGCTCTGCCGTCGTCATATGTTAATAACCCTGCCACAGGTCCAATTATGCCACCCAAAATTCCCAGTAGTGGGGTGGCTCTTCGGCTTCTCATACCAATTGGTAATTTGGGTGAAACAATTTCCTTAGTCCTCTGCTTCATTTCATTTGCGTGCCTGGCGATCTCTTTTCTGAGTCCTTCTGCAACTGCTATCTTGGAGTCCAATCCGTAGTCAGAGATTGTTTGTAGACACGGGCTTCCAAACCCTGAGTGACAGAGGCCTGTCAGTCGTTGAAAAAGCTCCCCATAGGTCGCCAGAGAGCCTTGAATTTTTTTCACGTCGAAAAAGATAGTGACCCTCCAAGTTCCAACAGTCCGCCTCATCGTCCCTAATTGTTCGTAATAAAGCCCTGTGCTGGAACTCAAGGGCGTGATTCTATAGGTGGACTTCTGCTCCATCTGTTGACTGGGTGGGGATAAGATTACCAGCAACGTCATCCACAATACCTTCATCTCGCTGGATATATGGGATGGACAACCTTTAGGAAAAAGAAATGAGATGTTAGACCCTTTACATAATACCGGTGAAGTCGGACGTGCGTCCCCAGAACCCAGATGCTCTGCCAATGGCTGCATACCCTTCAGCGCTGCGGGGCGCACGTTCGACTTCAGCATTCTTCCTTGCATGTTGGAAATGACGTTCTTTCACTCCTAGCAATGGGTTACTAGAAGTTTGTCCGCATGCTTGGAAAAACGCTTTCCATCTTCACATTCGAGAATAACGTTATTATTTTGTGTAAAACCCACGATGGCATAAGGTCCATGAGCGCGGCTATCGAATTTCCCGTCTCGGGCGTCCTTAACTACATAAACTAGGTCTCCCAGTTTCCCTTCCAATGGTCGAGTCTTTTTATCATATTGACCTTTCGATCGCAGCTTAGTTTTGACCAGATTTTGACCCGCTAACTTTTGTATCTCTGTGACTCTTGTAATTAAATCACGAAGGTAGACGCCATAAGTTTCTACCTCTTCGCCTTGAGGAAATGAGCTTGGCACTCGAGCCAAGCGCCCGAATACCAGTTCATAAGGCGTAAAGTTCGTAGCCTCGTAGCGATTAGGAGTCTGACTATTGGGTTTGTTGGTTCACAGTCCTCGGATAAAAAATGCGCGTAATTGTCGCGGCGGTACGTCAATGGTTCTTTCCACTGATGCTGGACACTTGGGATTTCCGCGCGAGTAGCGTTTGTTTCAGGTTCTGTCCTTAATCCATTCCCAGGGTCTAGAGAAGTTTCGATATAAGGGACGAGTACATCAATCCATTGACTGGATGGCTGATTTGGAACATCACGTTCGACCACAGTTGGCTTTGATTGCTCCAGTCGCCGGGGTTTAATGCAATTTCCTGATTGTATCTCAGAATCAGCCTTAGATGATATTTCTGTGCCTTTCATTTGGTGCGGCGTGGACATAGCACCCGGTGGATTCATAGACCCTGGTGTGGGATACCACGAGTTCCTATTGGGTCGAGTTCCCTGGGCTGGAGACCCTAATCCTTCAACTTCATCGTCGAAACGAACGGTGCTGCGTCTGGCCACCCCGGAATGTTCTTCTAGGGGTGCTACTTTGCTTTTCAGTCTTTCGTGATTATAGTGCCCCATATCATCTTGGGTTTCCTCCGTGTCTTTGTGAACATTTTCTTCGTAGTTCTGTAGAAACTTCTGTACTCTCTCTCCAAATAGTTGGTCATTGTATCCGTCACATGGATCCAAAGCCTCTAAGTCCTTCAGGAGTTCTGCGTCCTCTTCGCCGTCTGAGACATAAGTGCGTGCTATTTGCACTCCCTCGTCTATACCTTCAGTATCCCACATCATGGATGCCACTTCAACTCCCGAAGCATTAATTCTGCGCTCCGAAATAGATTGATCAAACTGAGAGAATGAATTTTGAAGATCCTCCTTCAGTTTTCTCATCGTGGTTCCGTCGTCTCCTTTCGGTGGGTTTATATCCTCCAAATATTGTTCGTCTTCTGATTCGCTATCCTCACTGTCGACTCTTAACATAGGCACGTCTACTATCCTGGGTTGAGCGTCGGAGCTGCGGACCTGTCCTCCGACTGGCTCGGTTGGTAGAGGGGGACATTCTTTATCTATCCCCTCTCGAGCCAATCGATCAGCTTCTTCGTTCCCTATAATCCCCTGATGACTCGGGACGTGACTCCATACAACGTCGAGGGGTTCGAGGGCTTTCTTTAATTTCTCGAAATCCTCACGGTTCTTGACAGGTTTATTCTCGGCAGTTCTCCAGGCGTTAGCCTCCCATTTCGGAATCCACTCGGTAGCACTATTGATGACGAACTTGGAATCTGTGTTTATTCTTAATTTCTGGATGCCAGCCTCTTTAGCTTTGCATGCTGCTTCGATGGCTGCTTCCAGTTCGGTGGCGTTGTTGGTCTGACGACCTCTAGCCGGCTGAGATATATTCAAAGGGTTATCCGGTCCAAACCAGACGCCTATCCCTGCCCGAGATTGGTCACTTCCGTTGTTGATGCATGCTCCGTCTATGTATACATCCTTGTAAGGGTCAGGCACGCAGGACCAAGGTAGTAGAGGAGGTGCCTTAGCAGGAGCACTTTTGGAGGTCGGAATTACCTTTTTGAACATACTCGCGGGTTCTAGATCTGGGAGCACACTATGCGATCTCCGGAATACTGGGGGATCGGAATTTTCACTCTCTGAAGACGAGTTTTCTTGTAAACTGGAGCAGTCTTCGGTGTATGTAGGGGCACTCGGAATTCGTACTCCAGTCCTGCCCCTTGTGAGCCGTTTTCCAATTCCGCTTTCGTTGGGATCCGGCATTTTTGTTCCTGGTGGAGGTAGGTAATTTTTTTCCGGGTCATCCAGATCCGTGGTTCCCATTAGCCTTCGTCGACGAGTATCCGCACTTCTAGTGTTTGCAGGCGGTACGCCCAAATTTGGTTCTGTTATTTGTGAGGTTGTTTTTCGGGTTACCGACGGCTTCCTTCGGACGTCAAGTTTTGTGATACCCGGGTCCGCAGGTGAAGGGCGTTTTAGTATGCTTGTGGGTTTTTTAACAGGGTTTTGATTCCTAATAGTAGGTTTTTCCACCGCGGTCCGCTGTCTTAGACGAGTGGTGTTCCTCGACGTTCCGTCTTGGTTCGTCCCACCATCAGAAGGTGAGGGTTTTACTGGCGTAACCGGTAACGCTCGATGTGTGACTGATCGGTCATGTATTACCAAAACGCGGGAAAAACTTTCGGCGAGTCGAGGTTCTTGGGAGGTCTCGATGGCTTCCTTCCGATTGACGATTTTCTCTGTCTCGCTTGGATCCTCTGATCCTTCTGAGTCACTGGAATTCGAGTCCTCCGGGCTGGTTATTGGATTTCCTGACAATGCCTCGACACCTCTGTTTAATTTCCCCTTTTTATATTCGTAAATATACTGGTAATCCTTCAATTTGAGCCGCCATTTTATCAGCCTTGACCCTGGATTTTCCACGTAAGTCATCCAGTGTACCGGCTCATGGTCGCAGGCCAGGATGAATTCTCTACCGTAGAGATATGGTCGGAAATTCCCTACTCCTTGGAGGACGGCAAGGCATTCCTTTTCCTCCTTGTCGTAGTTTAACTCATGGCCATTCATAACTTTGGAAAAATAGGCTATTGGCATGTCCATATTCTCCTTTTCTTGGGTCAAAACTGCCCCTACTGCGTAGTCCGAGGCATCAGTGGTTAATTTAAAAATCTTCTTGAAATCCGGATACTGCAGTATAGGATCCTTGCAAAGATGGCGACGGAGCTTCCGAAAACTTTTGATCTGCGCTTCCCCCCATTCGAAAGTAATATCTTTCTTCAGAAGGTCGGTTAAGGGCTTTGCCAACTTAGCATAATCCTTAATAAATCTTCTATAGTATCCTGTCAGCCCTAAAAATTGTCTGACAGCTTTCACCTTCGTCGGCTTCGGGAAGTTTTTAATGGCTTGTATTTTCCCTGGGTTCGGTTTTACTCCGTCTCGTCCTATTATATGCCCTAGATATGCGACCTCGGTCGAATAATCGCCGAATAGTGACATCATGACTTGAGAGGGATTCGGAATGTACCACGAAATCATCCAGATAAACGAAAGCTTCAGTTCCGTACATTCCAGTCAGGATGTTATCCATCACCCGCTGAAAGGTAGACGGGGCGTTTTTTATTCCCATGGGCATTCTCAGGTACTCAAAGTGACCTCAAGGGGTTGAGAAAGCCGTTTTTGCCCGGTCGTCAGGGTGAGTTTCTACCTGGTGAAACCCACTGGCTAAGTCGAGGACTGAGAAATATTGAGCCTTGCCCAGATGGTCCAAAATTTCAGTGATGTTTGGTAAGGGATAGGCGTCCCCTATGACCTTCTCATTAAGGGCCCTGTAATCTACCACAACTCTGAATTTTTGGACTCCCGAGGCGTCCATCTTCTTTCGGACCAGCATTATGGGGGAATTGTAAGGAGATGTTGATTCTTTTATAATTCCACTTTTTAACTGTTTGTCGATCTGAGTGCGTGTCTCTTCAGTCGTTACTTGAGCCTGGCGATAAGGTTTCCTTACAATGACTTTCTCGTCAGTTGTTAAAATTCGGTGCTGAACCAGGTTGGTGCAGGTGAGCCTCTCGCCGCTTAGATGGAAGATATCAGGATAATCCTTGGTCCAATTCGCTACATATTCTTTTTCCTCTAGGGTTAAGTGGGAAATATGTGAACACTTTAATACTCTTTCAGTGCGATTCGCTTTTGTTTCCTCGCTTTCTTGCATAGGGTCCCCGGCGTTCATCTCAAATTCGGAGGCCGTGGTATCTTCGAGAAAGTCGTAGGTTTCGTAAGGGAAGACTTCTTGGGGTTGAACTTCTAATTCGATGTCCTTAGATGTTGTATTAATAGCCATTACACGGCACATCCCTCCCCGTATTGTTACCGCGGCTTCTCCGACATAAAGGCCCGCTTGGGTCTGTAATCGTGGCAGGTAGCCCTCGGTTAAATCTGAATTCTTCACCTCGATGTCGATTGGTTGCCGAGTTCTCGCTGTAATTTTCCGAGTTCTTTGAAATGGTTTAATCTGGGGCCTGAGGGTTTCCTTAGCTACCCGCGATTCGTTATCTATGAACGGGAGGGGTGATACAGGTCTAGATTTTGTCACTAGGGTGTTATGGTGAAAAGACATTTGTGCCTGCTCTTGCCTCAGATAGGGCTTCCCTAGAATTCCGTCACTAGTTATTGGGAAAGTGTTCTTTACTACATGAAAAACTACAGGGGAGTCTCGAACGGACAATTCTAGGGTCCCCACGGTTTTTACAGGGCAATTGGTGATTCCTGCTAGTAGCACTGCGTTACTTGGATCAAATTTTAAATGTGGTTGCAAAACGCATGTTTTCACTAAATTCAGATCCGACCCGGGGTCAACAAGAAAACAAGCGTTCTTGTTCCTAAATTCGGTCGAGTATATTTTTACTACTGGGGAGTCTTCGGTTTGCCTCCCTGCTCGTAGGATCCGATAGAGTTCTCCGGGTACGAGACCGTTGTTGGACGCTCCATCGTTGATTGACTCTTGGCCGCGTCCCGCCCAGGAGTCTGTCGGTAGTTTAAATCCCTATTAGGGCCCGGTGATGTCGGCCTGGATGTAGGTTTTCCATACCCCTTCCCGGTCATATTTTGTTGGTGTTGATTTTGAGGAAACTGAGGCAAATGCGCGAATCCTTGACCTAGATTAGCAATTCCCTGATAGGGGCTTTGCACACCTAATGCCGGGAACTGTGGTTGCGGTGTTAGGAACGAATTTTGGGCCGTCATGATTTGACTGAGGTTTGCATAATATTGCTGCAAAAGTTGCGCGTATGTAGGGGGTTGGAATACTCCAACTGGTGCCTGCATCGTCGAAGTTTCGAAAACAGCCCTTGGGCTTTCCCCTTTTTCCTTCTTTTCATGTCTTACGCTCGAGATCATTTGTCGTGAAAATGGACTAGGGGGTCGAGGGTTACCAGCTACCCCACTGGTTTCGGTGATGTGGAAAGCTGAGGACATTCCCTTATATTTGTCGGAGGAAATTTGTCTCTCCTCAATGTGCAGGGTATACTCCAGCGCTTCGCTGAGATCCTTGGGGTTCCTAGTATCAACGAATCTGGAGCAATCTGCGGGGAGTCCTTTGATAAATGCGTCTAGTGCGCTATCAGTTACAGGGATCAACATGATATCACTTGCCTTTTCTCCCCCATGTCGAGTGGTGTACTTTTCTTCTAGGGTGTGTCGAGCTCCGCTGAGTAAACCTTGCATCCGATCGTAGTAATCGCTTACCGATTCGTTTTGGGTCATCCGTAGGTTTGCGATGGCTTCAAAATACCATTGGTACTTTCTCGTGGGGGCGAAACGTTTTTTTAGGTGGGCAATCAGTTCACTCACGGTAGTGAATCTTTTATCCCTGACGCTTTCACGGGCCACGCCTTTTAATTTAGAAAGTACGGCCTTGATAAACATAGGCTCTGTTGTCTTTGTTATAAATACAGCCCCGTTACATACGTCTTGGATGAACTCCTTTAAAGGTGGAGTTTTCCCATTAAAATCCGGAATAGTGTACGTGCTGGACTGCAAGGTCATGTTGTCTAACAGGGAATTCATGACCTGGCTAGCGTCTAGACTCAAACCAGGGTTGGGTAGTGTTAGGTTAGGGGTATTTCCCAAGAGGCTCCCTGCTATACTTTGATTAAAATTCTCCCCCGGGTTTGTGGCGTTTTGGTTGGCCGAGTGGTCCCCTGGGTTCGGGGTCCCATTAGGGTCAACCATTTTAAACAGTTTCCGATCGATTACAAAAAAAAATCGATTTAATAATTGCGTCTTATGCCTCGGATGATTTTTACATCCCTTCGCAGATTACCGTTTCAGCATCGGAATCCGTGTCAGAATCTAAAGTTAATAGTTCTATGCCTGTTTCTACTTTAAGCTTTTTCTTTTCTGCTCTATGGATTCGTTTTTGCAGAAGATTAATATTAGAATCGAAAATCGCGCTGAACTCGTCCCAATTGGTGATTTCGTTAAGCTTATCTTCTTCCCTTACAGGAGGGGGATTCACAAATCTAATGTTAATCGGTATGTTATCTATCCTACCACTTGGTAAAACGACACTGCTGATCTCATGCATAATCAACTTGTTTGCCAGAAAATTTTTCGCGGCTGCGCTAAGCAATGCTCTTTCTTTTCTGGCACGAAATTTTTTTCCAGATCGTTTTTTTAAATTTTTTATCACTGGAGGAGGCATTGATGACATTTTGAAACCTTACCTGAAAATCCAGTGGACAAAAAAAACAAAAACTACTAGGGGATATAGGAAAAATGACGATATTC
>CAKNXH010064155.1:0-50030 GCA_932178445.1 Andricus quercusramuli
CCACTAAGAAGGCATACGATCTCCTTACGGGAAAGATAATGCTTCATACACTTTACAATTATTGGTCCATATTTTTACTTTGTTAGACTTTACGAAAGGAGAAATTTTTTGTTATCAGAAGAAATTAATTTTCAACCCATAAAAAGAGGACACTTTAAAAAGAAAGAGTTGAAATTTCAAGTCAGAAGGATAAATATTCAACAGAAAGTTAATTTTTTAACCAAATAGTTTATAATGCAATCTTTCCCTTGAGCGAATAAACAATTCATTGATTTTCTCTTCGTCATGATCTAAATCTCGCGTTTAAGTCAGCCACTGATTGCTCCAGCTAAGTATTTTTTTTAATGAGTTATTTAATCGTTTCTACCAAAGATACATTATAAATCAAAATATTTTAAAATTGGCTTTATTTCTAATCTAGTCCAAGCCAGAGAAAGATCTGAGTCAGGTTCCATTAAACGATGAACACAGAAATGCCTTCTGTCATGTTTTCCTGAAAATCACCGTATAATATTCTAAGCGCATTGAGTTATTTAATCGCTTTTACCAATGAAATTTTCAAAGAAGTAAAGTCGTTTTATTTTTATTATATGGTCTAAGATAATTAGCACAACAAAGTAAATAATAAGAATTAAAAAATTCGATTTGAGTGAGAGAAATGTCTGTCAGCATATTCTGCATTATTAGATTCTGAACTATTTTTTTGTTTTTTTCCGAATCAGAAATACTTGTTTCATTGACTTTTATTTTCATCGGCAATTAAAACTATTCATTCCTATTGAATGTTTAGAATTATTATACCTTGAATTGGGGGGGGCCGTACAGACAAACCTAGATAAAATTTTTCAGGGCTCAAGATTCTATTCTGAAATTCAGATATCAATAATTTTATGTATGGTGGGGGAGGTGTATGATTCGATTAGAAACGCTTTACATTCCAAACATTTTAAGTAAACAATATTGCATTTTTAACAAAATAGATTACGATTTCACGAAATACATGTCTACTTAAGAAAATAGTTGAATTTTCAGCAGAAAAAATTGATTTTCGAGAAAAGAGTCAAATCACCATCCAAAGAAAGATTTTTCCAGTCAGAAGTTTCAACTGAACAGTTTTATTTTTAACCAAAAAAGATCTGAAAATCACCGTTCCTCTTTTATTGATGCATATTATGAAAACTTCATATTTCAAAATTATTTAATATTTACTTATTTGTATATATTATATTATATCAAATCATATCATACGATTTCAGAGAAGTGTGGTAGCTAAGGGTTAAAAAATTGAAACTGTTGAGGACAAAAGTATTTGAATTTGAATTAGAATTGTAATTATAATTAGAACTCAGGTTTAAATTTTGTTATAAAAAATGTTGTGTGAAAGTGTTGAATAATCTACATGTATAAAATTGAATCTATTTCAACTGTGTAGGTAAACAATTTTAAATTAACTAATTCAAAGTGCAAAAGTAAATTTTTTTAACTTTTATAAATTTAATAGTTAAAAGACTTAGATTCAATTATTTAAATGCGAATTCACGTTATAATTTGCAATGCTTTAAATTGATGAATGAATCAATGAAATTTTCAAAATTTAAATTTATATAATGTTAATAATTTTTAAGCTATCAACATTAAAAGTTTAACAATTAAAATTTTTTTTTTCAAAGTGAATAATTGTCAATTGAGAAGTTATATTATTTCAATTATAATTACTTCCAAATCAATAATTATTCAATTGTTATTTATGTATGAAAAATTTTGTTTATCCTTATATTTTTAAGTATTATTTAAAATTTTTTTCAGATAAAAAATGATTCAAACTTGTTTTTGAGGAATATGAAAATAATGTATTATTTTAAGATCATTTAAAATTCATAAAAATGTTTTAAATTAAATTTCAAAATGTTCGAAAATCTACATTTTGTTTTAGACCTTTTGAAATATTTATAAATTTTTTATTATTTTAGAAATTTTTTCATAACTTGTACATATTTAATAAAATCAATCAAATTTTGCATACAATTTTTTTACAATATTTTGAAATAGAAAAAAATTGCTTATAAAATCTTCGAGAGTATGTTTTGATAATTGTTTAAATTATTAATTTTCTTAGGAATCATAATAAAAACTTTTCAGTATTAAGAAATATTGCTTACTTCTTAAGAAGGTAATTTTTTTAAAACTTCTCAATATATCTTAAAACACTGTAAAAAATTGAATGTAATATTACCACGTTGAACGTTGGAAACTTTTCGGGTCAACTGTAACGCAGTGAATCTACGTATTCTTTTGTAAATTGAAGGTAGATAATTTAAATTACAAAAGGCTTGTAATTTCACAAACAGCTGTCAAATCACAGTTCGTTTGTAAAGTAACCTAAAAATGTGTAAAAATACATTCGGCTTGAGATATGACATAACCCTACTCGTCAAATGCCTAAGATGTTTGCATATTATTTCCTTTAAATGTGAATTAGAAGTGATAAAATAAAAAAATTTAAAGCTCACTTAATCATTTCTTGATGGTCAGGTTTAATTTAAATATATAATTTGCCTGTTTAAACCCATTGAAATGTGTGTGAAAAAAGCCATTTTTCAAACCCGTGCACCTTTGAATGCCATTTTAAAGCAAATAAACAATAATTGAGGCACTATATCATGCTGAATCAACTCTAAACGAACGGTAAAAACGTTGATTTGCATCCAAATTCTACTTTTTAGCAATTACAATTTTTGTGCATCCAGCGCGTAGTGGCTAACGCCTTTCGCTCTATACTTGCATCTTCCGCCGACTTGAATTTGAACCACTGTCGACTGTCGGAAATCACAAAGTTGCCTCAAATGACATTTCGCATGTAATTGTACCACTGTGCACGCATAACCTTACTATCATGTTGTCAAATGACAGTTGTAACGTGGTGGTTTGCCACTCGTTGCTGATCCTCCCCCCAGACCTAACAATCGGTACAAAAATATTCACGGCCGGCACTGACTCGAAATGATTTAATTAAGGAATGAGAATGTGAGAATCTTTATTGTAGGAATGAATGGAAAAGAGGTTGGATAAGTCAGGGTTTAGGTATAGTTAGTTAGTTACTTTTATTTTTTAGATAAATGTACATTTGAACCAGGTCAGTTTAGAAACCGAGGAAAAGTTAATCTGAGGATTTGTCATCCTACCTTGAATCTGTGAGTTAGAAAATGAGACTCAACGATAATAATCCTGAGAAGAAAGAAGAACTGCTGTCGAACTGTCACTCCTCCTCACTGCTAATTTTAATACTGCACTTCTGTGACACACTGCTATTCAATAACGGGCCCGTCCAACAATACCTTCAGGCTCGAGTCAAATAATCCATACTCACTAGGATAAAAACCACTACTCACGACGTACCGGACCATATTCTTTCCGGCACACGTCAAAAACAAACTGGCGCAGTCATCTTGCCAAAAGTATCGAGCCGGCTTACCACCAGGGGGACACCCAGTCCAGTATAGCGATGGAACAACCGGATGCAGAGAAAGAGGGCAGCACCTGACGAGCGGGAAATTCTGGCGGAACTGATGGAAGTGGGGAGTCGGAGAGCAGCGGAACGCTCGACAGACCAGTGTCGGCCGTCGACGGGATACCTTGTTGTCAAATATATACCTTTGCCACGGAGCAAGAGAAGGAAGATTTGTCTGATGAAAGAGTACTTCTTGGATTCAAGGTAGGCGTCACAGACGTTTGGTCTATTCTTACCTCCAGATTTTCTTTTGTTTCTCGTCATGAGCCGCGGTCGAATTTAGTATTCTTTTTTTTGAGGATTAGCAATTATTCTTGTTTGACTTCTTGGAGTAAATATGTGTGAGAGAGTTAGTGATTTGAGTCAGTTCTGAAATTATGGATTTTATTATGCAAATTCTAGTATTCTTGTTAAGCAATTCTTAGTGTTATAATTAATCAACTTTTTGTGTCCTAGTTAAGCAAATTTTAGTGTTTGAATAAACCTACTATTTAAAGTATTTTTTTTTTAAAGGGAGAGTGTCATGATGTTTTCTCGCCCCCACTAATCCCTCTACCCTTCTGGCCAGGGACTTTTCTTTTGAGTTTACCGTTTAACATTTAATTGCTTTCTCTTGAATGAAGCTATAAGAGCGTCTGGAGCCTGACAAGGTAGGTGATGTAAATTGGTTAAGTTGCATTACCTAGGACGCCGGTTTGTCCACTAATTTCCATTTTTGTCGCTTATGAATGAAATTAGTGTTACACAGTGCACTTGTTAAATTGATTTCCATTTTGTGATTTTACAATCAAAAGATAAATTTATAGGTCATTATTATTTTACCACGTTTAAGGTGACCCGAACAGTTTCCAACGTTCAACGTAGTAATTTCACCGAAGATTGTAATATTATCAATCCCATGTATTATCACACTGGTACAGGAAGTTAAAGTACATATATGAAATTGTTATTGGAAATTCCATTTGTAATTTTACCATGTGAAACAAGGTAAATTTGATGAATTACGACAAGTTAAATTACAACTGATCGGTCTTTTTATTTTCACTTTTTTTTGCAGTGAAGTTATTTACAAATGAAATTGTTTTTAAATAAAAGAATGAAAATTGTAACGTTTAAAGTTTAGATATTTTGATTTTGTAATTAATCGTTTTATATGAAGATACGAATATGAATACTAATTATGTAATGATTGTTTTTAAGTTTGACACGTGATGGATAAAAATTGAAACATTGTAGACTGAAACAATATTTTACAAAAACTTGAAATTTAATTAAATTGAACGTTTCCATTTCTTTAAGTACTGAAGATTTAAATTTTTGAACATTTCAATATTTGATTTTAAAATTTGTAAATTGTTTAATTTTAAATGGATTAAGAGTCAGTCAAAGTTGTACAATTCAAACTCCGGATTCGACTTTTATCCCTAGCATTCACTGCCACCAAACGAATCACTCGGGAATCAACCATAGACGTAATAACTCATAGACTCAGCGTGAGTGGCTCGTGGTGTCACCCTCAATCGGTAAGGGGAGAACGTACATAGCCGGCATAATGCCGCAAATTCTTAGCAATCATCATCCAGCTGGTTTTCCCCTTTTAGACTGGAGCCACCTCCCCCCATGCGATGAGTTCTTACGTCCATATCGTCAGCTATCATCGATCATCAATGTGCACATGAATAGTGCACATGCCTTGGCTTCATAATACGCAGCTCTGTTCTTAACCTAAAAATTATTCTAGACCGCACTTCGGTGAATATCCGCTGATCTCGATTCTAATCTCGATTCTAAAGCATAGGCGGCGAATTTAAATCCAACCAATAGGTGAAGAGAGAATATGGCTTCAGCTTTCGAGATATAATCGCAACCTCTCTTTTCTGATAGGATTAGTCTGATGAGGTTGGCAAACCAATGCCAACGAAACGTCGCACACTTTGAACAAATATGAGTTTTTGACTCATTTGCCTTCATCCACAGAAATTTCTTCTTCAATTAAACTATGGAAGGCGAACTTTTGGTTTCTTCAATAAAAAATTAGTGTTTTAATAACAAAATGAATAAATATTTAAAGTGTCTCGCCTCACCCAACAAATTCGAGTTAAGTTGTCGATAGAATTTGTTGAATTCACGTAGAATATCTCCTTTTACTGAATATTATAAGATGCATGTTAGACAATATAACGAAACATCTGATAATTGTAAGGCTTTTAGGATATTTTTAAAGAATATTAAAGGATTATAATATTTTTTAATATAAAGAGTAACACAATGTTCTGGTGCTTTTTAAATTATTGACATAGTTTCACAAACCCATAGTAACAAAATAGACGTTTGTTCCATCCTTCTCTTGTCAACTTATGCAATAAACAAGAATGACTACTTTTTTGAAAATTTCTCAAATATTTTAGGTCACATTACTTATTAATATAACTAGACAAACTTTTAGATAAAATTGGAGAACATACCGCATCTGTCATGGCCAGAGCATCGATTAAACTCTGACGATCATCAAATTCAACATAGCCGTATCCCCGGAGTTTGTTGAGCTCTTTAGGAAGACGCATACTGGATATCTAAAACAATTGTGTCGCTTACGGTTATTTACCACAGTTAAAATTGAATCGGCTGCTCCTAGTGAAAGAGAAGTAAATCGTCATGGCCCCCAACAACAACGAAAACCACAATCAATGTTAATAAAAACGCTACTTACGATTAGCACCAACAGTCACGTTATTTGCTATTGTCAGTAAAAAAAACCTAACTACATAGGTTATGTGCAGTTGTTGAGTTACTATTAGTTATTAGTTCTTATGAGAGTTACATTTTTGTTAACGCGGATAGTGATGTACACTTCTATTGGTAGTCATGACGATTTATTGTTTTTTTTTCAATCGGGACATTCCAATTTTTTAGTGCTTTTAAATATTCTAAATACTTACATTCATTCCTTCAAAAAAATCTGCCAAATCGTCTTCAGCAATGTCATAAGGTAAATTTGAAACGTAAGCCACAAATGGAGGATGGGTAGGAATATTTTCTTCATTAAATCCAGGTTCGCGAGCAGCACGAGGAGCCGTAGGTAAGACGACTGGCTCTTTACTGGACCTTGACATGTATCCATCTATTCATGACAAATAAAGAAGATCATTTATGACTTAAACAAAAGTAAGTAGAGTAAAAAACAGAATTCTGGGAGAGGATTGTCCATTAATTAGTCTTGAACCGTAAAATGGAGTTAAGTGGTGCATGTAGGCAGACCGGCTTGTCCACAACAGAGTAGCGGTTGTTTTCTTTTTTGCAAATGAGCAATTTGATATATCTCATATTTTTAACGACCATCTTGTTTAATCCTCAAGCATGGTTTGAGATTTAAGCTTTCCGTTTTTCCGAAAATAAGTCGGCCAACTTATCCTCGGAAATTGGATCGTTGAAATCTCAAGTTCACGTTTGCAGCGAATTTATTTTAACTTTCTTTTATTTTAAATAAAAGAAGATTATGATTCTTCGGTTGCTCCTCAGGAATTCTACAATGAGTTTGTTTTAGAAATAGGATTTTTAAATGTTTTATGTTTAGCGCTATATTCAGCGTAGGCTTCAACTGTCTCGAAAAGATAAAATTTTTGCGAACATGAGAAGAGCAAATTTTCGCCAATTCGAATGGTTGGGAGGAGCGGGCGACCAATGACAGAGCTCGATCGCACTTCCCACCACTGGAACGCACGAAAAGTCGCTCGCCGGTTGCGAATCACTAAAAAAAATCGTCAGGAGTTGTACACCCGAAAATTAGAATTAAATTCATTTTTCGGTTCTTAAATTCCGGCTCCTTTTTATTCCCAACAGTTTTCTTTTTTTTCTTCCTGCTTGCGAATAATCAATTCCCAGTTCGAGTTTTAGCATCCAGCCAAATTTTCAGGAGTCATCCAGGATCCAGAATGTTCCAGCTTCGATGGTGTCGGAGGTTTTCCATCAGTGATCGAAGGTTAGTGATGAACTGTTCGCCGAATTTTCACCATTTATTCTGACTTTGTCAGAAAATCTCGCGGATGAGTCGCATCTCGTTCATGGGTAGTGCGTGGCGCGATCGCGATTTCTTCCTTGTTCGTTCGCTTGGGATCGGCGGTTGCCAGTCGCCAGACTATCGACTGCTGGTTAGATTCTCTCGGTCCGGAATGACCCAGAAAGTCCAGCTTTTTGTACAGTAGGAATTCCGAAAAAGCGAATTCCGGAATTTCCACCGAGTTTTTCTCCTATTGCTTCCCCCCGTGTCCGCCTGGGGGCATGAACTATCCCGGCCCTCACTGAGCCCCCGACAGAAAATCTCCACTCGGCGACGAAACTCTTTCGCAGGCTGGAAAGGAGTTTGGAAAGTCTGGCTAGGGAGCTTTTACTTATCCCCGTAGGGAGCTCACCCGTGACGTTCTCACCCTCGCCGCGCAGGGTATCGATCAGGCCTACCTTGTTCTAATTAGCAACAGTTTCCCTCAACTTTTACCATTTTGACCCAAAGAAATAATTTCAATTTCTTCCATCCACCATTGATAACCTAAAATATTATCAAATTTCATGTCAAATCATTTGAAGAATTTTATCTATTGTTAGTAATTTTGATGGAAATTCTAGTATCGATTCTCTTCAATCTTGAAATAAAACCCAAAATAATTTTTGAAAGGTGTTATTCAAAATTGGAAATTTTTGTATTTTTTTCTTTGAACTTTCATAATTTCGGTGACTTTAATGATATTAGGATGTATTTTTTTAAATTATTCACAATAAGGCGTAGTCTTGAAAAAATATTATTTGAAAACAAAATTTCAACAACTTTTTGGAGTTTTCATAAACAAATTTTTAATCTGAATTTTCACAAAAAAAAATCAATTTTTAAATTTCTTTAAATGCTTTTATAGATAGCTTAAAATGAGCTCTAAAAGCCATGGAAATATAAAAATGGGATCTCCTTTAGTTTTCGAGGAATAATTGAAAACGTACGCTGAAAAGATGAACATGATGTGAAAAACCATGTAAACAATAAACGAACAATAGACGAATATTATATTCGTATGCACGAACTTCAGAGTTCAGACTCTCGGGTGCTGGGCACACCATGCCACGGCCTACTTTCTTAATTATTTCTCGAAAACTAAGAAAGATCTCATTTTTATATTTACAGGAGTTTTCGAGGACATTGAAGGCTATGTAAAAAATAATTAACCCTTAAAGCGCCCACGGGGTATGAGAAGACCCCACTTTTTTTCTTTTTTTTTTTTTTTTGCGCGATTATACTAAAGCCACTTTTTTAATTCGGGTTCTGTGGTGCCCCTTAGCGTTAGTTGAACATCTCTTCTTTCGATCGACACAGTTGGCAAATGGCTGCGTAGATTAGTTCAGCTTCTGCATACGTGAGCAGCAGACGCCGTCTCGTCGTGGGTCGCCCACGACCCCACCTTTTTTGAAAGCTGCACTATAATGATTTTTTTTCTTGAGGAGCTATATTTTGAGAATTACAGGTTAAATTTTTAGGTTGAAATATTCAAAATTGACTGCGTTATGATTTTTTCGTAAAAAAAGTTTTTTTCACGTTTTCTTAATATTCTTATTTTTCTAACACGCAGCAAAAAATTTTTCGTCAATAAAACCTTATCTACACACCAGAATAATAGTTGAAGAGTATTCAGTGATTTTTTGGAATTGAAATAACGGCTACTCTCTTTGCAATATGACATTTTCCGACGGGGGTCGCCCACGACCCCACATGGCGCTTTGTGTTAATATTACATAGTATGGCGCTTTAAGGGTTAAGGTGGTAGGCTGGTTGATTTTTTTCAAGAAATAAAAATTTTTTTCTTAATTTTTGGGTAGCAAAATCATCTAGAAATACTTTGTAATCGGTGCAGAAGGTTTCCAAGGTCGAGAACTGGCTGAAAAGAGGGGGCAAATGACAGGTTCGAGCTCACTAGATTGGCCGCGAGGCCGGTCTAATTACGGGAGATGAGTGTAGTATAGTGCCTCTTATCGAGTGTGAAGGTTTTGTATTGGACTGTGAAAGTGCCGAACATAACATGGATATAAAAGGAAGCAGAAAAATTATCCGAAGGCCTGGTAATCGTGAACGGAAACGCTTCTTTCGTGGCAATCAAAATACAACAGGCAGAGATACGAGTACAAGTGTAACGCGTTTTTGTCGAAACCGCCATTTTATTTTATTATAAATAATTGAAAAATTATTTTAAGGTTTTTCATTCGACATCTAAGAGAACGGATACTAGACTTTCCATCGAAATTGCTCACAATAAATAAAATTCTTCGGATTTTTTGACATGGAATTGCTAAAGTGTCAAACTTTATTTTTAAGCTTGTTGGTGCAGCTTCGTTAGCCACACGCTGGGAAAAATAGACAGTGAAACTGATCATCTGTATGGTCAACTATATGCATTGACAACTTGAAAAACTGTCAGAATACATCCTTTTTACATTCTCATTCATGAAAGTGTAATGTATGTATGGCTGTATGTATGTCTGTCTGGTTACCTGGATGTTTTAGCCACGCTCACTATTGAAGGATTTGTCCAACCGTGTCAGCTTTGATACCAAAAATAAAATGTTTAGAGCAATTTCAAAATTTAAAACAAAAATGTTCTAGTTTTAGACATTTTTACTGAATTTTATGGTACGTGACAACAGCAATGGTAAATAATGGTAAATACTTTTTTCCCTCGCTTTTTTCTCTGGAAGTCGCAAAATCAAGTTTAATAAAAAAATTAAGTTAGATGAAAAAAAGTAAAAGCGTCTTTCATATTTCTCTTGCAAAGAAATTTTTTTTTGCTTTGGTCCTTTCTCTTATCTCGCACCGTTTTTAAAAGAAACTTAAAATTTTAATTTAAACAAAAAATTTTAAAAAAATTTTCTTCTTCAAAAACGGTCGGAGCGTAACTTTTACTGGGACATTTCGTCTCGTGCAAAAGTCAGATTATGCCATGTTATGTGACTCAAAGTAATACAATAAAATTATGTACTATACAGGGTGTCCCACCACCTATGAACGTGCCGGTACTAGGTGATAGAGGACAGAAAAAGAAACAGAAAAATCCTCTGGCGAAATTTGATCTGGGCCTTAGTTTGGGCATAGTGAAGCTTCAAAGTTGGGCATAATGAACCAATCAGAATCGAGCTTTAGCAACCACTTGTTTGTCTCATAAGTGTTAAAATAGTGTGCGTGCTGGCGGTTCACTTCAGCTCCCGCAAAAATTGCACGTCGTTGATCTTTGATTGTTTCTACAAGACGCGAAATTCAAGCCTTTAAATTTTGTTAAATTCTTAGTTGTCCTTGCAAACGTTTATTACCGTCCTTAAAATAACATAACATTTGCTCAACCTAAAAAAGATGAATTTCAATTTAATACATAACTTTCTGGACATTTCGCGTAAGAAAACCAACAAAGATGTTTAAAATTGAGAAGACCAAACGAACTTTTGTTCTTCAAAATTAATCTACAAGTCTAAGATGAGAAAAAACATTTCAAGCCTCAAAAAGAAATTCTCTGTGATTCGTCGCAGAAATTTTTTTACATTTTTGTTATAAAACCAACAAAGTAACTTGAAACTCGGAAAAACAAAACAAACTTTTGTTATTGAAAATTAATTAACAAGTCTAAGATAAGTAATTCTTTGCGATTCATTACAAAATCTTTTTGTTACATTCATTGTAACAAATTTAAAAAAAGATTAAAAATGAGAAATCCAAACAAACTTTTGATCTTTAAAATTGACCAACAAGTCTGAGATAAGAAAACACATTTTTAACACCAAAAGTAATTCTTTTGCATGCGATGCAAATTTTTGATACATTTATTATTACAAAAACAATAAATAAATCTAAAGCTGCGGAAATTACTTTTGGAGGTTCAAAATGTGTTTTCGAATTTTAAACTAGTTGGTTATTTAAAAAAAAAACAAAAGTTCGTTTCGTTTCCTGAGCTATAAATTCTTTGTTTAGTTTTGTTACATTAAATGTAACAAAAATTGTGCAGAGAGTTGCGAAGAATTACTTTTGAGGATTTAAATATGAGTTTTCTAACCTTGGACTTGTTTATTTATTTTGTGGAACAAAAGTTTGTTTGGTTCTCTCGGTTTCAATTTTTTGTTGGTCCTTGTTACAATAAATGTAACAAAAAATTTGCTATGAATCTCAAAGAATTACTTTCGTTTGGTACAAAATGTGTCTCTTATTTTAAAGTTGTTATTTAAGTTTGAAGAACAAAATTTCACTTCGTTTCCGCAGCTTTGGATTTATTTATTGTTTTTGTAATAATAAATGTATCAAAAATTTGCAACGAATCGCAAAGAATTACTTTTGGGGGTTAAAAATGTGTTTTTTTTTTTATCTTAGACTTTTGTTGGTTAGATTTAAAGAACAAAAGTTTGTTTGGATTTCCCATCTTTAACTATTTTTAACTTTGATACAATTAATGTAGCAGAATTTTTGCAATGAATCGCAAAGAATTACTTTTGGAGATTCAAAATGTGTTTTCGAATTTTAAACTAGACGGTTATTTTTAAAAAGCAGAAGTTCGCTTCGTTTCCCGAGCTTTGAATTCTTAGTTTAGTTTTGTTACATTAAATGGAACAAAAATTGTGTAAAGACTTGCGAAGAATTACTTTTGAGGATTTGAAAATGAGTTTTCTTATCTGGGACTTGTTTATTCATTTTCTGGAAGAAAAGTTTGTTTGGTTTTCCCGGTTTCAATTTTTTGTTGGTTTTGCTCAGGGCCGTGATTGTAACCAAAAAGGTGGGGAGGCCTTAAGTTGGTAACTAGGAGGGAAGGGGGTGAGTTTCATATACCCTGGAAAAAATACAATCTCAGCACTGGTTTTGTTACAATAAATGTAACAATAAGTTCGCTATGAATCTCAAAGAATTACTTTCGTTTGTTACAAAATGTGTTTCTGATTTTAGAGTTGTTAGTTAAGTTTAAAGAACAAAAGTTCGTTTCGTTTCCGCAGCTTTAGATTTCTTTATTGTTTTTGTAATAATAAATGTATCAAAAATTTACAACGGTGCTTTAATTACTTTTGGGGGTTAAAAATGTGTTTTTTTTTATCTTAGACTTTTGTTGGTTAGTTTTAAAGGATAAAAGTTTGTTTGCATTCCCCATTTTTAACTTTTTTTTTAATTTGTTACAATGAATGTAACAAAAAATTGTGTAGTGAATCGCAAAGAATTACTTATCGTAAACATGTTAATTAATTTCCAATAACAAAAGTTTGTTTTGTTTTTCCGAGTTTCAAGTTACTTCGTTGGTTTTATAACAAAAAGGTAACCAAATTTCTGCGACGAATCACAGAAAATTTCTTTTTGAGGCTTGAAATGTTTTTTCTCATCTTAGACTTGTAGATTAATTTTGAAGAACAAAAGTTCGTTTGGTCTTTTGAATTTTAAACATCTTTGTTGGTTTTCTTACACGAAATGTCCAGAAAGTTCTGTATTAAATTGAAATACATTTTTTTTAGGTTGATCAACTGTTATGTTTTTTTAAGGATGGTAATAAAGGTTTGCAAGAGTAAGAATTTAAAAAAATTTAAAGGCTTGAATTTCACGTCTTGTAGAAACGATCAAAGATCAACGATGTGAAATTTTTGTGGGAGCTGAAGTGAACCGCCAGCACGCATACTATCTTGACACTTATGATACAAACAAGTGGCTGCTAAAGCTCGATTCTGATTGGTTCATTATGCCCAACTTTGAAGCTTCACTATGCCCAAACTAAGGCACAGATCAAATTTTGACAGAGGACTTTTCTGTTTCTGTCCTCTATCACCTAGTACCGGCACGTTCATAGGTGGTGGGACACCCTGTATAATAATCTACAAGAGTAGGCAGTATGAAGTTGGTTCCGTTAGCGGTATGAAGTTGATTCTGTTCGCAGTATGAAGTTCGTTCTTTTCGCACTATAAAGTTAGTTTTGTTCGCATTTTGCATTGTTCGCATCTAATGCATTCCGTTCGTACCATGAAGTTGGTTTGCAGAAATGATTTTTATTTTTTATTCCTGTTTCTTTAAAATGGTTCGATTTCATATTTAAACTTTAGAAATACATACGTGTAAAATTAAATAATATTTAATTGATAATATGTGACGTGCGCCAAAGAAAGGGGGCTTACTCTGAAAAGTGAGATTTTTCAGGGCGAGTGGTCGAAGTCGACCCGATAGACGCGACTTTCAGGAGAGAGGTAAGAGTCACGAAATCTTCCCTTTCCACTTACCACTCCATTCTCACGCATATAGCGGCGCTGCTCACGGACGGGGTATAGAGGAGACGCGGAGATGTAGTGGTAAGTGGTGGGAGGTGTTTCACGGGATCTCGAGCTCTCGAGCGAAAGCCCGATTTCTCGGGTACCTATCATCTCAATTCTTATCAATAATAACGCTCGGAAAATTTCTTCGATGGTTTCATTAAAAAGAGCAACTCAAAAACTATAGAATGGTTTAAAAACCTCGTTTTTGGTTTTTTTAGAGTAAGCCCCCTTTCTTCGGCGCACGACACATATATGCAATTATTTAAAATCAATTTTCGAAACGGGATAGTAGACGCTTTAAAAAACTCTTTTAAATCATTATTGAAAGTTGAAGATATAGGGCAACAGAAGAGCGACATAAAACATAATGCATTAGAAACCCCAATTGAAAAAGTCTGTGTCACTGAGGTTAGAGACATAATTAAGAACTTAGAAAACGGTAAGACTGCTGGTGTAGACAGTGAGAAGCGATTATCGTACCAACATACGAAAGAAAGGGAGATAAAAGCAACTCGAATAATTAGAGGTATCAGCTTATTAAGTACCGTAAGTAAAATATACTCAAAAATACTTATTCGTAGGGTAATGAAAATTAAAGAGGAAAAGATATGGGAAGAGCAATGTGGATTTATACCAGGAATATCATGTACAGATCAAATATTTAGCTTCAGAGAGATCACAGAAAAAAGCTTGAGAGTAGGAAAGAAAGTTTTCTGTGCATTTGTTAACCTAGAAAAAGCATTTGACAAGGTGGATAGAAGTAAACTTTGGGAAGTCCTGAAAGAGTACGGAGTCAATGGATGGCTCCTACAAGCAATAAAAACAATATATACAGGTAGTAAAGCGAGTGTAAGGGTAACTGGGAAACTGAGTGACTGGTTCGATTTTATGCAAGGTGTGAAACAAGGATGCGGTATGTCCTCATGGCTATTCATCATATTTATGGATAAGTGTCTAAGAATGGCCCTCTTCGACGAAGAAGGTGTAGATCGCGAAACAGTAAAGGTACGTGGGTTAGCTTTCGCAAATGACAAGATTGTTATGGCAGAATCAATCGAGGACTTGCAAAGAATTTTGAATGAACTTAATACAAGCATAAAGAGGACTTGCATGTTGGTGGTCGAAGTGAGAACACGTTTAGTGACAGGTGGTGAGAGGATTTTACGGAATTTGTGTGGAAGGTGTGAGTGGAGTATGAGGGTGGAAGCCTAGGAGATGAGTAGGGTTGTGTGGGATGAATTGGGGAGATAAAAAGTAATTTTCAACGTAGGTTTGAGGTGGAATTTAATTAGGTTGAGAAAGTGAGGTTAGGTTAGCAAGGAATCGGGGGAGATTGTGGTCAGGAGTCTTGGGCCTTCGAGGGTCAAGGGTGGTTCTCGAAAAGTTGATGGATGTTAAGTAAGAGAAAGGGGTATCTGCAGCGGTTGTGAGGAATTGAAAAAAAAGAAGGGAAATAAAGGGAAAATTTGGCGGTGATAGACGACAGCATTCTTCAGACATCTGTAGGTTGCGGAGGGTACTGCATGGAGGGGTCCCAGTTGCCGGCGGCCGAGCGGGAGGTTGGCAGTGAGAGTGCTGGCAGTGCTGGTATTGAAATTCACGGGGAGGAAATTTTCCACGTGCCACCACGGCCAACAGCACGTGGTAAGGTGTCTAGCAACGCGTCGGGGAGAGGGAGAAAGCGGGACGGTGAAAACGAAAAGGTGAGGGAGAGAGCGTCGAGCGCAAGTGACGGGGAGGATCTCTTGAAGAGGAAGAGAGACAGCCGATAGTGTCCGGGCAAAAGCGAGGTAGAGAGCCCGTTTAAAAAAAGCGGGAGAACACTTAGGACACACCCCCCCCCCCCCCCAATGGAGCAGATGAAAGGCATGAGGACTTGAGAATCAGAGATGAGAAATGGGAAAAGGAGGGGAAAGAGCTGAGGGAGAGAGTAGAAGGGTTACAGAGGGAAAGGAAAGAAAAAGAAGTTAAAATAAAGCAGATGGAAGAGGGAATTAGGGTGTGAAAGGGAAGGACAGAAAAAAGGTTTGAGAAGGTGGAGGGCAGGACAGAAATGGAAGTAGGAGACGGAAGTGGGGGGAGCGAGATTAAGGGTATTTGGGAGAGGGTAGAAAATATGATAGAAGAGAAAGTGGGAGAGCGTAGGAATGAAAAGGGGTAGAGGACAGATAGGGAAAGGTTAAGGGCAATGGAGTTGAGAATGGAGAGAAAAGAGAAGGCAGACAGGAGGAATAATATTGTGAGAAGAGGGTTAAAGCTAAAGACCGGGGAAGAAAGGGAGGGCGTTGAAGCGCTGCTACGGAGCATAGGGTGGGTTAAAGGCATGCTAGAGAAAGTTAGGTTGGAGGGGAGCAAGGACAAGGAAGTATCGATTGTGGAGTTAGAGAGCTGGGAAGAAAAGTTGTGGGTAATGCGAAATAAGAATAGGATAAAGGATAAGGGAGTTTTCATCGATCACGGTTTAACGAGAAAGGAAAGGGATGTGTAGAGAATGCTGAACGACAGGGCTAGGAGGGAGAGGAGTGAAGGCAGATCGGCGAAAGTAGAATATCGGAAGATAAAAGTAGACGAGAAAATGTGGGTGTGGGAGGAGGATAAAGAGGTGTTGAAGGAAGTGCAGGGGAATTTGTTTCGTACGAAGTAGGGGGTGGGGGTGATGCAGAGTAGAGGAGTAGTGAAGGTGCTGTACTGGAACGTAGCAGGGGTAAAGAAGAAGGGTGAGAAGTTCTGGAGGTATATCTAGGAATTTGATGTTGTCGGACTGGTAAAGACGTGGATAGAAAGAAAGGAAAGGGGTAGAATAGAGCCAAAGCTGCCAAGGCACTATGGGCCAGGCGACCGAAATTTTGGCCAAAAACAAAGTATGGAGTTTGAAGACAGGCTACTATTTATTGTTTTGTATATAGTTCAAAGTACTTATAACCCGATTCTTACATATATATGCATTGTTAGTATCAATCTGTGTTGTTTTGATCATGGGAAGTCATGTAAAATCAATAATGTGCGATTTAATGCAAAAAGTAATATATTTTCAAATTATTTCTCAATATAAATTTGTTTAAATACATTTATGGTTGAATATGTCTTAAAATGTTACGAAATGACTGCAATCTCTGTAAAATATTATACAGAAGTATATAGTATGCATAATGCATCTAGTCGTCAATTAATACTTTTCACAAGTTCGCGCTTTCGATTCTCTCCACTCCGAAACTTCACACCCAAATGAGAAAAATGAGGTACCATTTTATTCACTATGATGTATACTTTAAGCCTGATGTGCCTGATTTTGCCCGTTTTCACTTATAAAAGAAAAAATTTGCTTCAAGCAGCCGAGCGCGCGAGCTTCTTTCCTGAACCCACGCAAACGTTCAATTCACTCTTTCACCCATTATAGAGAAAATCTGAATAATTTTAGTAGTTTTAAATAAACAACCATCTTAATTATTGGGGGGTAATTCAATTGAATATTATTAATAATAACTAATTAATAATAATTGTAATAGTAGTAATTAATTACTATTATAGTTCTATAAAGATAATATAAATAGATGGTAAATTGACATACTTCAGACCAAAGAAATTTCTTTGGTCTGAAGTATGTCAATTTACCATCTATTTGTATCATCTTTCTAAATTTATATTACTCAGACAAACAACATCGCTCTAACACCATCATTAATCTAACTAATATTATAGTACTGTTGGAATCCTGTATTTGAAATTTTTCATAGCGATTTTTGTAACTACATATTCCTAATCAGCGTCCGCAAAAACCCCCGAATAACTATTGTTAGCCAATTCCATAGACTTTTCAAAATTTCCGGCGTCATATTGAGTCCGCCATTTTTAGTTTGGAATGTTTGACTACATATTCGTAATCAGCGACCTCAAAAACCACCGAGTAACTATTTCTAGTTGATTCCATATATTTTTCTAAATCGTCGCAGCCATATTCAGTCCGCCATTTTGAATTTTGAATTTTTGACTGCATATTCGTAATCAGCGACCCCAAAAATCCCCGAGTAACTATTTTCAGGCCATTCCATATATTTTTTTAAATCTTCGCCGCTATATTAAGTCCGCCATTTTGAATTTTTGACTGCATATTCGTAATCAGCGACCCCAAAGATCTCCGAGTAACTATTTTCAGTCAATTCCATATATTTTTCTAAATCTTCGCCGCCATATTCAGTCCGCCATTTTGAATTTTGAATTTTTGACTGCATATTCGTAATCAGCGACCCCAAAAACCCCCGAGTAACGAGTTTTAGTCGACTCTATATATTTTTCTAAATCTTCGCCGCCATATTGAGTCCGCCAGTTTGAATTTTGAATTTTTGACTGCATATTCGTAATCAGAGACCCCAAAAACCACCGAGTAACTATGTTTAGTCGATTCCATATATTTTTCTAAATCTTCGCCGCCATATTGAGTCCGCCATTTTGAATTTTTAATTTTAAACTGCATATTCGTAATCAGCGACCCCAAAACCCCCCGAGTATCTATTTTTAGCCGAATCTGTAGACTATCTGAATTTTTGCCAAAATTTCGGTCGCCTGGCCCATACTGCAAGGGGGTATAGGTGGAGACTACAGGAGGGGTCAGAGTGAAGAAGAAATGAAGGGCTAGTGGGGGAATTATAACGGGGGTTAGAGATGGATTCGAAAAAGAAGTTCATGGAGAGGAAGAGGGGGAGGAAGTGCAAATGAGGGAAGTAAAAATAGGAGGGGTAGCGTGAAAGTTTGTGACAGTGTACAATGAGGATGGGATGGAAAGAATTAAAGACCGGTTTGCTTGCTAGGTGAAAGAGAGGAGGCTATGGTGGTACTGGATGGGGATTTGAATGCGAGGATTGGGAGGGAAGGGGGCCTTTGCAGGGCAGGGGAGAGCTTCGAAAGGAAATCGAAGGATAAGATAATAAATAAGGAGGGGAAGATTGCAGGAGACTACATGGAGGACAGAGGCTGGGCGGTGGCGAATGGTATGGACATTGGGGACGAAGAGGGAGAATACTCATATGTAAGTAAGGTGGGGGTATCGGTGATAGACTATGTGGTCATGAATATGCAAAAATGGGAGGGGACGGACAAATTCGCAGTAGAGGGGAGGGTGGAATCAGACCATCAGCCATTAAGTCTGTGGATAAGAGGGACGTTTGACGGAAGACAAGGTGGGGAAGAATTCTCGATAGGGGAGAGGGTGGCCTGGACGAAAGAGAAAGGGTGTGTGCAAAAGAAGGTATTTAGAAAGAAGAAGAAAGGAATGGTGAAGCCGTGGTGGGACAGGGAATGTAAAGAGATGAAAAGGAGGTGAAGAGGAAGTACAAGAAGTGGAAAGAGGTTAATGCGAAAAGGGAGGAGTACGTAGAAATGAGGAAGGGGTTTAGATTGATGTGTAAGAAGAAAGAACAGGAAAAGGAGACAGATCTGGAAGAGGAGTTAGGAAATGTTAAGACAGAGGTGGATGTCTGAAAGATAATAAATACGTTCAGGGAGCGTAGTGTGGGGGTTAGCGAGAATATGAGTTTTTTTAAGAATCATTTCAGGGCGCAGATTCAAGGAAGAGGGATGGTGGGAGTAGAAGAACGGGGGAAGCAGAGATGGAGGAGTTGAATTACGAGGAGATAGAAAGGCAGATAAGGAAGTTAAGAAGATCAAAAGCAGCAGGGCTGGACTGGGTAGAGAACGAAACATGGCTGTTTAGTACACAAGAGGTTAGAGAAAGGCTGAAGGAGGTAGTGAAGAAAGTATGGAGTGAGAGGGATTCCCAGGAGAGTGGAGAGAAGGGTTAATAGTGCCACTGTATAAGAAAGGAGATAGGGATGGAAAGGAAAATTATAGAGGGATTGCGCTATTGAATACGGCGTATAAAGTATACGCGATGGTGGTGGCGGAGAGGCTGCGGAATGATGTCGAAGGGAAAGGAATATTGCCGGACACGCTGGTGGGCTTTACGGCGGGTAGGAGTACTATCAACAATATCTACGTTCTACAACACGTGGTGGATAAAGAATTAGCTAAGAAGGGGTCGAGAGTGTACGCGTTTTTTGTGGATCTCAAAGGCGCGTTTCATTCAGTGGATAGGGAGAGGTTGTGGGAGACGACGGAGGATAGGGGTGGAAAGAGGCCTGATCGAGAGGGTGAGGGAGACATATAGAGACCAAAGTTAAGGTAAGAGGAGGGGAGGGGATTTCGGAGGGATTCTGGATGGATATGGGGTTAAGGCAAGGGTGTCCGTTGGGCCCAATGCTTTTTGCGATTTTAATTGCGGATATGGAAACTAAGCTGGAGGCCGGGATGGTAGGAGGAGTCAGGATAGTAGGGGTTAGAATTTGGCCAATAGCGTATGCAGATGACATAGTGTTGCTGGCAAGAAGCGAGGATGCCTTAAAGGAGATGGTGAAGAGGTTGAGAAGATACCTGGATAAGAAGGGGTTAGAGCAAAATGCCGAAAAGTCCAAGGTTATGGTGTTCACGAAAGGAGAGGGAAGGGATAAGGGAGGGAAGTGGAAGTGGAAGGGAAAGGCGGTGCAGGAGGTGAAAGAGTTTGTGTACCTGGGCTTCGTGTTTCGGAGGAATGGGGGAGTAGATGGTTACATAAAAGAGGGAGTGAGGAGGGCAAATGTGGCGATGAGGCAGGTGTGGGTGTTGGGAAAGAAGTTATTCGCAGATGACTTTGAAAGGAGAATGAAACTGTTTGACTCTCTAGTGATGAGTGTGCTATTGTATGGAGTGGAGGTGTGGGGTGGAAGAAAAGTGAAGAGGTACATACAAAGCAAGAGGTATGTAAAGTGGACTCTCGGGTTGGCAAATAGCACGACTAATTATATTGTCAGGAGAGAGACGGGGAGAACGAGTGTAGGGATTCTCGCAGGGAGTCGGGCGTGTAAATATGAGGAGAAATTTTTGGAAGAGGGGAGTAGTAGGCTGGTTAGGGAATGTTGATGGGAGAAGGAGAACAGAAGAAGGGATGGGAAGATGGAGGTTTAGAGGGAAAGGTACTTTAGAACGAAAGGACTACAGATGGATGAAGTAAGAAGAATGCACGAGGATGGAGAGAGAGAAGACAAAAGGGGATGAGAGAATAAGAGAGTCAAGGTTTAACGGGAACTATGTGTGGTTTATGCCAAGGGCGAGAGCACAATATTTATGTAAGAAAGGAGAGAAAGGAAGTCAGGAGCTTATTGCGAGGATGAGATGTGGGTGCATTGAGGGTTTTAATAGGTCCTGGCTCTCTCGGGAAAAGAGGATGTGTGAACTGTGTGAAAAGGGAGATGCAAGAGTGGAGCACTGGTTGAAGGAGTGCGTAAAAGTGGAAAGGAGTGGGATCAGCATGGAGGTATTGATGCATAAAAAGGGGGGGGGGAGGAAAGGGCAGTAGCATGGATGAAGGGATTGTTGGGTAAGACGGAGAAGAAGAGAAGGAAGGAGGAAGAGGAATGGAGAAGGAAAGATTGTAAATATGAAGAACATGGGCCTCAAAATTAACGTAAATAAAACAAAAATCGTGATGCTTGAGGGGAAAAGTGAGAAAACAATATGCAACATTGTCCTAAATGATGAGAGATTAGAACAAGTTGACAAATACGTATATCTGGGACGCCTATTCACTAGCGACGGAAAAATAGTTGGGGAGTTAGATAGGCGCATAAATGAGGGTAAGAAGGTTATGGGTAGAGCAGGGTCCATTCTCAAAAATAAAAACATATCAAAAAAAGCTAAAATGGCCATAAATAATTCTATATTCGGTAGCGAGACATGGACCTCTCAAGAAAAGGACAGAAGTAAAATCAACGCGATCGGCATGAAACCCCTGCGCATAATATGCGGGAAAACACTGATGGACAAAGTCCGAAACGAGACAATCCTCAAAGAATGTGGTACAGGAGACACACTAGTTGACATATGGGAAAGAAATCAGCTAAGGTGGTTCGGACATCTTGAAAGAATGAAAGATGAACGACTGACCAAGCAAGTGTATAAAGGTAAAGTAAATGATAGAAGGCCCAGAGGTAGACCGCCGAAAAAATGGTTAGAATCTGTGAATGAGACATTAATCCGAAGAGACATAAGAAGCCATAGAAACACAAGAGCTTGCATGAAAAAATGCATGGACGTGAAGGAAGCTAGAGTAGTATGCCAGGACAGAAAAGTGTGGCGACAAATAGTTTGTAAACAGAGTGACAATAGAATGAATGACGCCTGAAACAAAGACCTTCGATACTAATGGGCCCAAGTGGGGAACCACACATACCAATTTTGTGAGGCTCTTCACTTGGCGTGATTGCTAGAGAGATTGATCAGCAACCTGGGTCGGACCTATATACCTATCTACTTTATACCTATATACCCATCTACACACTACTGTTTTTCAACCGAGCAAGTCACGCCTACCCCGAAAGGGAAATGGCTTAATGGTATAATAATAATAAATAATAATACAGGCTGTGTAAAACTACTGTTGTAAATCATGAAACGTTTTATTGAAATTTTGAAACTTTCAACATGAAACATTGAAACGTTACAAAGTTACAATTTTTCATGAAAAATTAGAGGAAGGGAGATTTCTGTTACACATGCGCAATCGTTCTAAGTTCTAGGGTCACGTTATAATTTCTTTGATTTTATTGGTTTGAAATTTTACGCCACTATATTTGAAACATTGAGATGTTTTACGAGACCCGCAATGTTTCATGAAACTTTTATTCGCGCCGAAGTTTCATGAAACTTTACGTAGTACGATGAAACTTCAATTAGAGGTCCGGAGTTAAGAAGTTCCAAGAATTGATGTCATCGGCAGTTTGGTGATGAAGGGATCCACGGCATGGCACCGAGAGAGGCGATGCTCAGTCATGCAAAAAAAAAACGGTTTACGCGACCTTGACTTCTTACGTTTTGATTGTCCAAAGTTAGCCTAGAATAATACTCGTTACCGCGGGCTATCACGAGGAGCTTGCAGTGCAATTATAAACGATATATTTAATATTTGTTTATTTAACTCTTGGGCACTGGCACGTACCAGGCGAAGAAGATCGTCGGCGGGCGGTATGTACTGCCGCCCACACGAAATCGACAACTTGTTCTATAATAGGAATGTTTATTTGTAGTTTTGCACCAAAATTAACATACAACCTAATTTAGCATTGAACACACTAGAGAATAAGCATAATTTTTTATCGGAAAGCGGCATGGAATGTAGCACGCCAGTGCCCGAGAGTTGAAAAAATTTAAAAAATTTTTATTTCAACTTGTTTTGAGTGTATTTTTTCATCAAACGTATCTATCAAACATTACAGAAAACCCACGCATACAAACAGATACCTGCATGCCTCCTCCCACCACCACCCATCTCAAAAGCAATCGGTCATCAATTCCCTTGTATACAGAGCTGTCTCCATAACAGATAAAGATAACTTAAAAAAAGAATTACAAAATGTTAAACAAATCCTAATACAAAACGATTACACAAACAAACAAATTAATAAAGCAATAAGAAAATACACTCAAGAAAACAAGTCAACACAACCTAATAAAGAAAGAGAGAGGAAAACAACCACCACCCTACCCTACATTCAAGGTATCACGGAACAAATAGGAAGAATTCTCAACAAACACAACATCCAAACTATATTTAAACCACCTGCAAAAATAGGACAACTTTTAAACAACCCTAAAGATAAAAAGGAACCTTTCAGTGATCCGGGAGTATATCAAATCCCTTGTTCTTGTGGTAAAGTCTATATTGGAGAAACCGGGAGGGCGGTAAGTCAACGTGTAAAAGAACATGAGAGTAAAGTTAGGCTAAAACATTTCACACAATCAGCAGTAGCTGAGCATCATATCGAAACAGGACATAGTATCTTATTTGACAAAACAACCGTCATCGCTAAAACGTCTAATAAATTCCCAAGAAAACATAGAGAAGCAATCGAAATCTTGAAACACCCTAATAACATCAATAGAGACAATGGATATAATACCAATCCGATTTGGCTTTCCGTCCTCCCGGGTTTTTTAAAAAAGACTTAATTGGCCAATCAAGTTCAAGCAGTCCCCACCATGGGGCAGTCTGGCCAATCACAGGCATCGTAGAGAATACATATATAAGAACAACATAACCTGAAACCTCAGTTTCAGGTCAGCCCTGAAGATGTGAACTGCAATGTTCACGAAACGTCGGCAACATTCATAGTTTCGCACACGATTGAAACCCGAAAAATCTTTAAATTTTAAATTCTAAATTTAAATTTATTATTTGAGACTTAAGGCAATGCAGAATTACCGAATGATGATAAAAAAGAGTTTAACGTGAGAGGCTAGGAGAACTTGCACAGAAAGCACCCCGAACACCGGAGTATTTATAATTGAAAATGAAAATGAACAAATACACTAAAAAAATTTAATTTAAATAATAATTAAATTTTGAAATTAACAAACATTAAATACATTGTTTAGAATCTCATCGCAATCTTTTTGTGGTATGCCCTGGTAACTAGTATTATTATAGGCTAACTGCGGACAGAAGTATTTCGTTTTATGTACGAATTTTGTTTTGAAATATTTTTCAACACTTTCGTCCTCCATATTGGATCCACCAAATAATTTTTTTGATTTTGACTCCAGATTCGGAATCAGCACCCTCTACAACTCCTAGATACCAGGTTTCAAATACATCCAATAATTGTCTGAAATACTCAACCACTATTTTTTCGTTATGATGACTGCAGATTCAGTATCAACGCCTACGAAAACCATACATAGATATCCTTGATATTCATTTTTGAACATTTTGATACGTTTTCCGACTTTTGGCCACGAAACCGGGTCTCCTGGCCCACTGTGCGCTCACTCCGTCACTGGCGACCTTTGTGTTATTTATGAAAACGGCCAAAAGTGGGCACCCCTACCGTAAAATATACATAATAATGAACACTCATATTTTAAAATTGCCCATAAGTAGCGGAACTCCGTGATAATCTCGAATGAAAGTATTTTTTTGCCACACCCACCTCAAAAGTTGACGTTTGCATGCATGTAGATGGAGCCTAAAGTACCTTATTTGAGCAGACTATGCGTGAAAAAATTTTCGCGCATGCGCAGTTTGAAGATGGCTTACTTTAGACACTGGTGAAAAAGCTGCGCATGCGCGCATTCGAGATGAGGTACTTTAGACACTGGCAGAGGTGTTGGTATCTTCTTGAAATAAATTTACATTTAACTTGAACAAATGTTTTAATGATTGAAGTTTTGTTTTTAGGGTTTCGTAACCCCCCCCCGCCGGGGGGGGGGGAAAAAAAGCATAAACGCCAACATTTTTTTTAATAATTTTTTTTTTCAACAAATTTTTTTTTCAACATTTTTGTTTTCAAACATTTCCTTTCACAAAATTTTTTTTCAAACATTTTTTTGCACACATTTTTTTCAATTTTTTTTTCAAACATTTAAATTTTTTTTTTTTTGTAATTTCTTTACTCCACTCTATGCAATATAAAATTAGTATTTTTCGTTACCACCTCCTGACAACTTTTTCGGAGGGGCGTTGCAAAAAATAGTGTGATACACGTGCGCGTAGGTGATTGTTAACTCGTATGATTGCATCATTCGCCTGCGGTTCAAAGCACTCGTCTACGTTTTCGCACTCACTTGGCTCGTGCGCTAACCACCGACTCATGCTTCGAGCCTCCGGCTTATGCTGCAAAATACACACTCGCACACAATCCCCTATTTTACGCACTTGTATCACAAATAACTATACTAATGTACTACACTAGAGTCCAGCTATACTGGCCGTTTCGGGGGTACCCTCAATGACCTTTACACTATCTCGGGACTCTCCAAACCGTTCTTCTCCTTCTTGCTTGTGGCTTCTTATAGTGCGGAACCGTAAGCATCGCAACTCCGCTGACCTTACAAGTGCATCTCTCTCGCCCCCTTGGACCGTCTTGTCCTGTATACCGGGAACCAGTATAGCGGGACTCTAGAGTACTTAGTTGCTAACATCAACGTTGCAGAAGTTTATTTAAATTTGATGTTATTCACTTAAGATTTGTTTCAACTTCTGTGTATCCAAGGGTGAGAAGGAAAAAGGATCCATTTAAAAATTAATGGATTAATAATGGATCTTAAATATTTGAACGAAAAATACATGGAGAATTTTTTAAAAATTTAAATTTGACAACTAGACTTTTGGCCACGGAACTGAGTCTCCTGGCCCACAATTGCAGACAATCATCAACGATATTAGCTACGCCGCCATATTGAATAAGTGTACAGCTGGCGGCTGTGTTGAATGGTAACCACGATGGCCGTGGAACCGGTATGCGCGAGTTAGACGAAAATGAAACGTCTTTCGGCTAGACCATAGTAGATGGTTAGGGATGTGAAGTTTACGATTCTTGCATAATTGAAGAATTTTCTGGAATCTTTGAAAACGATAAAATATCAATATTTTAAGGGTTTATAGGGCCTATAGGGTGTATTCCTGCAACGCATAGTATCGCATAATTTGGAGCCTTATGCAGCATACGTCCCATTTTGCATTAGGCGCGCATAAATTCTGTCAAAGAGCCGCATATGACACCTTTTTACTTCTTTTGCATCACCCACCCTGAAGTCCCTTTGCGTTACCGTGTTTGAATTTCCCGGTGATCAATTCATCGTTTTGCATGGCATTGCTATGGCAAGATTATGCACCGAAAAAACGATGTTCTAATATTAAGAGTGTCATATTCTTCCAGGCATATTCTTAGTAATACTCTTAATGAAGTAAGCGAAATTCTTAATTTACGAGTATCTTCTAACTAAAGGGAGAAAACATTCTTAAAATGAGGATATGAGTGGGGAAAGAAGAAATGCACAAAGGAAAATGCGCCTTGCTCTGTTCAATCATTTCTTTTAATGTTTTGCGCGACGTGCTTTTCGATCAGTTTTTCGAATTCGTAATAAGTGACAAGTTCGAAGAAATGCAACCAATTGAAGGATAAATTGCATGCGCACATCCATCTCCTTCTCTTTACAGAAAATGTTAAAGGACTGATGTAACATTGAGGTTGAATACCGGGTGCCACACCGAGACATGACCTCTCTACATTATTTATTCGTTGACGTGTGATATAAAACTTTTCTCATTTTAACGTTCTCTGCGAAGAGAAAGAGATAAAGTTAGAGATGTGCACATGCGATTTATCGTCAGACTTGGTTGCATTTCTTCGAGCTCGTCACTTATTATACAATTACTACGACAGATTTCGGATGAAATTATTCTTAAACTTAGTGGGGAATTCTTACAATTAGACAAGAATGCAGCAAGTTGCTTTTGCAGCGTTAAAAAATAAAAATACAAAGTGACCGTCATTGAAGTCGGACCCCTGCATATTGGTAACCCGCTAACGCGGCTTCAAGTGGGTTGCCAGTCTGCAGGGGCCGACTTGAATGGCAGCCACATTGTTTTTTTATTTTTTAACGCTGAGAAAGCAACTTGTTGCAATTACGGCATGACCATTTAACGTAAATTTTAACGCTTTATTATAATTGCAACAGTTTACATATTCATTTTATTTATTTTATTAATTATAATGCCATATTACTTTACCATTAATTTACCATTACGCTGTAGCGTAATGTTTGCGTTCGGCCGGTCCGCCAGGGTTAGCCGCATTATATGCGAGTTTAATGTGTCTGCAGGTATAGCGACACAATGCTTGCACGACCTGAAGATCGTAAGTAAATCCGCACTGTGCCCGCACTCGGTCTGCACGATGTGTGGAACACGGTATGCGACTTTCATTCCGTCGAAGTGTCAGAGTGGCGTGCGCATTTAAAAAAATTCTGTAATATTTATTTGAGACTTTTGTTATGGTTATCTCAAAGTAAAATAATACTTTCATATTATTTATTATGTTTTGTAACATACTTTTGTTTATAAAAAAGAGTAATCACTAAACAATGATAGAAAAAATTGTTTCAATATGTTTGAGAAAATCTCACTTACAATAAGAGTTCAATTGTAAACAGTGAGTGAAGCGTTAACAAAAAAATGAAATTTCGAGGAATAATCAATTTTCCTTTATAATACATATTATCAAATACTCCGAGGTTTAAAATCTCGCGCGCATACTTATAAATTGTACATGTGCATTAACGCCAGAATGAGTGGCGAGTATATACTTGAGGCCGTGGAGCACGTGGAGTGAGTAGTTCCGTGCTTTCGATGTTTACAATATTTGCATCTTCATGTTAGCATTCTAGGAATAAAAAAGTGAAACCTAAGTACAAAATTATATTGAACTTGTGTTATATTGTTGTATGTACTTGCACTGTTTTCAGTAAGAGATTATGAAATGTAAAAGCAACAATAAAAATATTTTTTGAGGTTATTCACCAGAGCTTCGTTATATGCTCAATCTCGGGGGTTGCCTGAGCATGGCCTTGTGCACATATCGCCGGCAACGAAACGTAAACAGGCAGGGCCGCCTAAACCGTTTCCAAGACATTGCGCAATCTACTTGACTGCGGAGTAATGCAGTGCGTCCCTTCATAGGCGGAGTCGCAGACGTCTCTCACCCTGCCCCCTGAGAAACTGTAGGCACGAGCAATTCTAGGAATTGCTAATATCGCCTGCAGTCGCGCGAGCATATAACGAAGCTCTGGTGTAACCTCAAAAAATATTTTTCTTGTTCCTGATTGAAATTGCCAAATTTAATAAGTATGCCAAATAATCATAACGAAAGCATGAAATAAATGAATTGTTGATCGCTATAGAAATTATTTAAGATTTCATATAATCAATTTAGGAATCATTAAAATTTTACGATTATATTTTAAATTTATCTCCTTTAAGGAAGGTTATATGTAATAATAATAATGAGATAACAAATAATAATTTATTTATATGTTTAAAGAAGAAAACCGAATCACTCCTATTTTCATACTCTAATACAATAAAAATTTTATTGATTAAAAACAACTGCCTCTTCACCTTCTCATTCTTATTGATATTGTACAAATTTTCAGCATTTTAAACAGTGACAGAAACAATTAATGTTGTGCATCACACTTAAGATTAAATCACCTATTCACTATCTTTCCAACCGAGCAAGTTACGCGTACCCCGAAAGGGATATGCTTAATGGCATAATAATAACCACATCTGTTTTTCTTAACAATGTGAAAAATAATTTTGTAATTAGGAACCCTTCTCAAAAAGCGACGTAACACATTGTTTTTGTCACTGTTATAAACTTGTAATATTTTTTTAGACTCTAATCATTGCGTGACTGCGAGAGCAATATGCCGACGCACGCGTGCCCCCACGCCGTGCGGCGCATATGCGACGCAATTGTTGACACATGTCTCAAATCTTGCCCGCACGACGTGCGGATTAATCCGCATGTCGCGCCCGCACCATGCGGATATTTTGCTATCTGGGTTTAAGTTGCAAATATTCTTAAACTTAGTGGGAAATTCTTAAAATTAGAATATCGTCTTTTCGGTTTGGCATAAATATCCAATCATCAAGAATTGAATGACCGTGTTGTGAGTGCACCCATGGCCATGAGACTCAATCATCCAAAAAATGTGCAGCACTGTCTTGAGGCACTGTATATTCCTGTTTCTAATATGGATTGTGAGCGTGGGTTTTCAGCTTGTGGGGATATTCTTAGCCGTCACCGAAACCGTCTGTCAACGTTTAATACAGAGGTTCTGATGTGTATGTATTTTGGAGATGGAGATGACCTTAATAACAATGTGTTTTCGAGCTCTTCTAATGCTAATTCCAACTGTGATTGTATGTCATATTTCATATATCTGTTTGAATAATAAAACTGACATTTTTTATTCCATTAGTTCAGGGGTCTCCACAATCGACAGGTGCAGTGTGACCCAGGATCGCACGACCTTTTTCAAGATCTACCATTTTTTTCCCGAAGGAAAACTGAGAGAAAATGTATGACCTCTCGGGAAAAAATCCCTGTTGGAAGGGCTCAGTTCTGAAATTTGAACATGGAGGACCCTTTTTTTTAAAGGGTTGCAAGCGGCTCGAATCAGGTAAAGGATTTTGACAGTTCTGAGTCAGAGCTTGGTAGATCCGACCTACTGCCCTGGGATCGCTAATAGATACAGGGTCTACTTTTGGAGACCCTTGCATTAGTTCTCAGTTTGATTTAGTGTGTATCTGTGCTAACCCAGAAAAACTCTTTTAATTACGTAAAATCGCATTCAAATCCAGAAAAGCGTCGCACAGTCCTGCATATTTGCACCATTTTTAGCCGCGTAAACTATGCATAATTGCTCAAATTTTTGCAGCATTATTTTGGCTTATCAAACATCACAAACTCAACATCCCTATAGATAGTCTTTATCTATGTTGAAGGCCACTGCAAACAATGCCCCTAACCGCTCTCAAATCCAAGTTCCAGTGTACTCCACTATTCATACGGCCGAAAGAACGGATGTCCACCGCATATTCACCTGGACAGACGTACGGAGAGACAGTGATAAAGGAATTAAAATTTGGCACTTTTGGGTTTTTCGCGACTTTCCTTGTAATATTTGATGTTAAGCTGCGTCAAATACTTCCAACATCTCATATACATTTGTCTTGTACATTCCCTGGCGGACGAAATAACTTACTCTCCTCAATTCTACAGTCTCCCCACTCTGCCTTCTCAAAACCAAAGAAAAGAAGAAACAAGGAACTCCTCTTTTTGGCAAATAGTACGTCTACATTTGGCGATTTAGAGATTATACTTTGATACAAAATTATGCTCACATTTTATATAAAGTTTGAATATCTATATTTCTACCAGTTGAAATTACTAACTGAATATTACTAACCAACTACGAGAAATAAATTATTTGAGATTCAACCAGCACTCACCGTGTTCTTCCTCGATATCGTCTGCCCAATTGGTTGATTTTAGGGGAATACTGGGAAGACCGCCGGGAGTATCGGCCAAAAAATCATGAAGGGCTACCGTTTTTCCTTTAGTTTTTTTCCCTTTTTTACCTGCAATAGAAGAAAACATTAGAAGACTTGATCACGACAATATGACTTCAATATTGAAAGCATGCTGCAAGCAATGCAAAATGTTTGGTTATGTGTACGGTTAAACAATGAAACTTCAACTAAGATAGTTTTCTTGAAGTCCAATGAAGTTTTGAAAACAAGAATGATACAAAATTCCAGCGCGACGAGTTGCAAAACTTACCCGAAGACATGATTAGGTTTTTGATTTTGCAATCTAAAGATCAAGGTCTTGCTTCCGTATAATCCAACGGGTGATGTGCCGCTCAGCTTCAGGCCTTCAGTCCAGACATGGATGCAGACATGGTGGACGTACATTTGGTGTCACATTGCTCAAGACGCATTTTCGTTCTTCTGCGCAGTAATTTTGGATAGTGTGTGTCACCGCCTACTCCGCTTCTGATTGGTGCCGCGAAACCGGAATCGAATGTTTTGAAATTGGCGCGACTTTGAAGTCAAATTGAATGTTCAGACACTGATTGAATAGTAAATAAATACTATAATAATAGTAATAATGATGAATGTGTAGCAAATAAGAATGTTTGCAAAGTGAAGAATCTTTTTTTACGCTCAGTTTTTTTCAAATACTATTATTTAAGGCTGTCGAATAAATACTGGAACAACATCTAATAGACAGAAGTAGAATAATGATAATAATTTAGATTTGATGAGATGAATTTCATAAATATTAATTAATAAACTGGCTAAATTCATTCTTATGGTGAACTCCCATAGCAGATGAAAGCAGTGGATGAAAGCCGAAACTCATGAGAGTGTAAGAGACGGATATATCTATTTGTCTCTCTCACTCTCATGAGTTTCTGCTTTCATCCGCTGCCTTCATCTGCCATGGGAATCCACCATTATACTAAAAATTTTCGAATTCCCGCGAAAAAAAAAAAATAAAAATGAGACAACACACAGGGGAAAATTTTTAATTGAATGAAGTTCATGAAGTAAAGTGAATAAATTTAATTCTGAGGTTACGGCCATTTTTCAAAGACTTTGATTAAAATATTTCAAATAAAAATAGATTCAATCCCAGAGAAAGCCAAAATAGATACATTTAATAATATTTTTCGAAACAGAGTTAAGAAATCACATATAAAAGAAGTATTTTTTATGAGGCTGAAAACACTTTTCTACACAATAGGTGTGTGTAATCATTTTTTCAGCCCTAAAAATTTTTTTTTTATTCAAATAAGTCTTTATTTCAGAACAAGGTAGAAAGTAAGAGATGATTTTTGTTACAACTGAAATGTAAATTAAATAAATAAAGTAATGAAACCTTCACTGCTGGTTTCCTGTAATTATATTTCAATTTTGAAGGTTTTTAAAATTATAAAATAATTATCGCAGAGAATTTATGTTTCAGGCGAACTTTCTTCCGAAATTATATTTCAAATTTATGAATTATAATATAAAAGTAATATTGGAAGACATACTGCAATTAAAAGAAGAGGACAGTTTGTTTACTTTAAAGTTTAGAATTCTAGGCACCTAAATTCTTATTGAGATAAGTTATGTGCATAGCCATGCTGTTGCTAGCATATTTGTTTTCAATATCCTTTTCCTTCGATTCAGCTTGATTACAAATTCTTAGACGAAATTCAACTTTTGACTGAATTCAATCGTGGTAGAAAGAAATCATGGAGATTCATTTTACCACATTTTTGTACAACCGGGTGCAATGATCTGAATATTTGTTTCATTTCTTGGAAAGTATCAAAAGTAGGTTCGTTAACGTAGAGAAGCAAGTTCTCTTCATATTCTGTGTAGGCTACGAATTTGGCTACATCGAGATGTGCAAAACTAGCCGAATTCCTGGTACTGACTGGTGCAATGCAAGAATCACAGTTCTTACAGTTCTTACCATTTCACTCGGAATATTAGTCAAAACCGCTCCTGTGCAAAATTTAAGGTTAAAATCCTTTTTTTTTGTCTACTTTTCTGTTTATGAGAACTTAAGGAAATAAATCAGAATGAAAAGTATTCAACAAAAATATTCACTAGAACATTGCCATTTCTTTAGGATTCATTATTAAAACCATTGTTTTTCATTAAAAAAGCTTATTTTAACAACAAACACTGCACAAAAATATATGAGACTTAATCTCTTCTGAAAATGTTGCTGAGTGTGACACCTAGAATACTTCAAATTGGTCGCGCTTCGCTACTCATATCCGATTCCGGTTTCGCGGCAGCTAGTGGAGGCTTTAATTTGTTTAAAAAACTTATAAATTTATACTTTTACAAATTTTAATAATTTATTTGACTTATTTGAAGAGTCTTAAACAAATTTAAGTTTTTAAAAGAATTAAACAAAAATTCATGGAAAAAATGAAGCTCCACAAGTGATAAGATGAGGAAGAGGATTTTATAATAATAATAAGATGAATTGACGAACTTTGAAATTTAATCTACGTCCTGAAGAGGAAAAGGACTCATGTTTTCGAAACGTTGGCAGAAATAAAGGATTTTTAACATCCAAATCTACTTTTGGTCTGAAGTATGTCAATTTTTTACCATCTACATATATTATTTTTATGCATTTATATTACTCAGACAAACAACATCGCTTTAACACCATTACTAATCTAACTAATATTATGTTTTTGACATAATTTTATCATGTCTTGATTGTTTCCATATAATTTACACGTGAAAAGTGTTGAAAATAACGCACATTCCATTTTCATGCATGCAAAGTTCTAAAATTCGTACCTAAATGAAAGGAAATTTTATTAAAAACCCTCCCGTTTATTTTGTAATCCAAAATTTACTACTGCAGAGTGGCAAGGAAGGTTTGAAGCACCCTACATATAGAAAGGCCAATTGCAGTATATCAACATTACCAGTAAAAACAATTACTTTCCGTCTTAAAAACTCTCGTCATATTAGTCCAGGCATCTAATAATTATTCAACGCGTTTGTTTTCTATAGCGTTTCACTGAGAATTTCAATGGTATGGGAATTTTAAATTTTCCAAACATGACGACGACGCTTCCCGAAAATATTTCTAAACAATTTTCCAAAAACCGTGTTTTCGTAGACTACTTTCGTAAACTTTAGAAAATTCTGGAAAAGTTAAGAGAAAAGAAAAAACTTCTTTCAATAATAGGCGCAGAGTTGTATGTCTGCAAAGAACCCCGATTTTTTCCAAAAAGAAGGCTAAAAACCCCAATTCTGAAGTTAATATTCATACTTTAGAAGCTGTCAATTTTACGAAAAAATATTCTCCATTTCAATTGAAGTGTACGCAATTTCGAGTAATTCTAAAACGAAATAATGACCGAACCTCAATGTGTCATAAGAAATGGCCTCCCAAACTTGACCAGTATTGACGACATTGACGTATTCTTTAGAGCAAATTACTCGCGTTCAGTTTTTTCGAAATACTTTTTTTGTGGGCAAATCTATGTTAATGATGACAGAGAAAAAAATTTCATGTGGGATGTGTAAATATAAAAAAAAACTTCCAGCCTTCATAGATCAAGAGTTAGGACTCTTCAAAAGAATACATTTTTTGCTATTTTTAACCAGAAAAAGATTTTTTTGAAGAGCTCGTTTGATGAATATCATACGGAAAACGAAGTAACAAACCGTTCCAGGTGAAAATAAATTTTTGCGTACAAGATGCCTGGACTATATTCAAATTTTAAATATGACGGAATTTTTTTAAACCTCGCTTATTTTCCGCATCTTCTGCATTTTCCTGATGTCTTTTGGCTCTTTTTTCTCTTTTAAGAGCGTCAATAGATTCCCATTTTAAGCCACGCGAAATTCTGGAAACGAGCAACTTCCGAAGTAAGAAAAGTCTGTGATCTTTACACTTGTCATTGTACCAGTCAGGGAACTTCTTATTAGTTTCTTTCATAATAAATTCTTGCAATTTTTTCACTAATCCGTATTTAGTCCGAAAAGATGAATAATTTTGTTGCCACAAATTTAAACTGAATTCACAGACTTGTGTGTACATTTCGGAAGCTGCTGTTAAATTTCCCATTGAGAACTCATCGTTTACGCCTGTTGCTGTTGGAAAAGCTTTATAAAATTGTAAAATTTGATTCTGAAATACCGCTTGATTCGTGTTAAGTTATAAAAACTTGAGATATCTTGTGCAATTTTTAAATTTTTGGAGAGCATCACGCACAGTAAACCCGGAAAAATAGTATGAAGCATTCCGGGTAAGAAGAAAAGAATTCAAAAAAATTCAGAATCTGAATTCTCATTAATACGTGAATTTTCCTCCATCAAAAGTTCCACCATCGAGTAGATAAAAAAAGCAAAACCTATTCCTTTTAATCGACTTAGAAAAATATAATGGAAGCGTATTGGGAGGAATTAAAAAGTGGAGAAATGTAAAAGAAAGAATAGAAAGGAATAAAATAATGTCAATGTTAAGGCGCAACTGTGAATTGAAATAAATTAATGTTTTAAATGAATAAATATTGTATTACATTTATAAATTACAGGTGAAAAAAAAAGAATTCGGGTAAATTATGTGAACATTTTTTTATTAATCTGTTTAACAGAAACATATTTTGACCGATTTCAATTAAATCTGTCTTGGAACACATTTAAATTATATTAAAATTATTTTTTGATGTACGTGCATGGATTACACAACCACAAAAAAAATATACGGAACCAAAAAACGATCTATCCAGCATAGTCGAAATCAAATTTTGAAAATTTCCTGCCTACCTTTTTTTTGGATTGAATTTGGATTTTTGGTTTAGGTTGAATTTTTGCAACTTGACTGCTAAACATCTGAAACCGTTGTTATGGTTTAAGGAAGGAGAGGATATGTTTAGTAGCCAACTTGCAATTAGAAGGAATTAAAATAATCGAAAATAAAGCATGTAACTATGAAATTAAAAATAACCCTGACAAAAAGAATGGAAATTTTCAAACTTATGTTGCACACGGAGGAATAGAAATCATGTAAGTGCACGAATTTTGTGGACGGATTAGAAAGAATTAAATTAATCCAAAATACAGCACGTAGGTATGGAATTAAAAATAACAATGAGAGGTGTGTCTACTGCTCGCATTAAGAGGAATTAAAAACATGGAAAATATGTTCGCCTGTATGGAACACAACACGAGTGGCGTTCGTTAAGGAAATAGAAAAGAATTGATTTCAGAGATAAACCTATTCTTTCGTTGGGCACTTCTCCCGATGGAAAATTTGCACATTCAAAAAAATTAAATAATGCTCACTCTTTCGTTTAAATATGAAAGTATTAATTTTTTTGAATTCTTCTCTTCTTAACGGGTTGTCTCCTAACGTTAAGGCTGAACTGGAAAGGTTATCAATATCAATTATAGTTTCGTCCCTTCTTATGTAGTCGATAGTTCGTTCTGTACATTACTGTCATTGTCCGTCTTTTTATTTTCATTAAAATTTGCATTGATATTTCCGTCATCTTTTTTAGTACCGTCTGTGATTGTCAAAACGTAAGTTTCTAGCTGCACGTCTTTTTCGCTTGAATCGCCTTCATCTTCCCTTTCTCCTGGATTTTTGAAATTACCACCAAGAACTACCTGTTTGTCGTCGTCTATCTCGCAATGACCTGATCCAGGAGGAAGAAGAAGGCGATTCATTACGATGTTCTGTAGATTCTGTCGAAATTGAGTTGCTGTTGGATTATTTCCGTGACCGGCACGTTGTCTATTCACTGAAAATAATTTCTCAATGGGATCTTGTTGTAAGCGGGATGTTATTAAGTAACCAACCCCCTTAGTTTTAAAATCTTTCCACAATTCTAACACTGCAGTAATTGTGATCTGCATGGATTTAAATGTTGGACTGTGGAACTTTTTTTTTTACCCGTCTTCGGATCTACTTCATCCTCTATTTGCAATTGGGAAATCCATGTCAGAGCATTTCGTAGAGTTTCCTCAATCCGAGAATTTTTTTCACTTAAAGGTCTACGAAGAGGATTCAAGTCACGTACCGTACGACTATTCATGCAATCAAATAAGTAATTCATTTTCTTAATGAATGTTCCGCTGGTTTGAGCTTATTCTTCTTTAGAAATTTTACTCTTACTGTTTGCTGACAAAAAAGTTGCTAAAGACATAAGTGCTGTTGCAATTTCATTGCTGTAAATTTGAGTGGACAACTTAACATTCATTTTATCAAACGGACCTGGTTGCAACTCTCTTAAAGTTAATTTTGGACAGGCACGGATTATATTTTTCGAATCCTCTTCGTATAACTTTTGTAGTGTCTTCCATGATATTTTTTCACCATCATTTCCTAATAAAATATCGTGGGATTTGTGGGTATTTCGAAAAGTTTTTGTCAAGTGGACCCAATCAAAAAGTGCATATACTTTTACATGTTTACAAGTATGACTTGAAACTCCCGAATTTGCAACTGTTTCAATTTTTTAGTTTTTATTTGAAATTCAACATATGGCTTGTCCACACTTACACCAAGATCTTTGTACAATTTTTTATTGGGCCCACTTTGATCACTAACGAAAGCTCTGACATCTAAACCAATTGCAAATAGCTCGGTAATAACGGACTCCCATATTTTTTCGAGTTCCTTAGTTTTTAGTGGCCCTGCTGATAAGTAGTAAGCAATTGGCAGTTTCCAATTGTAAGTCAAACCTCGTATCATGAAGACCATAGCATGAGTTGCTTTACGCTCTGTCCTGCTGAACTCACCAAGGTCCTCTAAACCTTCCTCGAAATCCCATTTTTCTTCATATCTAACGTATTTTTTAATAGACATTTCATCTAATATTAGAACGCATTTTTTTTCATTGGGGGACATGGACTTTACAATCGAACTAAATTGCCTCATTACTGCATTGTCTATTCCGGTTCTCATTCTAATCGAACCTAACCATCTCTGAATTGTTCTAACTGAAGGTAGCCTAAATCCCATTCTTTTAAATCCTTTATACGATCTCGGGGACCTATAATAAATTGCTCAAGATAATTCTCTCTCCTCCTTTGTGCAATTTATCCGTTTGCCTTTATAAGTCTGCATTCGCACGAAAATTGCAGTTGACACCTTAAAATTTTCATTCAAGAATTTAAGCAATCTATCTTTTGTCCAAAATGTATTCGAATCTTTCTTCATTCTGTTTATTATTTGCTTTAAACCTTTCATTGTTTTTTTTTCAAGTTTCTAATTTTCTCCTCTGCTTGTTTGTTCTTTTTTATGAGGTACATACAATTAGCTAGCAATCCAGTTATGAAAGCAATAATAAACCACAGGTAAAAGCATTTATGCGATTTTTGTGACTGACAAAAACTGCTTCCATTTTGCGTCGCATACGTTACTTTACTAGAACTTGAATGCACAGAAATTGAGTCCGTAAGCGAAGAAGCAGATTTATCTTTAGCTCTTTCGTTTGATAAGTTTGAAGAAGGTTTGATTGAATCCTCAGTCAAGGAGGATATGAAGTTGGGAGAGGATACATTACATTCTGGCTGTAAATTTTCTCCATCACTTTCTGCTTCCAAATTGTACGGATTCGGCAGAGCATCAGGACGCAAGGTGCCGTTCTCGAAAAATTGAGTTTTAGAAAAATATTGAGAACATACTCGCCGATTATGTAGGTGCACTGGTTTCAAATCAAGAAGCGAATCATTCCCACTGCACATGATCCACGTAAGAGGTCTATAAGAATAATTCATAAGAGTGATACTGTAGTGAGTTTCAGAAACAGCAAAAAAGTGACGATTTTAGATTTTCATTTCTAATATTTTTTAAAAGAGATTTTGTTGCGTAACTATCTCTAAGACGCACGCAGGTCTCAGGCTTATTTAAGAGATTTCAATTTAATTAAAGGAAAAAGTGCCCTGTCAATTGGAGCAATTACAAGGTAGAAACATTACATATTGAATAATACATTTTTTTGTAAAATGAAAACTCCCCAACTTGAAAGTTAAATAATTTTTATTTTGAATAGTTCAAAAATACTTTAAAAAACTTCAGAATGCTATTTGAAAATCTTGAAAAATCTACATGTTGTCTTCAGGGTTCACAGCGCAAGAGGAGCTCAAAAAGGGGAAATTGAGTGATTTTGTAACGAAAAAGGGGGAAATAAGGGAAAGATTAAACATTTATTTTTACAGGTCGAAAAGCACAAAGAATCTTTTTATAAGAAATGTTATATTTTTAAATAATTTGCAATGATTTTTCAATGATTTATGCCATTAAAGAATTTATTTTTAAAAATTTGATATCTTAGGTTGTTGGAAATCCATTCACAGTGATATAAAAAAGCCCGAGATAAAAATATAATTAATTGAATACACAATTTTGATATGTTTAACATAGTTCCCATATATATTTCTTTCCAAGATTTGTCATTTCTTTCTTACTATAATTAATACTTTGAATGTAAACTTGAAACCACACTCTTCAGTAGAGCGAAGTAAAAATGCTAAAATTAATCTAATCGTTTCAGCTGAGGGATAACAATCTGTGGTCCCACATCCAAAACAAGTGAAGAAGAAAATTTTGAAATCGATTTATATCTTCTGTTCTCTTCTTCAAATTCGCAATTTAAAATGTTCAAAATAAAAAAAAAGGTTCATTAAAAATTTTTTGAAAATGTACAAAAACATGTTTTTCTGGATTGATTCGAACCTGAAATTTCTTCAGCTTAAATCGACGGAGAAAATATGAAATCCAAAAAATCCTAAATCACGACAAAAGTTTTTTTTCCGAAAAAGCAAAAGAATAAAATGTTTTATTATTAAAAAAAAATGAGGAAACTCATTTTTCTCTCAGGTAGCCCAATATGTCGAAGGCATTGTTGGTTAGAGTTGGATTTTTTGTTTGTTTGAATATTATGCACGGGCTTGCCCCGGTATGTATTATCAGTCACGGACGCATTATTATAATGCAATCAAGTGATCTGATAAGAGCGTGTGCCTTGACGTATTGGGCAAAGCCTGGTTTTTACCCCATCATTCACGGACTGGGTTGCAGTCAAGTGCATGATGGGGGGACCTACAGCTTAAGGTGGGTTCCGAACCACCAGAACCTCGGTAAAGGTACATAGAAAAATTTCAAGAGGTACCGGCTCAGGGATCGAACCCCGGACCTCTGAGGTGAAGTCCGAGCGTCTAACCAACTGAGCCACCGAGGCTCTAGTTTAACGTCTTAATAATAATAAAATATAAAAAAAATGAGGAAATTATTATTATTATTATTATTATTATTATGCCATTAAGCCATTTCCCTTTGGGGGTACGCGTGACTTGATCGGTTGGAAAATAGTAATTAGGTATGTATGGTATAAGGTAGGTCGGTATACGGCTGTAAGGTAGATAGGTATATAGCTGTTAGGTATAGATGTTTTAGATTGATCTGGAATTCTAGTGCTATTTATTTAAATGACACGTTCATTCCGTAACACTGCTCCGACCCAGGTTGCTGATCAATCTCTCTTTAGCGATCACCCCAAGTGAGGAGCCTCACAAAATTGTTATGCATGGTTCCCCGCTTGGGCCCATTAGTATCCAAGGTCTTTGTTTCAGACGTCATTCACTTAATTGTCACTCTGTCTGCTGAATATATTTTAGGTTCGACATATTCAACTTTTTTTTAAATGTGCGCATATGACACAATCCAGAAAAACATGTTTTTGCACATTTTCAAAAAAATTGTTACTGGGCAAAATATTTATTTATAAATTTCGTCATTTTTTATTATGGTTCACTAGTAACAGCTGTAAATATAACAAATTCGTTACCATTTTTGAACCAATAAGAAATATTTGGAATTTGAAATCGTTAAATGTTACTGATTAAAAGTTTTTTCACTTTTGTCGAATCCCAACCCACAATTTTTTCTCCTCATCAGCTCCAACGATTTAAGTTGTTTTGTCATTTTCTCTCCGCCCTACTCATCTTCAGTGCTCTTAAACTCAAATTGAAAATTCCTCAAGTAATACTTATATTATACTTATTTAAAAAGCACTATATATTTTGTAATGTTATTGGTACCTTATTTATTCATAAATAATTTATTTAAATGCTATACTTGCTTATTTTTCAGTAATATTGCTGACAGGGCCAATTTTCTTGCTGTACTTTTTTTACATGATGTCGAATACAAAACGAAATTTAAAAATTAGTCATAAGACTTGCTTTTTCGAATGTACTGTTGGTCATTCAAAGAAAAAAACTTTCAAAATCCGTGCAGAATTGAGGCCTGCAAAGTGATAGAAAATGTTGAGCAGTATATTCCGAGTTTAAACCACTGTCTTGGAAAAGTTTATAATCATACGACTACCAAATCCGTACTTTCGACTTTTACGTAGAAAATCCGAGTTTCCCCCAAAAAAATATGATTTGAAAGACTCCAAACGTTTAAAAAATTTTTGTTTGAAAACATCACAATATGTGTACGATTATTCATTGTAATTTATCGTATATTTAAAATTGTCACCCTACATTTAACTGTGATTATTATTGCTTTTATTGCTTAAAATTATTTTACATCATCACTATTACTATTATCAAACAGAAATGATTAAGAACCATCTATCACCGCGTGCATTATTCCTGGTGCATACTTGCAAAATGCAGTGAACGTTTGCTAGAAAGTTGGAGTGGATATGCAAAATAACATCCTAATATAAATTCAGTTACATATTGTACATGTGCGTAAAAAATGCAATTCGTACCTTTCGTCTTCATCATTTTGCTGATTTGGAATCCGATGGAAAGTCACTCCTGAGGGTGTACCACTTTTACTAGTTGCGTTATTGCAATTTTTAAAGCAGCACTTCATATTTATCAATTGACAATTTGACTTCAATTTTAAAAATTGATTGTGACAATATTTTAATTTCACTGCGCTAAGATTGTACGAAAACGATGCTGAACACTAGAAAGATGCGCCTTTCGACTGATCTTTTAGGTACGATGGTGAATTTTTCTGGTGAATTTTACAGTAAAGGTTGAAAATTTTTTTATCAGGTACAAGAAAGTGAAGGAGTTTTGCCATTGCTTAGAAAACATGTGCGAAAAGCATGTTTTCCGTCATAAATCGGCTGCCCCAGCCGGGCATCAATAAACGCAGGTAAAAACGTCAAACTAGATCCTTATAGTCCAGCGGTTGAGAAGTGTAGTTCTACATATTTTTTCAATTTCTTTCCCAAGAAAGCATTTATATCTCATATAGTTATGCAATTTCAACATGATGTATAACTAAAATTTTTTTTCAAATATTAATGAATACTATATTCGTACAAGTTTCTACAAACTACAAGTTTTGAGTTATGACTGAGTAGTTACAATTTTTTTTTAATGAAAGTGATTGCAATGTCATACTGAAAAGATTATAAACTAATATTATCATGGAAGAAATGTTAAAAAATATGATTACCATCAACTGAAAAGAATAATTCAATAAAAAACATAACATCTACATTTTTCCATGAAAATAAGGGATTTATTCGCCATAAATATGCAAAGACATGTTTTTGCAGCAGACGAAATGAGGCAAAAATGAATAATAATCAATTCTGAATTAAAATATTCATAAGGAGTATACAAAAAAAAATAATTCTGAATCTCAACTTGCATTCTCGAATTTTCTGTTCCCTTTGGGTTATAAATGAACCACGTTGAAAGAGACATGAATCAGATAATATTCAGAGGTCGCTTATAGTAATTTTGTCTGCTTTTATACAAAAATTCATCTTTTTAAAAACATCTGATCATAATGGCAAATTATGCAGAATGTAAAAGATGCAGCTTATTAAAAAGAGTATTTTTGGATCATCAGTCTCTTTATAAATTATGCATACTTAAAGACCTCTCCATACGCGGGATAGATAATTCACACTACTTTCTGACAATTTCCTTCGCATATCTCCCTCAGATATTGCATATAATTTTGCGTTACGATTTGCCTTTTTCGAGAAAAATCAATTTTTCTGTAAAAACAGACCAATTTATTTCTCCTTCAACGTGGTTCCTTTTTGACCCACAAGGAACAAAAAAATCGAAAACACACATTGAGATTCGGACTTGCTTTTTTCTAAGCACTCCTAAAATTCATATGCTGTTAATTTATAAATAAACAGACGCATTTTGCTACGTCCATGAAAGTATTATGCGGTTAGTGATATATTATCACAAAATGTTCAGAATAAATACTCATAGTTATTATTGGAAAATGTTCAAAATATTATCAAACATTCTCTGTAAAAACCAGAGATATTTTTTGTCTGTATCGTATTTTTCGAGTCCTTTTTTGAAATATGATAACTTCATGGTGATATTATTTTCAATGTGGAAAAACGACTCTGGAATCCCACGAGTGGTTTCATTTTACTATGATATACATTTGAAAATTCATTTTTAATGAAATGCATATTTGGCAAATATTCAAAATCGACGAGATTATTAGCAGCAGTTCTTGGTTACGGTGAACAACTGGCAAGTAACAATTTCTTTCACTTTTCACGCTAAGGCCATGTTAAGCCTATCTTCCCTCTACCTTTGTAGAGGCTTAGAGGGGTAGAGGGAACGCTTGCGTGGCTGGTTCGCGATACTAGCGCCCTCGCATCGCTGGTTCCCTAACTAAGCATGATCCAAGAAGCATGGTCTCGCCACGCGCATCTAAAAAAAAGTGAACCAATCAAATGGCCCGTAGGAATTCGTACAGCGAAAGACATTTTTAAAGCGACGTCAAGCGGGAAGTTTAAAGTAGGTTCAACGCTGCAAGTGTTAATTGTAGAAAAAACTTAAAAACAGTCTTATAACTAATCGTATAAAGCTCAAATAAGAATCAGAAAAATATGTCTTATATTTATAACGAGTATGAAATGTGAAAGAGCGTGATATTTAAAATTTAAAGTACTTCTTTGCAGCATATTTGGAGAACTATAATCCCATACTATTCACACTATCGATTTTGAAAAGAACGATGACAGTTGCAAAATTTTCTTGTATTGCGCTTTTTACTACAGAAATCATTATAAATAATTTGTACTAGTTGCCCTGGCGGACCGGCCGAATGCAAGCATTACGCTACAGCGTAATTCTAAAGTAATGCTAAGGTAATATGGCATTATAATTAATAAAATAAATATGTAAACTGTTGCAATTATAATAATACGTTGAAATTTACGTTAAATGGTCATGCTGTAATTGCAACAAGTTTCTTTTTCAGCGTCAAAAAATGCAAAAATAATGTGCTTATCATTGCAGTCTGCTAACGACGGGTTCAAGCGGGTTGCCAACATGCAGGGGCCCGAATTAAATGACAGGCACTTTATTTTTTTATTTTTTAATGCTGAAAAAGCAAGTTGTTGCAATTACGGCATGACTATTTAACGTATTATTATAATTGCAACAGTTCACATATTTATTTTGCTTCTTTTAATCATTTTAATGCCATATTACTTCAGCATTACTTTAGCATTACGCTGCGTAGCGTAATCATCATCATAAAATCATCATGAAAAATAACAAATTGTAAATTTCAATTTGTGCTTCTAACAGTATACAATACAGAAAATTATGAAATTTCATTCTTCAAAAAAATACATCCATAAGTTGTAAAAGAACTTTCTTTTAATTCATGCATTTTAACTATACGTATTTGCAGTTCGATATATTTATTCATTATAATGATAGATTCACACTTGAAGGACACACCTCCAAATATAAATAGAAAAAAATATCTCCAAAACCTCAATGACAATTCAAATATCCGATGAAAATACTTGAAAAAGAAAGGAGACAATCTGAAAAAAATCTGAAAGTCCATGGTTTCTCAGTGATCCCAAGTGTCCTTTAGGGATAAATAGTTTCAAATTTACAATTTCTATTACATGTAAAACTATGTATCTTCAAGAATTAAAGCAGGTATTAACTACATTCTTATTATCTACATTTAAGTATCTAAGTTTGAGAAACGCTGTGCTACATATCATGACGCGAAAAGATTTCAATCGTAGTTGGGAAAGCGTCTCTGCGTTGTCATGGTAACCAAGATGTCTTCCGCTGTACGAGACGCGGCTTGAACGTATTTCGTACCCCCAAGTGGCGAGACCATGCTTCTTGGATCATGCTAACTAAGCCTACTCCCGACGTCTCATTCCCCGCGCCAATCTTCTAACCTTGGTGGGCATTAATAATAAGTAGAGATCCTCTAGGGAGAGTTGAGACACGTTTCCCCCTCCAATGGTTGCCGCTGTACCGGAACTTGATATTTCACAGCGGCGCGAAAAGTTTGAAAAATGACGTGTAGCGCAATACGTGACAGCACGCGAGCGAGCACCGAGAAATTTTCGTGTTTAAGAAAAAGGATCAAAAAATGAAAACTGCGTAAAGCAGGCCCATTATTTATTATAAATCATTTTTCTCAATTTATTTATATTGAAGCTATGATGTGTGAAGTGTGATATGCGAGTTTTGTGATTAATGAAGAAGTGAAAAAGAGGTTGTGTATAACCTACTTTCCGAAGAAAAATATTGACAATATTTTTGTGAGATATAAGTGTTTCGCAAAAATAGTAAATTGCTGTATTTTATACTGCAATAATTGATCTAAAAACGGGTTTTTCTAGAAACAAATTCCGCGAGATCCCAAACTTAGAGAATAGGGTCATCCACAAAAATGTTGTTTGCCTTACAGTTGAGTTTTTTATAAACTCTGACTCCCAAAGAATTGAAATGTGAAATTAAAACTTAATTTCGTTTGTTTAATAATTTATAATAATTTATTAAAAAGTGATAAAATATCCACCGTAAATATCGATTTATAAAAAAAGCATGTGGCGCCCTCACGGCTTGAAGCACGTGGTGTGACGTCACCAGCCGCCAAAACCGAAGAAAATACATGGTCAGTTTGATAAAAACAATCGAAATAATTAATTATCAACGTTTTTTGGCAAAAAGAGTTTATTTTTATGAAGTATCAATATGCCTAGATACGTTAAGGCCATTTTGGATAATTTGCCAAAAGTGAGTACACTTATGACTAGCGATTTCTTCGCGAAGTGCTACAGTTTCAATGTTGCTGTCACTCGAGGAGTGAAAGCGAAAAAGTAAGTAAATGGCATAAATGACGATAACTTTTGAAAATACTTATTTTTCTTCATTTAATTTATTAGTTTATAATGATAATTGCTTCAGGCGAATCGTAACATACAATCATACATGCAATATTGAATTCAGAAAACCTAACCTCACTTTTTTATAGTTGCTTTTATAAATATTTTCACCAATACTTGTTTAAAATTGTTATAAAATTCATAATTATAAGATTTATAATTACTTTTATAAATATTTTATTTTATAATACTTGTTGCGTGAATAAACTATTTGATTTCGCGAGGTTCCAACCTACGAGCTTCCAACCTACAAAATGTATCTATTTAACAAATATCATTCATGGAAGTTTGTATAATATATGTATGTGTCTGAAAGTGATATTCAATAACATTTCATTTATTTTAAATGTTTAATTTAACAATATTCTCTTTTTTTTATATTAAATCTGTTGTGGAATGAACACTCTATTTGAAAATCGCGCCATTTTTAGAATAGCGGGTTCCGGTACAGCGGCACCAATCAGAATTTCAGTACCCCGTGTCTCAACTCTCCCTGAGGATCTCTAATAATAAGGAGACCGATCTCCGTACATTCGTTCTGACTGTGGTAACTGTACATACGAGCGTCTCTAGACCTTTTCATTTAAGAGCGGATGCTTAGGCGCCGCCATGATACGTAGCGGGCATTTAAAGTTTTCGAACACTGTCGTTAAAATGTACACTGTGATACCAAATTTTAATGTTGAATTGTATGAAAAAGATGTGCCAGGTGCTGAATTGCAGCACAAAAAGGTGGACGAAAACACTATTTGTCAGTTAAAAAGGTGGTTGAAGTGCAGAAAACAATGTACCAAAGGGAAAAAGCAACAACTTGTTGACCGGTATGTAGAATGCAGGTTATGTTTACATCATGTATATGGTATAGTTAGAATAGTAGAAAAATATTACTAAAACTTCCTCATATACTCGATAATCGTTTTGCTCCATTTTTTCACCTTTACATTCCACATTCACAACCAAATCCTCTCCACCCACAATCTTTTTCTTATTAGTATACATCTAATCAAGGGACTTTCTTTTTTTTCCTCCAAGCAATAACTAGAAAAATACACATTTTGTTATACTACCTAAATATTATATTACAAAAAGTGGCATTTTCTCAAAAAACTAAAATGCACTAGGCATGCTCTCGATATGCGACATTCAAAATTCCTTCTTCCACAGACCTTGAATATATAATTAATTTTTTTTTTTACCTTGAAATTTTCTTGCTGGCTCTTACTTTGTTGGGAAACTTTTCAGTTGGACCACTTTCTCCCACGAAGTGTAATGAGCAAATATAAGTGTCTTTGTTTACATTCCGCGCAATTTTTAATGTGTATTTTCAGTGCATCATCGGGAATGTTACCCTTTCGAAATATTAAACAGGGTTTTGGAAATGAAATAAAATAATAGTTACATTCTAAGTACGACTTGGACCGACTGTCACTTTTACAATTTCCAAAACAGCACCTCTTGGTCGCTTCAACCTTTTTTCTTTTTAATAGATTTTCTCCTGGTAGATCAGACATTTTTTTCGTGGAATGTGTTTTAACTTCTAATTGCTGGAAATATTTTGTTTTCGTTAATATTTACTATTGTCACATACGTCTCAGGGAGAACTGTACGAAACTCACGGACGTGCTATATTTTTCGCGCTTGCGCAGCATCGTTTTCTTAAATGAAAAGGTCTATTGCACACAAGATACCGTGCGGAGGATCCATCCAGTCGACCCCAATGCGCACGCGCTCTGCAACCGGGGAGATCGTGCTAGACCGCGCGTTATTTTCAAATTTGTCAGACTGCTCATTGCCCCTTGCGATAGGCAACTTAGCAAAATTTTAGTCAGTCAATAGAAAAATAGCAAACTGCAATAGAAATGTTTATATTTTAATTTATAAAAATGGAAAATTATATAAATATAATTATATACAATAAATAATAAATAGATTTTACGAATTGTACAAAAAATAATCTGGAAGATTTTAAGGCAATTTTGTTTATTTTGCAAGATTAATTAAAATTTGCAGAAACAATCTGAATCATTTAAAAAAATATCTAGAAGTTTTGAATAAATTCAAAAGATAATTCCAAATTTGAAAATATTTAAAAAAAAAAGGTAATGTAAAATGTAGCTTTTGAAGTACTTTCAAAAATTTCATGATAACAAAAAATTTTATTTCAGATTACTGCGAGAATTTGAAGTGATTTTTCATTTTTTTAAATTTTTAAGAGAATATTTAAAAACATTTCAAACAAATTTAAGTGTATAAATAACAATTGAACAAATATTAATCTATAAAGACATACAACTAAAATAATTTAACTTTTAATTTTAAAAGTGTTCACTTAAATATTAATAATATTTACGGGAATGTAACCTCAGTTTTCAGTTGTCATTAAACACGGCGGTCAGTCGCACACTTCTCGCGGGAGAAAAGGAGATAGCAGATCACAGTGTGCAGGACCGAATGGCCATGATGTGCTGATTAGAAACGTCTGAGCTCGACAATAAATGTACACAGTTACCGCAGTCAAAACTCGTTGCGCTTTCTACAGCATGATCGGTCTCCTTATTATTACTCCGTGCTCTATACCACGAAGTAGTATAAGGAGACCCCACCAAAGATATTATAAACGTAGATGCGGTGCGGGCTTAGTTACCCGCGATAAATATTAGTTACCCGGCGAAAATTGTCAGTTCCCCTCTACCCACCACTATTCCCCGATAGCACCTATCGATATAGTTTGCCAAGAGCCACATGGAGCGCTGTAAGCAACTCTTATCACAATCGTCGACAGAGATGAGGTGGGAGATTGCTGATTCCATACATTCAATTTCGAGTGATTTTCCGCAGTGCCCTCTATGCAACTAACCAGTTTACGAACTAAAATAGACTCTAGACGCTCCTACTTAAGGGGTCAAGCAGGGCGGCATTTTTACAGTTTGATAATGTCGGGAGAGAAGATCAGAGTCGGTAATTTTAGTTCGTCAAGTGATTACTTGTATTTACAGAGGGTCCAGAGACAGTGTGGCAACCTAGTGTCATTTTTACTGATTGGCTCCGCCATTTTACGTCAACTTCCGCCACATATATAGATATACTTAGTATACCTTGGTAGCGGAGGCGCGTAGTGTGCAGTATACATTGATGTAAACAGTATACATCATGATTGTTTTTTAAGCATTTTATGCAGTTAAGATGTACAGAATCGCCAGGTAAATAGTTATTAATAATTTTTTTATGGTTAAATACACAAGTAGTTGAAGAAAACATTCTTAAGTTGGTGTGCGAGTTGTGAATCATTGTCATCAACTATTTAACGATTTTTTTTAATTTACCATACATAACTGAAAAAGATATTTTTGTAAGTAATCATTGTTTATAAAACGTTTTTATACAAGTTTATACTGTGAAATATTGATTAAACATATTCCAGCTTTGTTCTTAAATGTTTACCCACTACAAAAAATATTTGTAAAATAATAAAAACTGTATCTTCATTGAGCAAATCATCCATTTCAATTCGCAGATTTATATTTAAAAAAATCATATTTCTTTGAAAATTTATTTCTTTTTTAATAATTTTATAAAATAAAATATGATGCACAAAGTGCGTGGGTATCTTATTTTAATTTTTCTAATATATTGATGGGAAGATACTCTCGGGTATTGGGATTAAAGTTTTTGGTTTTTTATTTATTTTATAAAATAAAAAATGATGTAGATTTGTTTTTTTTATTTTCAAATTTATTAAAATAAAGCAAAGATCCACGTGTTGTTTTATTTATTAATTTAAATAAATCAGCTTTCCCCGGGTGCGTCGGTTAATAGCTTATTGTTCTATTAATTTATTTCAATAAATTAACTGTCCCCTGGATGTATGGGTTAATAGCTTGTAAATTTATTTACTTCAATAAATGTATAGTTTTATTGATTTCATTTTACAGGATCTGCATTTGTGTAATTTTAAAAATCGCGCTGACCTCAGCAAACCAGACCGTAAAATGGCGGCTTCCGGCTAGGTTGCCACACTGTCTCTGGACCCTCTGTACTTGTATTGAGGGCGCTGCAGAAAATCACTCGAAATTGAATCTCCCACCAT